>JAJKFI010000012.1:17894445-17927784 GCA_029204185.1 Lerista edwardsae | reverse complement strand
GGTCTCCAAGCTCCCAACTCTGCTGCTATTTACACAAATACACAACATGGGCATCTATATCCTGATACCATTTTATCATAAACCTGCTTCATGCAGGTCCTGTTTGTACAGTCAGCTTCCAGTGCATTTTATGTGTGGGTGTGTGCTCTGAAAAGTGCATTAATCACAAGTAACATATATTTGACAATGTGTATTTGGGAGGAGGAATGTTTCACAGCAATCTTCGAGTTAGATACAGATCTGCCAACTATGTAATGACTTGCACCAGTGAAAGAATGGGAGCCACCTTACACCAACTGCTGGCTTTGCAAAGAAACTCACCGGACCATGTAGCTTGCACCTGATGATGGCTCTTGTGTAAACCTACACCTGCCAAATGCTACTATACATATCACAAGGGGGATTGACACCTTCAGGTTAAGCTTGGGGTATATCTGGCAAGCACCTTGCCAAACGCAAGACAGCAGAAGTGATTTTGGAACAGCCACAATGCTAGGTAAAACATGGAAGATTTCACCTGGAGCCTTTTTCTGCCAAGATCAAGCATTTTGATAACATCATTTATGTTCTTTTCAGAAAATGTTTGAAACTATATGACTCTGTCAAGCCGTTGCTTCGGTGACTACACTGGCTGCTGGTTCCGTTCCTGGCCTGATTCAAAGTGCTTGTTTTGACTTTTAAAGCCCTTTATGGCTCGGGTCCGAGGTATTTGAGGGACCGCTTCCTTCCATACAATCCTGCCTGTACTCTTAGATAATCTGGGGGCACCCTTTTGACTGTGCCACCACCAGGAGAGGTGAGAGGGATGGCGGCCAGGAATAGGGCCTTCTCGGTGGTGGCCCCCCAACTTTGGAATACCCTCCCCTTAAAATTAAGAACTGCTCCCTTTTTGGTAATATTTTGGTGGGGGCTGAAGACCTTTCTGTTTCAGCAGGCTTTTAATTGTTGACAGGCTGGCTGGCTGGCTGGTTTTTTAGACTCTTTATATTTTAGGATCCACAGGGCTTGTTTTTTAAATTTTTAATTATTTTAATGTTGTTTTTAATTATTGTTTTTAATTGTAAATTGTGATTTTATTGTATTTTATTGTTGTAAGCCGCCTTGGGTGCCCATGGGGCAGAAAGGTGGGATATAAATTAATTAAATAAATAATAATAATAAATATATTTATGTAGCAGTGGAAGATCAGCTGTACCATATTGTGAAAGACAGAGCGTATAACTATGCAACACAGTAGAATATTTCATTATCCATCTCAGCTGACTCCTAAGATACATACAATTCAAATATATCTCACAGAACATGATTCCAGTGGAATTTTGGATATAGACAATAACGGCGAGTTTTATTAACTAAATAAACAAGACACTTTGCAGTGTTAGATTCCCTGCAAGAATAACTCTCTCCTGTAAATATATATTTTTTTAAAAATTCATGGACAGAATTTGACATAAGAAGCTTTCAGATTTTAATCTCTCATTGAAGAACTTGCTTAACACAGTGTTGGCTTGATTAATGGAGCATTATCTAAAGATACAGCTCCATCACTCCAGGTATTAATAAAATATAAATAGGTTGAGATAAAACAGGTAGTGATCATGGGAAGTTCCAACAAATCCCAAATCCACTTAAATATGTACCTTTCAAAAAGCCAATGGCAGTCAAGGCAAAAACTGGCTTGGAAATCCCAGTTTGGATTTGCATGAAGAAGGAGGGGATGGGCTTACACTCCTTGAAAAGGTCTGCTAGCTTTGGGAAGGTAGAGAGCTGCCATAGATAGTGGATGAGGAAACACACCTTTGTATGATGGAAGCAATTCTGGGTCCAAGCTCAAATGTGTGATGAATGCCCTGTTCTTTCCCTTATTTTTTGCCTTTACCCAACAGTCCCCATTGTGTTCAGTACCCTCCTTAAGAGGGCAGCATCCTCAAAGCAAATGCAGATGCCTGCCCTGGAGGGTTGCAACCCATAGGTTAGGAACCATTGTCTTAACCCATGTCCTTGAAGTGCATGAATTTGTATAAAATTTAACCCCCAATCCAAAGATACACAAATACAACAACAGTAGTGCCTGGAGGTAGCGACCAAAACTTACACCATGGAAAACTTGCAATATTTAGCAGAGAATTTACAGCCTGTTTCCAGCAAATGTGTGTACAATCAATGAAAGTTCATTAAATATACACAGTCCATAACAGTATCCCAGATGTCTATTTGCTTTGCCATTCTGGTTCAGTCTGTGTAGCAAAAGTGCATTATAAACACCAGCTACTACTCTCATATCAAATAAACGGCATTCTCAATATGCTAGATTGGTTTTTATTGCTTTTGCTTTCATTGCATGTACACTTTTTATTGAAAACTATATTCACAATAGCATCAGAATGAGTGGGAAACACAGGGACGTCCGCAGGGGCGGGTGTAGATAAGATTGAATTGTCCCTCCACCCAGTGAAGAAAAATAATTCAAAAAAATTCAGAGCACAAGCACAAACATCTGTACTTAGTGTGACTGCATGGTTGCTTTCCATTGCACAAATTAAATAGCCAACCTTAACGCCTGTGGAACGAATGTTTTGCGGTGGAAATGCTGGGCCACCAGCAAAAGTGCTATGGCAACAGCACAACAATTGTAACATAGCCACAAGCACATATGTGTAGCTACTTGCGCACAACAGTGTAGGAGCAATCAAAGTGCAATTCAACCTGGAGTTAGGCCTACACAATTAGACCAACAAGTTTGGCCGATGCAAGGGCCACCCTAAAGAGCGTTTGGACCACTCTCAGAGAGGCCAGCACACTGACGTGCATCATCCTCCCTGACTCTGAGAGTAGTCCAAACGTTCTTTACAGTGGCCCTTGTGCCGGCCAAACTCTGCTGGCCTAACTGTGCTGGCCTAACTCCAGATTAGGATTGTGCCTTCAGTAAGTTGATGGTGGGGACGGATGGATGGAGGAATGGGATGGAAAAGGGGAAAACAAAGCAGTGTCTGGGCAGAGAGGGGGATGGGCGAGAGGGAGGGATTGGATCCAAGCAGCATTGGTATGCATCAAGATCCTATCCCTATTCCCTCTCCTCCTCCCTCTCCCTTACTCTCCTCAGATCTGAGCCAGATCCATTCAGATCCTTTCACTGTGTGAAAGTGATCCTTTCACTTTCCTTTCACTTTCACTCATTTCCAGGGTAAAGGAATGAGTCTGAAACAGAAGCAGAAAATACTAATGGGGCAACTCTCCCCTGTGGCAGTAAATGTAATAAACCAGGGCTTCCCAAAATCCTACGCAGGAGTTGGGAGCACAGTAAGTGCTGGTGGAAGCTGCTGTGGCACCAGTGTGACCCCCAGGGTCCTGCTGCTGCTGGGTGTGGGTATTTGCACTTACCATCCTCCAGCACTGGGGTCCTGGGGGGGGGTCCCAAGGGGTCAGGGAGCCCTCCGCAAGGGTCCCCAGACCTCCAAACATGTGAAAAAGCATTTCCTGTTTTCGTTGTAAAACCAGAAATGCTTCCCCCCCGTCTTTTCACGTGTTTAGAGGCATAGGGAGCCCTGAGGAGGGCTCTCCGACAACCCCAGGACCCCAGCACTGAAGGATGGTAAGTGCAAATACACCTCCCATCCCCATCAGCAGTGCGATCCTGGGGGTTGTGTTGCTGCCTTCCCCCTCCCTGACCCTTCAAGGAGGAGGGAGAGTGTTTCAGTGGCTGGTGGGTTATGACCCACCTTTTTGGGAACCACTGAAATACACTCAATAATGAAAACATTGGCCCTTTACAAATATTTGGACTATGTAGAAATAACTGGAAGGGGGAGGGGAGAGACAGATGACTGATCTAAGATCTCTTCCCAAGAGTTTGGTTATTTGGCAGATACTGATAGAATGGGATGATTTTCAGACTGCAATCCTAACCAGGAGTTAGGCCGGCACAGTTAGGCCAGCAAAGTTTGGCTGGGCAAGGGCCACTGTAAAGCACATTTGGACCACACTCGGAGTTAGGGATGATAGTGCACATCTGTGTGCTGGCCTCTCTGACTCCAAGAGTGGTCCAAATGTGCTTTATGGTGTGCCTTGTGCCGGCCAAACTTTGCTGGCCTAACTGTGCCAGCCTAACTCCAGGTTAGGATTGCGCCTTTAATCTTCCGCCTTTAACCATTCTGACATTGACGGCATTTGGGTAACATAATGAAAACAAATAAGTTTGGAAAGGATACTGAACAAACTGCTCTCTTCTTTACATTTTTGCACCACTGAAGGCAGCTTATTCCTTAAGCAAAAAGGTTCTAATCACCTTTATTATTAGGTTAGTGATGACGCAGGTACAAAATTCTGGCAACATCTGAACAAGAAAAAAATAACTTGGCACTATCTTTATTAAGAACTTTGACAGCCAAATCCTATACTGCACTGGAACAGAGAGGCCAACTGGACTACGCTGTATCCAGCGCAGTATAGAAGGTGGTTGGAGCTCACCGCAGGGAAAAAGGACGTTTAGCCCCTTCGCCAGGATAAGCCTCAGCCAGCCTATGGGGCTGCTCAGAACTGCACCAGCAAAATCACTGGCATAAATCCGAGCACCCAGATGGGGCCCGCACAGCAAGTTCTTCACCAGCTCAAATGTTAAACTCAGATGCCTCCCACTACGATCTGCCCCAGGGCCAACCTTAGGAGCTGTGGCCCCCTGGGCAGTGCTGAGGCGCCTGGCAGCAACGACCCAACCAACTGCCTCCAGAGGGCAATCTCAAGCCATTCGGTCTCAGGCACAGACAGGAGGGAGGGCTGGGCAGTGGCAATGATCCACTTACCATGTTCTCACAACGCTGTGGCACAGAAGCTACGCAACGAGGTGCTTGCTCTGGCTGCAGACCCTCTGCTTGCCACCCCAGTGCAATTTGGCCAAATTGGTAAATTGCCCTGAGACCAGCCCTGATCCATTTATGTCTTTTTCTCTCTTGTTTATCTGCCTACTTATCAGGGGCTGTGGTTGGCAGGTCCTTTCTTCTCTCCCTCTCCTACCTAATGCCAACCCCACAATGCTGTTTTACAGAACACTGCAGGCATCGGGAGTTCTGGAAGATATACTTTTCCCATGGCATTAGGAAAGAAAAAGTGAGAGCGGCGTAGACCTCCTTTCTTGCTATCAGTGAGAGGAAGAGGTACAGGAAGCTCCTCAAATATCTACTATACGCTAAGAAGATGGTCTTTAATACTGCGTCTCCAAAATGTTGGTGGAATCATGGAACCGATTCTAATTGTGGTTGGAATGCCCAGTTGATAGAGAGGCCATTGATGAGTGGAAGAGGATTCGCTTTGCATGCAGAAGGGCCCAGGTGCAGGGGTGCCGATACTGAGGAAGAAGTTCGACTAGAGGACCTCTGATGTTTCTTTCATCTCTAACATTCTTTGATTTTTTAAAATCCCCAGCATCTCAGATAGGGCTGGGAAAGACCCCTGCCTGAAAACCTGAGCTAGATGCACTAACGTTCTGATTCAGAGAGCAATCCTAACCTGGAGTTAGGCCGGCATAGTTAGGCAAACAAAGTTTGGCCAGCACAAGGGGCACCGTAAAGCACGTTTGGACCACTCTTGGAGTCAGGGAGGATGTGCATGTCTGATTGCTGGCCTGTCTGACTCAGGGTGCAATTCTAACCTGGAATTAGGTCAGCACAGTTAGGCGAGAAAAGTTTGGCCGGCACAAGGGCCACCGTAAAGCATGTTTGGACGACTCTCAGAGTCAGAAAGGTCAGCACACAGATGTGTGCCATCCTCCCTGACTCCAAGAGTAGTCCAAATGTACTTTAAGGTGTCCCTTGTGTCGGCCAAACTTCGTTTGCCTAATTGTGCCTGCCTAACTCCAGGTTAGGATTGCACCCTCAGTGTTCCTACCAATAGATTTTAGAAATATTTAATGTTTTAATGAAGTGCATCAACATCACACATTACAGTTTTATGTCAACTGCTAAATTGGCATTCTTAGGTATTTTTGAACACAGTAAGAACACTATGTCCCCAAACCTTTCTTTTGCTGGGAGTTAGGTTAGAATAGCACACAAGTGGAAAAGTCAAGATGCTCTCATTAAACCAGGCTATCAATATATTTGGGGTCCTTGGTATTAATGGAAAAAATTAACACAATTGCAAAACATGTTCATGTTCATAATTAGAACTATGACTCAGAACCTTTCGTGAGCGACTGTTCAGCACATTTGTTAATAATGAACCTTTAGTAAATGCTTCTTAAAAGACTGTGGCATCTGCAGTCCACCACATGGTGTCATCCACAGAGGAAAGGATGAGCAGTGCTTGTGATGCACGGCATGTGGGCTGGCATGCCAAACCTCATGAATGTTACAGGACAAGATTAGTTGGGGAAGCCGGGGGGGGGGAGTGGCAAGGAGGGAGGCTTTAAGGGTGAGAGAAGAGCAAGAGGGGAGGTTGAGTGAGGGATTGGGCAAACAGGCAGAAAGGAAAGAGATGGGAGACAAAGCATGGAAGCATAAGAGTGGGAAGCTGGGATGAGATGACGAGAGAGATTGGGGCTCTTTAGTCTAGAAAATGGCGCCTGAGGTCCCCCCTCATGATTGAGACATTCAAAATTATGCCTGGGATGGACAGAATGGACAGAGGGATGTTTACTCTCTCACAGCACCAGAACCAGGGGACAGCCACTAAAATTGGGAGAGTTAGAACGGATAAAAGGAAATACTTTTTTACCCAATGTGTAATTAATCTGTGGAACTCCTTGCTACAGGAGGTGGTGATGGCATCTAGGTACCTTTAAAAGGCAGATTTCTGGAGGAAAAGTCCATCATGGGCTATAGGCCATGATGGGTTGTGCAACCATCTCACGTTAGAAGTAGACTACTTCAGAATGACAGGTGCAAGCAGGTGGCAACACAACGCAGGCATCTTGTTGTCTCGTGTGTTCCCTGAGGCATCTGGTGAGCCACTGTGAGGGCGCAATCCTAACCTGGAGTTAGACTAGCATAGTAAGGCTAGCAAAGTTTGGCTGGCACCAGGGCCACTGTAAAGCTTGTTTGGACCACTCTCGAAGTCAGGGAGGATGGTGCATGTTTGTGTGCTGGCCTCACTGACTCTGAGGATGATCCAAACATACTTTACAGTGTCCCTTGTGCTGGCCAAACTTTGCTGGCCTAACTGTGCCGGCCCAACTTCAGGTTAGGATTGTGCCCTGAGATACAGGAAGCTGGACTAGACGGGCCTTTGGCCTGATCCCACAGGGCTCTTCTTATGTTCTTATGACAAGAGAAGACAGGCATGGGAGGCTGGAACCAGATGGAAGGAAGAGAGCAGTTCAGACGGGAGAGGGGCTGGGAAGAAGTACTGGGCTGGAGGCAAGGCGGACGGGAGAGAAGAGAAATGGAAGCAGTACAAAGCAGGAAGAGGAAGAACAGCAATGGAGAAGGGCAATAAAGGGAGGAAGAAAAGAGAGAGGCAGACAGACAGGCAGGCAGGCAGGCAGGCAGGCAGGCAGATGGGCGCAGAAACAGTGTGTCGGAATTGGGGGGCATCTGAAGAAGGAGCCACTCCTGAACCTTACATCCTAAATGTCTGACTACCCACAGTTTGTACTTGGAAATATGACAGATTTCAAATAGAATCACTTTGGTTATTTTACACTTCAGCTTTATTTTCTCCAACTGCATAAAGCGGGATTCGCGGAAGAATAAACTCAGTTTGTCCTTTTAATTTTTTTAAATCTATAAATGCCCTTTATTATTTCTCAACAGAAACAGGACATTTTGTAACACACAGCAGAATTCAAAACTCCGTGATATCGGCTTACCTTTGCACTCCTATCATATTACAGCTTACAGAGAAAACTGCTAGGCGGTGAGGTTATTCCAACCAAACATGACACTTGATATCACAACTGTTTTGACAAGTATTGATTTTAAGGTTTACCTTCAACTCCAGTATGGCTCTTACTGCTGTTGTAGAGATGGGCTGCAAGTGGCTTGAAAATTCTGCTTTGAATAATTAAAGCTTACACTACAAAATGTCACAACATCGTTTGTTCAGCGTGACTTGCCTTTAAACCTCAATATTTCTAATTTTAACTTTCATTTCAGCAAGTGACCTACTTTATTTGGGTTGGGAGCAATTCCTGCATACCAAGTTTTCTTATTCAGAACTAGACATAAAATATACCTTGCTTGGTGGCTGGAGATACTAAACCCAAAGGGCATACCGAGGCATCATTTAGAGTCCTCTAATCTGGTTTGGAGATATATACTACATAGTTAGAATAGTGCAGCTTAGCTTCCTTCTGTCAACTGCATTCCCAAATAATTGGCACTCGAAAAGGTCCTATTGAACTGTATCTGTCCTGCCAACAACTCCCAGTTCAAAATAAACTTCAGGTCAGATCCTATTTATCTCAGGACCATATCAGTGGCTGAAACCCACCTCCTCGTTTTTAAAATTTTATTAGTCGACACTCACACACTCAAAACCTGCTGCAACAAAAGCTGGTTTTTGCTCCAAGCCAAACACAAAAGATACTTCCTGGTAGGTGACTTTCTGAGTGAGGGTGTTCCACAATGTAGGTTCCACCATAGTGAAAACCTTAGTTGTTCTAATCTGCCATGCATCTGATGGCAACAGGACACAGAGAAGTACCTCTGGAGCTAACTACCAGGCAGGTTCATAGGGATTCTTAAGGCATCTCCATCTAAGAGCTTTAGGTTTTGCCAGAAGATGAGATGTTGGCATAAAAAAAATGGCCATGCAATCAACTCCGTTCATACTTGGGTTCTTATCTTATTTGAGATATATTACTGGCATGGGAAATAGCCAGACTACACAATGTGTTTTTACTGCTTATTGCAATATACATTTCCTATCATCAAACACATCACCCATTAGGACAACCAGAATTTATTAATTCATAAACAAGCGATACTTCATCCCAGCACTAAAATACTAGGCACTGCCTTCTAGCACCACTACTGGGCTATATTTTAGCTTCAAAAATTCATTCAGACTTCAGCATCCAGTAGGGGGAAAAAGGCTTTACATTACTCAAGGTGGCTTTTGTCTACAGATTGCTCAGAATAAAATACACAAACGATGTGTGCATAGGATGGATGGTTGTAAACAGAAACGACTGGCATTCCCTGTGCAAATTAAACGATACATTTATCATAACCACTTATTGGTTTTATCTGAACTTGAAACTGTTGCTGAACCTGAAACTCCCCTGTCTTTTGCCTTTTTATTTTTATTTTTTGCTTTACCCACAGCTGGCATCCTTGTGACTTGAACACATTGTTCTTGCGAATCCACTGATGATTCCCTCACCATTTGGGAAGTACTGCAATAAGAGAACACACCGACCTAACAATTTTACTAAGGAAGCTGATGCAATTATACTTGTTGAGGCAGCCTGGAGCTTTCTAAAAAATGTGTTCATCATTTTGTTTGAGGACTTCTATCGCGACTTCCCCAGAGTGCGGAGTTGATTCAGCGCAACCCTATAAGACAACTTTAAACCACTTCTAATTGACTTTTATAAGGCTCCAAAACTTTCAGTAAACACTGCAGCCTGTAAACACTTCCTAGCATGGAGGCACAGATTCAAACACATAGAGACAGGGCCTGCATCGGTGTAGCAGATATGGGAATTATTACACACATTAAATTTCAAACTTTTGAAGGAAATTTCAGTCAGACAGAATCCCTAAGAGGTCTCTTTGGAAGGACCAATCAAAAGATTTCATGTCCTACAAGCTATTGTTGCCGCAACATAAAACACAAAGCAATTAAAGATCTATTGCATTTTTGTATCTATGACTAAACAGTACTGGCAGTTTGAAAGAGGGATACTGCAATCCACTGACGCACAGTTATGGTTTCCACTTTACCAAACTGTCCATGGAAAATTGCAGCTAGCGTCTCTCCACACAAGTAAGACAGCAACTGTGCTTTCATTATGTTAATTTGCATAACATTACCCATATTGCTTTACAATTTTACTCTTATTACTCTTACTCCTGGCTGTCACTCTAACCTAATTTAATTACTCTTCGCTCAACATGCTGACACAATCTTTTTAAAAATAGAATGAATGAGAATTGTTGAGGCAAATGATCACATTTTACTAGAAGGTCATGTGACGTAGTTAGTTTGAGCCTAGAGGCTCTTTACCATATTGTACTAGCCATAAATAGATCCGATTTTTTTTAAAAAGCACCAACAACTGGAAGCTCCCCATGACACAAAGCCAATCAGTAAATCTAAAAATGTATTCACAATACAGAGTACAGAATGGTATTTCCCAAATTGTACTTTACAAGGCTTATTATCATATTTCTCTGGCCTTGGTGCCTGGGGAAGAAGGAAAGCAAAAGCCAGCCCTGCAATACATGTATCCCAATGATACTTAGATCACCCAACCGAGTCTTTACTTTCCATAAATGGAAAAGTCTTTATGGAAAAGATTTCCATTTATGGAAAGTGGAGGTTGTTCTCTGCCCCTTCCCCAAATATAAAAAGAGGCATTCGATATTTACTGAGAGCACACACTGAACACTAAAATATCTCAAACAATAACATGGCCTGGATCTAAGCACAAGTAGGCAGTTCCACTGCAGTGAATGATGTGATTGTCAGTGCAATCCTATGAATGTCTACTCAGAAGTAAGTTACATTGTGTTCAATGGGGCTTACTCCCAGGAAAGTGTGTATAGGATTGTAGCCTGAGTGTGAGGATGGGGAGAAAGAAGCAAAGTGTATACTGAGGGGACAAGCTCTGTGTCACATATTATCATAGAAAATTAGAGTTGGGAGGATTCTCAAAGGGCTTCTAATCCAACCTGATGATCAGTAAATGAAGAATAGGGAATCTTAGAAACATCCCAAACAACCAGATCTCAAAAAGATGCTGTTCCTAAACAGAGTTATCAAGATAGATGTTCCACTGATCTCAAAAAACCACCCAAATATGTTCATGACTCTAGCTTAATTAAAATTATATTCAAAAATATTGGTATTTGGGATTTTGTTATAACCTTTAAGATATGTTATCAATCATATAAACCATTTACCAGACACTATTGTTCAAATATTGCTGAATGCAATAGAACTTGCTTCCAACCACATATGTGAAAGATTACATTGCATTCATTTTCTACCTTCACCAAATAAAGAAGGCTATCTGAGCAGTGTTATTGTAAGGATCCTATCTTCAATATGTTTCACCTGTTGAATTTCTGCCTGACACAGTTTTTAGAGTTGTTTGAGCCCTGCCATGAAAAAAGGCAGCAACATTCAATAATATTAAAAAAAGGTTCCTCGAAAAATGGTTGCAGACAAAGCTTGCCTCAGTAAGCAAGCCAATCAACAACCATCAGAGCAATGAGGCAGAGAAGAAATTTGGAAACCAGATATTCAAAAAGAAAAAAATTGTGGTGGAGATGTCAAAGATGAAACTGAGGTGTAAATATGCACTGGGAGAAAGTCTACCAAGAAACAAAGACCTTCCTTTTGCTCTCTGTTAAATTTGAGCTATCTTTGAATCCATAGGTCTGTACTCCCAATCACAACACAAATCCCCACATTACATAAACCATACACTCAGCGGTGTTATGCTGCCGGAACGCTGGGCGGGATATCCGGGTGATTGACAGCCCGCCCGTTGCGTTTGTCAGCGTTATGCTGTTTGCGTAACGTACGCAAGCGGCGTAATTGGTTATGCAAACAGTGTAACGCTGAGGAACGCAACGGGCGGGCTGTCAATCACCCCGATGTCCCGCCCAGCGTTCCGGCAGCATAACACCACTGCATACACTGTTATGTTACCAGTAATGCTTTTTGGAATATGTACATATGGGGAATTTAAACAAATGTGAGGATCTACTGCAAAGGAGTGTGTGTGTGTGTGTGTGTGTGTGTGTGTGTGTGTGTGTGTGTGTGTAAAAGTATGGGGAGGTTTCCCAAAGAGGAGATGAGTTCCAGTGTGCACCATTGCTACGAGATCCACCTTCACCCTCAGCTCCCCCCCTGAAATGCCCTGTTCCCTCCCCACTCATGATCTGCCCCCTACGCCAGCTTACCTGCCCTGGAGCAAGTTTCAGGTTGCGGCAGCAGGCTGCTGCTGATCTTTGCAGTCATGGCTCCAAAATGGCTAGCAATGGCAGCCATATTGTAACTAGCCCAATAGGATTGGGCTGCTAGACTCATAAACACACACAGTACTCACACAAAGTGGGAAATGATCGAGACATTTCCTTTCTCCTGCCCCCTTGCTCGTAATGATATCAATATATATTTTTTTAATATACTAGAATTCAGTCTGCCATCTCCTTTCTGATGTGAAATCAGCTAGATCCTTTTAATCAACGCTTTTTTTTAATCAGTGCTTGTTTTCAAGTGCTAGGTAAATAGGCACTTTTTATTTCCCAGGTACAACTGACCTGAGAATGAGAACAGGCCATTTTTGGCCACACCTGAATTTTATTCAGTGCTATACATAAACATGGGAGGTCAGAGGTAAGTTTCACTGAATTCAATGTGACATTCCCAAATAAATTGCTTTAGAAAGCGGCTTTAACAAGACAAAATGTCCACTTCCAAAAGGTCTGTCTAGAAGATGGCAAGATTAGATTATAGCCCTTATCTAAGGCTATTATGAGTTCATTAGTGCAACACCTACTGTGGCTTTGTCGCAAATGATATTTTATATTTAGAAACATGCTGATATTTCACCAGAGTTGGATTTTTAAAAGCTTTAGCAAAAACAGAAGCTAATTGAAACTGCATTCCAACACTAGAGCAGTGTTGGTGAACAATACTATGTGCTTGAACTTCTGTAGTATTACTATTTTTAAAATACAGTCAGTTCTCTTTATATGCGAACTCGATATCTGTGAATTTGTTTATTTGTGAAGGGCAGAACTGCTACCTACCTCAATATCTGCGCCTCTGTCCTTATTAACCACTATGCAGAGACTTACCAAAGTCTGCAGGCACCTTCAGAAAGGCACCTGCAACCAGTGCTGACCCCTTTAAAATGGCTGGTAGAAGCATCCACAGGACATGTTTATATTAAGGGGTCCATGCTGGTCACAGGTGCCATTCCGAAGATCCCTGCAGCAGTGGTGGTATCTAAAGTGGGAGGAACCGGAACGCTGGGCGGGACGTACAGTTGATTGGCAGCCCGTCCATTCCGTTCCTCTGCCTGCCTGCCCGCCGCGCAGGCTGCCCCGGTTGGCGCCCCCCACCGCTGCTCGCCCAGGCACCCGGCGCCCCCTCCGAGGCCAGGGCAACCTGCGCGGCGGGCGGGCGGGCAGGCGGCGGAACCGAACGGACGGGCAGCCAATCACACGTAAGTCCTGCCCACTGGTTCCTCCTGCTTTAGTTACCACCACTGCCCTGGAAGGTCTCTGCAGCATTCAGATATCTTTTGGCACTTCCCGCTGCTCTCTGCTGGCTTCCTGATGGTCTCTGCTGGATCCTTCTGATGGCATATAAGGTATCCCTCATACCTAACGCCATTGTTTCCATAGGATCAATGGTTTGTTATCTGCTAATTCGCTCTCCATGAGGATTTCCAGGAATCTAACCCTATTGGATAAGGAGGACTGACTATATACAGGTAAGGATATCCTTGCCTTTATCTTGGCACTGAGGCTCAAATTCAGATCCAATGATCGTTTTTGTACAGTGTCACCATCATTGATTATAAGGTTTCATTGACAACACTTTGTCATACAAGAAGAAACTGCTAAAGATGCAGGTCACAATCCAAAATAGAGTTCACCGTTTTAGCTACCTTTCAAGGCCATTGATTCTGGCCAAATAACCTATCTGTTAGGATAGATATATGTTTTCCAGGAAATTCTAACTTGGTAAAATTCTCATAACAGTTTTTGTTGTTGTTGTTGCTGGTGGTGGTTTAAAAAAAGCTCCCAAGGAAGATTATATGAGCCCATATAGACGGCAAAACTAACATGGGTTAAGTGCTTTGTATCATCCTGTCAAACGGTAAGGAAAGTTTTACGACACATCATGAGCTGATGTGTAGTAAAATGGTTGTCTGTGTGAGTTTTATGACATTTTCCTCCTCTCACTGCTTTCCTCTTCAGTGAGGACAGAAGATAAATTAACCTGAACTGGGTACTTGTGGGGAATGTATCCTTCTTATAAATCTCACTCTCAGTGCTTTCACGTCACAGCATTTTATACCATCCAGGACATGCTGGTATAGGGTGAGGGTATGACAGTGCGCAAATATTATAGCCCAAGATGAAGGACTGCCCAAATTCTGCCACTTTTTGTTTCTGTGTGCACACTCACACATGCGCACCATCACCTCCATCTCCCAACCACCTTCTTTTCTCTTCTGCCACTTGGGGAGGATCTTGGGAGTTCAACTCCCAAGATCTTCCCAACCAGCAAGTGAAGACCCAGAGAAAGAAAGAAGATGGCAATCCTCTTTCTAATCACTGGAATAGCATTGCAGCAGCCACCCTACATCCTCCTCCTCCAGGTCCACCACTGCCCTCCTCAGCAATGGCGCTGGAGTAGGAGGGAACCCCTTCCTCTTCTTGCTTGGTGTCCAAGGAGGACAAGCCAGAAGAAGAGTGGGGCAGCAACTGGGTGGAAAGGGCAGGGCGCAGAGTGTCCCCACCAGTTTGATGCCACCACACTGCTTGGAGCAACCGTTTCAGCCCTTCTCATGGGCAGGCCATCCCTGCATAGAGACCAGTAACCAATACCTCTCACGGTTTAGGTTTGTGTTTTTATATACCCAAATGGCAAAGGGCATTTATTTTGGCAGAAAGGAATTTTTCAAATGTATGGAGTTAGGAAAGGCGAGACCAATGCATCAGTTATTCAGGTGCCTTGAAGACTGGTTCCATACATTATCTTGCCATATAAGGCATAGGATGCCCAAATCCTCCACGCTCCCTTGTTCTATGCATAGTAACACTGTGTTGAAAAAACAGAGCTTTTTATCCCCTGGGACAGAGTCTGGGTGTTTCTGCACCATTTGAGGCAGATGTGAAACAGCTAATTCCCAAGGAGAAATTGTTGCATACTTTTCCTATGCATCCTCTTCTTGCTAGGCAAGATATCTAAAGCTGCTCTAAGAACACCTATGATCAGCTCCATGTGCTCCAGAGTACATTTCAGGCTAGATGTCGGCTGGCACCAGCTCCAGCTCCGGGTGAGTTCGTGCCAGCCAAGAGAGGCTGGTGTAGGGGGCTGGGAAGGGTAGCAGGAGGGCAGAATGGGAGTGTCTTTGGGCAGGGGGAGAAGGAGGGGAGCAGTCAGGTAGGTGGACCAGGCCTGGAAGGGGGGGGGTAGAACTGGCCTGGGCCACTTAGGCTGGATACTAAGCCCCTCTTGGCCAGCCCCCATTACACCGGGCTGCTCAGATTCGCAGATTGCACTGGCACAGATCCAAGTAGCCCCAGTGGGGTGGCTGCTGTGTGACACAGGGTAGGGGGGAAATACATTCCCTTACTCCAAGCTGTGTGGATGCCACGTCCTACCCTACACTGAACAGTTGGCCTGCCTCTTCCAGCAGAGGTTAGGATTGGGCTGCCTGCCTTGTGAAAAACAAATAATAGTTTCTTTTGGGCTGTAGTCATAATAAAGAGCGTATTCAAAGCTCTATTAAGCAGTGATAATGACACATCCCCCCACACCACACCACATCTGTATTTATTTATCTACTGAAACTTATATACTATCATAATAATAATAATGTTTGGGGATAAATTCATAGAAGCCAAATGAATTCAAAAATGATACTGTAAAATCTATTTAGAAAGAAAAAGAACTCAGTTACCAAAGGGGGACTGGTCAGATTTTCACTGTAAGTATTAAAAAAAATAAGAACGTCACCTCACTTGATAGTGACCTCATGTATACATTTGCCTTAAGATCAACGTATTTTTCTAGTTCCAAAATTCAATCCAAACTCCTTTGAATGTCTGTATGCCCATTTTCCCCATAATTAGCATAGTCCGCATGCTTAGTGCTAGTGAATTTTGCGAATAAACCTACCCTCCCTCTAATTAAATGCACTTGTAATGCAATGCCAGATTTGGGGTATGCTCCAGCAGAAAAGAGGTGATGTAATAATGGAAAAGCCAATATTGCATGGAAACAAATTTTGCATTAGGATTAGGCTCATGGGATAGCAGAACTGCCTCATATTATTACATAAAGATAGATTCTAGCAATTAAAGAAAACCTAATTGCAAAACAAAAACACTTTCTACTTTAGGTGCCTTACAATTTGCCACCAAAACTTTGAATGTATCCTTTGGGACTAGTGGTCTTACATGAGCCATATCGGATCATCTTTAGTGAACGTATGCAGTGAATATGAATCGGCTAAACATGCAAGTGTTTTGAAAAAATGACAAAAAAAATGATTGCCGACATACAAAACCCACCAATTAAAAGGAAAACCGTCTCCTCTTTCAAATGATAATGCTAAGAGCTTTATACTTTAAAACAGCAACCAACCTGATTCAAAGTAAGCACGCACACCCCGCCAATGCAGCTGTGCCCACAGAGTGCATGCTGCCTCTCGCTGGGGAGTTTTGAGCCATGAAGTCTTTCTCAAGGTGAGGGAACACTTGTTCCCTTGCCCTGGGACCAATCGCCACTGCCCCATGGGTCTACTTGGATCTGTGCCAGCTACTTTGTTGGCACAAGTCCAAGTGGATCTGGGTAGGTGCATCAAGGCTGGGAAAGGGGTACAGGATATCAGCAGAGCTGCAGCCACCAATTCTGTCCTCTTCCAAGCCTCAACGCATCATCCTCCCTGTCGGGTCTCTGTCCCATGCCTCCCGCTTCCTACCCTGTTCTGCCTACTTGCTGAGATAACTTACTAACACCAGGGCTTCTCCATAGGCCACTGGCACATAGCTTGGGCCATTTGTTGCTTTCGGTGGCTGCGCTGAATGGCGGATCATGCTTTACAACAGCCGCAAAGCACACGGCACCACCGGAATGTGGGTTCTGCTGCCACAGAGGCCCAGTAGTATTAGGCAGTGTAATTATAATCATGATGCTTCTTGCCAATGAACTTACTCCCAAACAGACACTGACTGTTCACTGAATAGTTCATTGCAGGGATTTGGGTCACATCTGCCCAGTAGGGACAAAAGATAATTAGGAACCAACATAAAAAGACCATGAGCAGCTTTGCCTTCCATAACAATTGGGTAAGTGCTTCTATGCATCAAAGCTGCAATCCTATATACACTTCCCAGGAAATAAACGGTGGCGTTCCTCGGAGGGGGGCAAAACGCAACATTTTGTAGGAGCCTGAGCTCCTGTGTAAAGTGGCCCCTCCCCCTCCCCTCCAGAGCCATTCGTGGCTTGGGGGCTTTGCTCTCAGGGTAGCAAATGGCTCTGAAGGCAAGGGGGAGGGGCCTATTTACACAGGAGCTCAGGCTCCTGCAAAATGTAATGTTTTGCCCGCCTCTAGGAACACCAATGGAAGTAAGCCTCTTAGAATAAAGCAAGACTTGCCATTGATTAAACAAGCATAGAATTGTTCTGTAACTATGACAGCAATGAGATGTATAGTAAGGCAGAGTGAGGCTACCAGAGAGGCAATGAGGCTACAATGCTGCCACAGGAATCTCTACCCAGGGTTAAGCCATCTCCTGGCACCATATTCCAATCCCATTCCTTGCAATATTAAGACCGTTACTCCGATGTCACAGTCCATCACCTCTCTCTTTGTTTCACACTGTACCTACACTCAGGGCACAATCCTAACATGGAGTTAGGTGGAACAGTTAGGCCAGCAAAGTTTGGCTGGTACAAGGGCCACCATAAAGTGCGATTGGACCACTCTCGGAGTCAGAGAGGCCAGCACACAGACGTGTGCCATCCCCCTTGACTCCGAGGGTGGTCCAATCGCACTTTACAGTGTCCCTTGTACCAGCCTCACTTTGCTGGCCTAACTGTGCCAGCCTAACGCCAGGTGAGGATTGAACTCTCATTATGTACAGCTCAACAACCCATTTAGAAGAGTCTTGTGTTCCTGCCTTTGAAGAACACTGTTCTACGGCACTGGTTCAACTAAGAACATTGTCGGAGGCAGGTCAAAAACGTCCACATATTGTGCCATTCCATTTCATCTGTATTTAAAGTCTCTTTTTTTGTGCATAATCTTTTTTGCCCCTGCTAACTGGGCAAGAGGCACTTCTCACGTGATGCTCCTCTTATATTTAGCAGGGGGAGAGTAATTGTCCCTCTTCACCCCTGCGCAGTGTCTTTTCTAGTGGCTGTTGCTGGTGGTGTTTTGCATATTTTTAGATTGTGAGCCCTTTGGGGACAGGGAGCCATTTAACTTTATTATTACTATTTGCCTGTAAACCGCTTTGTGAACTTGTGTTGAAAAGCGGTGTATAAATACTATTTGAATTTGAATGAATGAATAATTGTGCCTATGCCAGCCCAATCCTAACCGGTGCTGGAATAGGGAGGCCAGCTGGCCTACCACATATTCAGTGCAGGATTGGGGCTACATGTGGAGCAATTTAGAGTAAGGGGAATTCATTCCCCTTACCCTGAGTAATGCCTTTGTTGTTGTTGTTCAGTTGCTAAGTCATGTCCGATTCATCGTGACCCCATGGACCACAGCACGCCAGGCCTCCCTGTCCTCCACTAGCTTCCGGAGTTCGCCCAATTTCATGTTCATCGCTTTGGTGACACTATCTAGCCATCTCATCCTCCGCCGCCCCCTTCTCCTTTTGCCTTCCATCTTTCCCAGCATGAGGGTCTTTTCTAAAGAGTCCGCTCTTCTCAGGAGGGGGCCAACGTATTTGAGCTTCAGCTTCAGTATTTGTCCTTCCAGGGAGCAATCAGGCTTGACTTCCTGTAGGATTGACCGATTGGATCTCCTTGCAGTCCAGGGGACTCTCAAGAGTCTTCTCCAACACCTTAGCAATGTCTAATGCCTTAGCAGTCCCCATAAGGCTACTTGGAGCTCCATCAGCAAAATTGCTGGCCCAACTCCGAACGGCCTGTACAGGGCCGGACCACCTCTTCCACCCCCTCCCTGGGCCAGTCCACCCACAGCCTGCGCTCCCCCTGCCACCTTCTCTCCACCTCCACTCTCCCCAACTCCCATGGTGGTCGAACTCAGGTGGTGCTTCCCCACTTACTTACCTGGGGTGGCAGGTCAGCACATTTGCTGACCTTACAGCACATTTGCTACATTGGGCTGGCCCAGGAGACTTGTGCTGGCCCATTGCGGGTTTTGGATTGCACCCTGAATGATCCAGCAGCATCAAATGATGTAGCATTATTGGACCTGTGGATGTGAATGTGTGTGTATAGGAGACTACTAGGTGTCCTATTTAAGCTTGACTTGGCAAGGAAGACTGTGAAATACGTCACATGCATACATTTTTACAAACATGACAAGGATTAATTGACTGATACATACTGTGCGTGTGTGCGTGTGTGCGTGCGCGCACGTGCGCACCCAGGATTGCCCAGTTGATCAGAGTAACCTGGCTGAGCACTGCACAAACAGCATTCTCCTATTCCTCTCAGGACCAGCGGAAAGTTAACCCTGAAATCAGCCTGGGACAGCCCTACCTGTGCAAAAACACCCTGTTGACCTGATAATGAAGATGCTTGATCCAGGGCTCCTAGAGCTGGCCAGAGGGAAGCAGAAACTGGGGAAATGTTTAAAAGCCCTTTAAGCCTGTGATGATGTCAGGCAGAAGGTAGAGGGCTCCAGACTACCTCCTGGGAGAGCCCTTGGAAGTCAGTAACAAGAGAGGAGAAGGAGGCAGAGGATATTGATGAAGGGTGACTCCCTCTCCTCCTAGAAATGCAGGGCAAACTCTGAAAGCCATTACTAAGGTCTTTGGAGAACTCTTTTCTGTGCATGCACCTCACGCAACCGCCAGCTGTAGCTGCAGATAGAGAACCCAGCGGAGCCATCAGGACCACCAAAAAACACAAGCAGGACATTTGTTATTTCCAGTGCCTCTGTGGGTACTGTAGCTCATGAGCCCAAATTCAAAAATCTTATAGCCTGATCATGCGTTTCTTCAGACGTACGTTTTGCTGAGTTCAGTAGGACTGCACTCACAGGATTACAGTCACAGAGTACACAGTATAGTGTAGTCATCACTGGCTTTTGATGGTAGTTGTTGCATTTAGATAGCTGAAACAATTACACTCTTCATGGAATCATGGTCTTATCTTGTGTTATGGAACCAGATATATTACCAATCCGTTTCAAAGGCACTTGGTTCCTCACACTGGCTGAGCCAATAGAGTACATATACAAGTTCAAAAGCAATGCTTGCGGTTTTATAGTCGCTGAGGTCAAGACGAGTGCCATCCCTCATTCTTCATTGGTCTGGGATGTCTCCATTTATGTAGCCATAAATCATTGCAGATAAAACACTTGCAAGTTATTACTTCTTTGTTCTGCGGCTTTCTTGCTTTACAAGCATTTATCCAACTGTAACTGTCAGTCTCTCTAAGGATGTACAAAATTGTATTGGATTGCACCGCTATGAAAATCATTTGGGGGTATGCAACAGTCTTAAAACTGTAACACATTTCCCTCCTTGTGATTGATATTTTAATTTCTTCGCACAGGTAATCATGAAAGATTGATGGATTTTATTTTTAGAGTGTATACTTTTATTATAAAGTATATAACAAATGTCTGGCCTTAGGCTACGAGCCGATAAATGTCAACACTGTGCAAATATAATCCAAGGAATTCTCAAGTGTGAAAACAATTTGAAGTTGGAGACAAAACTTTTTGCCTGGGCTTTGTATAATTGTTTTTGATATGTTTTGAAATTATTTTGTGCTATTTCAGATCACTGCTGTGCACCACATTTTTTAACCATGCTTTTTTGGAGAACCAAAGCTAGATGTAGAATTGGACAGTTGATTCGACTTTGCCAAGCCAGATAAGCTGTCATACTTGGAGGTGTCTCAGGGCTCAGTCCCAACTAATTTCCCCAGTGCAGATGCACCAATGAGGCAAACTCTGCATCCTATGGGGGGGGGGCAATCACAGTCCTCCATGACTTTTATTCCCTTACCTTGGGGAAAGCCTCCACTTTCCCAATGGGTCTTCTCAGATCTATGCCAGCTATGTCACTGGTGTACATCCAAGGAGAGGGGGTGGGGAGGAAACAGGCAGCCTGGGAGATGTAAATAAAGGACATTTTTTTCATTATCTTTCCATAGACTGCCTGGCCTCCAGTAGGGGTTCATGTAAGTCTGGGGAGATTCTGGGGGTGAGTCCAGGCCAGGAAATGATCTGGTGTGTGTGGCTGCTCCCAAGATTCATTCCCTCCCAATCTCATCTCTCCCACCATAGGGTTCTTCTTAACCAGCACCAGAGGCACTCAAAGAGGTAGTTCCTCTTAAGGGACACCTCCTCCCACTTTTTGGTCTTTGAAGGCATGGCATTTAAAACTCGAGTGGATGTGTGGAATGTGAAAAGCTACAAGAATACTTAAACAAATCCAGTTGAAATGGGCCCCCTCGCAGAGGCGAAGGAAGGGTATAGTCCGGGGTGGCGCGAGCCATGGGCGCTAGGCAGCGGCGGGGTGGCAGGGCGCCATTGCGCGGAATCCGCAGACGAACCCGCGCGCTGTGTGGCCCACCCGCCCTCCCTAGGGTCCGTTTTGCTCCAAAATGGAGCTATTCTGAGCGCAGGGAGTCGTGGCTGGGTGACGCACGGGGGCAGGGCGACATGCGGGGGCCCGGTTTCGTCGCCCTGCCATGGGCGCACTAGGGGCACCGTTTGTTCCTGCCCCCTCGGTCCTAATCTCTGGGCTTCTCCTCTGACAAGAGACAGATCAAGGAGTCCTAGGAGAGCACACACTTGCAACATTCACACTGAATAAAGGAGGAAGAAATGGGCTTCTTGAGGAGCAACTCAGCAAGAGCTGAGCTGTGGTGTTTCATTAAAAAGCAAGCAAGCATAGAGACAGGGTGAAAGGAAGCCAAAAAGAAAAGCAAGAAGCTTAATACTGCCCTGGGTGCTGATGCCACAGTAATTCTTGGGTTGTTGAAAAAGGGGAGCGGGGTGCTTGACCTAGCACTAATGGGTAACTCAGAAGGTAGGAGGAAGGAGAGTGTACACACTTGGGATCCATGATCAGACCATTTATAGGGAATTTTGCCATAGACAACCTCTGCCTTTTGCATTGCTACTCTCTAAAGCACCAAATGCATTAATGGTGCGATGTGCATATCAATAACAACAATGACAAAATCTGCAAGGAGTTGCTATATTAGAGCATTTGTGCTACTGCATAATTTTGAACAGGGCATTCATTATAGCAATGCAATTTTTAAACAATTCACATAACACACAATATTATAAATTTACCCTGAAATAATCAGATAATCTGAGATACACAGAGTAAGATCTGCAAATTGGTTATCACTCCTCAGAATTCATCTACTAATATTGCTTTGTCTGCTAATATTGCTTTTGAAAAGCACCCTAATGATAGCCTGGCCTTAATAATTATCTTGGAGTGTAATAGTGATTCCTTCATAATGTTCTGTGTATAATCAAATAAGCCAGATACATTTGTAGTTGTCATGACTCAAAGTAGCTCATGAGGAATAATAAGGCATTCCCCACTTCCTCGCAGTGTTGTTACAGTCTTTGACAGCCAAAATTAATTATCACGGCTATCTGAGAAATTAAGTCATCTGTGAAAACAATGCCAATCACAAAGAAAAGTTTAGTTCAGTACTCTAATTTGTCAACAAGGATGTAAAAGCGACTGTGACAGGCTATCATTAAACCCAAGAGAATGTAAGAGAATGTCTGTTAATGCTTCTGTTGCCAGCTTGGTGATATGCAACAGATATAACTATCTTTTTACTGCAGGATTTTTGTGAACAAGTTTTACCATGATGATGTTACAAACAATGCTCATATTCCGATGGGGACTACATATTACAGCCGTCCCCACTAACATGTGGAATGTGGCACAGCTGTAATTTATAAACCAACGGAGAACAGATTTTGTGCTACTTGATTTGATGCTGCCTTCTAAAGTGACACAGATATCAATTTCTTTTAATTAGCATGAGTTATTCAAAGTGAAAATTGTGAAACTTGCAGAAACCTTTTGTTTTTGATATATTGATGTCACTTGCAGATGTCAACCCCCATTTTAAAAGAGACAATACCCTCTTTTCTCCGAAACAGAAAGAATTGCCTCTTCTAAGGTGAAGATGCACGTGTCCCCTACAAAAATGAAGGAAAATACAGGTGGTTCCGCAATATTCGTGGACTCAGGACCTGCAGATTTCAGAATCTGCAGGTTCCAAACCCACAGATTTGAGCCAACCCGGACTTTTTAAAGGGCTTCCCTGGGCCTCACAATGCCTTATAAGGGCATAGAAATGTCACACTTGTTCCCCTGAGGAAACAGCAAGTCGCATTTTTTTTTTTTTGCCCAAAATGGGCACTCTGAGGGCCAGGAAGGCTGTGTGCAGCAGCATTTGGCCTCCCTGACCCTTGGAAAACTCTCTGGACTGGACTGGACGGGAGCAGATCTGAACAGGTTTGGATAGCCCAAATCCACAGATTTGACTATCCGCAGATTACGGTATCTGTGGGAATGGAACCCCCACAGATAACAAGGGTCAACCTGCGTACCCCGTCCAAATGGACAAGGGCCACAGTGGCCCTAATGTGTGGCCACAGCTGAGTTATTTAATTACTCAGCTGCTTGACCAGATTACTTTTTAAGCCCTTGATGAAGCAAGCTACAGAAGTCCCTTCTAAACATGGATTACCTAGAACTGATTATCTGGAGAGCAGCAATTTTCAACCTTTTTTCATCTCACAGCACACTGACAAGGCACTGAAACTGTCAAGTCACACCATCAGTTTTTTGACAATTGACAAAGGCTTTTGACAATTGTGGGGGGCTACTACTAACAAGTGACCCTCTCCCAAACTCCCGTGGCACACCTGTGGCCCATTCACGGCACATCAGTGTGCCACAGCACACATGTTGAAAAATGCTGATCTAGAGTCTAATCTGATTATCTAGATTCTAGACAATTGATTGAGTTATCACATGACCACTTAAAAAAAAAATCCTTAATTACTGTTGCACATCTATTTTCCCAAGGTTTTGTTCATTAATAGTGGGAATTGGATCTTAATGTCTAGACTTTACAGAAGTTACAAATGTGCAAATCCATGTTATCCATGGTACAGGGAAGATGTGAATCATTCTGAATGGGATCTATGGGAATTGCCTCTTGCCAATCTGTGTACTGTAAAAAAAAAAGGGGGGGGAAACCTTTAACAGAAAACACTTTCTACATCTGTCGGAAAATGTCAACCTATGAAGTTGTCTCCCAGAGAAGTAGTTTGCAATCTGCCAACAATGACATGACAGATAAGCACAAGCTTTATGTTCACTCAGCAATCACAGCAGCCTCTTATGGCAAAACAGGCAATCAAGTTATAAAAGAGCTTGTCAAGGTAAGAGGGAGAGTCTCGGGAGAGTAGCACACTATAGACACATTATTCACCCACTTATTCAAAGCAATGCCAAGGTCAGGTGTGTATTAGAACTCAACAATATAAGACGTGTTCCCTTTGCCCTCCAGAGGTACTGTTGGGACCATTCCAATTTTAATTTGTATTTCTTCTGTATCACGAAGATGAAACCTTTATGTACTCTGCCACACTACTGCTTGTGCAGCTACAAAATTAAACTTGGTATATAGCCCTCTAAAGAGAGACGTTGCCTACTGCAATTTCCTACATCATAACTTTCCTCTCAGGACATGCAATTAGTTATTGGATCCCTGTCCCTTAGTCCGCTTTCTCTAATTAGAGAATATATTTCACAAAGTTACTAGAAAAGCAGGCACCTGGTAAATTAATTTTACAAAAGCAGCTTTAAAAACAGTAAATATCAAGGGAAATCTCAAAAAGTATCAAACTAATGACATTGCATTTATTTGTTAGTTATCGCAGAAACTTTTCAATTTCCACTACTGATTGCCTTATGTAATCCGTGAAACATCATCATTGCCAAGAAAAAAGGTATGAGTGTGTTTTAGATCATGACTGGTGATTTTCAAAGGATATTAGTTTAGGGGTGCAATCCTAACCAACCTCCCAGCACTGGGGAAGGGCAATGCAGCTCTGAGTTAAGGGAACAAACATTCTCTTACCTTGAGGAGGCCTCCATGACTACTACTCCACTGCAGGATGTAGCACATGCCCCATTGGCACAGCTAGATAAGTACTGGAAAGTTGGTTAGGGTTGTGCCCATTAATAGGTGTTTTTTTAAAAAACAAAAAACAAAAAACATACCACATAGAAACATAAAAACCACTTTTGGGTTTTGTTGTTGTTCAGTCGCTAAGTCGTGTCTGACTCTTCGCGACCCCATGGACCACAGCACACCAGGCCTCCCTGTCCTCCACTAGGTTCTGAAGTTTGCCCAATTTCATGTTCATCGCTTCGGTGACACTATCTAACCATCTCATCCTCTGCCGCCCCCTTCTCCTTCTACCTTCAATCTTTCCCAGCATGAGGGTCTTTTCTGAAGTCCTCTCTTCTCATGATGTGGCTGAAGTATTTGAGCTTCAGCTTCAGTATTTGTCTTTCCAGGGAGCGATCAGGCTTGACTTCCTGTAGGACTGCCCGATTGGATCTCCTTGCAGTCCAGGGGCCTCTCGAGAGTCTTCTCCAATGCCATAATTCAAAAGCATCTATTCTTCGGCGCTCTGCCTTCCTTATGGTCCAGCTCTCACATCCATACATTGCTCCTGGGAAAACCATAGCTTTGACTATGGGAACCTTTGTTGTCAGGGTGATGTCTCGACTTTTTATGTTTGAATAGAAACACAAAATACCACATTTTGGTGTTAAAGATATTTTCCAGAAATTAAAATAGACTACTTTTCCAATTGGAAATAATACAGTGGCTGCATCTGCTAACACTATATCATCTACCCAGTGCACTTTTAAAGCATTTTAAATCAATACAAATGAGAACTTTGAATAAGAATGTAGAAGAAAACACATGACACCGCAATTCACTATTTTAATCAAGAAATTTTTTGGGGGGGGGGAATTACGGAAAAAAAAAAAAAACCTCACACTCCTATAGATAACTAAAAAGTTTTAAAATCTAAACTAATATATGAAAGTTGTTCAGAAGGCAATGTACTTCAGAAGCTATAAAACATACGCAACAAGCAACAGCAATTGCTAAGTGGACAAAGAAGCATTTTTAAAGGTATTCAGCAAGGGGGTCCCAGAGCCAGGCAGAATCTAGGGACGGGTCCAGGTTCCCCCTCCAATCCTACTCACCTCAGGGTGCACACCAAAATTCCATATACCCACTCTTGGGCCTGCACCAAACCTACCAGATGTGACTGGTCTGGCTAAAAACGAAAAAGCCCAAGCCAAATACCTCTCTCTGGGGTAGGTTAAAAAAAAAATAACCCCACCAAGGCTAAGTTGCAAAATATTCCTAGTAAGGCCACCCGACAGACTGTGCATTGAGAGGGTGGATGAGTGCAACAACAAAGGCACGCTGAAAAGGAAAATGGCAAGCAGAGCAAGTAATGCAGTGCCCACCCCACCCTCTCAAAAACACCCAATAGGTTTGTTCACGAAATGGCAGGGCAAAGAGTCTTCCCACTGTCAAGAATGGGTGGAAGAGGCAGTGATTATCTGCCTGCACTAGGCCTAGCTCTTCTTCTAAGACACTGCCACAATCATCAGGAAAAGCCATCCATATTAATTGTTCAGCTTGCACTGCTGTGGCACTGATCCTACAGTAGTCAACCAGCACAAGATCAAGCAGATCTGTAGAAACAACGTAATGAAATAGCATACTTGATCCCTAACATCAAAGCGATTTGAAGCGCTCTATTGGACTCCGTGATCTAATTTCTTCAGTCTGGATGTACATGCAAATTTCTACTACTTGGTTGATTAGGATATTCTCTTGCAAACAGGAGTGAAATAGAAAGGCAAGAAGATTAAAATGTGTGCAGCTGAGGAATTGTGCAGCTGAGGAAATGTTGCCTGGCTAAATTATCTTTCCTGCCCCCAACTCACCCCTCAATGCCTAATTAATTCGAACTGTTCTTATGCCAACCACTGAAGGAGAGTAGATATGCTTTGGATTTATGAGATTGGAGGCACAATCCTAACCAGGAGTTAGGCTGGCACAGTTAGGCCAGCATAGTTTGGAAAGAGACAAGGGCCACGGTAAAGCAAATTTGGACCACTCTCAGGAAGGATGGTACACATCTGTGTGCTGGCCTCTCTGACTGAAAGTGGTCCAAACGTACTATGCAGTATCCCCTGTGCAGGCCAAATTTTGCTGGACTAACTGTGCTGGCCTAACTTCAGGTTAGGATTGCACTCTTAAACAGTCTTTCCTAATTTGTACACACAAAACTTGAGAGTGATGGAAGTCTAGAGACTACGGGTGCAATCCTAACCAACTTTCCAGCACTGACATAGCTGTTCCAATGTGTCACGTGCTGCATCCTGCAGTGGAGTAGCAGTCACAGAGGCCTCCTCAAGGTAAGGGAATACTTGTTTGCTTAGCTTGGAGCTGCATTGCCCTTACCCCGGTGCTGGAAAATTGGTTAGGATTGTGCCCTAACTTTTGCTAGCCCACTGGAAACAACTTTCCCAGACATTTCTCCTTGAGTTCTCATATGAATATCAGAATGGTATTGCAACCTTGGCAGGTATTAAAGTCCCTGTTTGACAACAGATGACCCACATGACAATTTTATTTATTGTTTCTTTGTGCTGCCACGGAAACAAGGCATAATCATGTGCATTCAGGCAGAGATTGAGCCAGCATTTGTTACTGATACCGTGACTTCCATCAGAGGGTTCACCAACTCTGTTCAACAAGATAACACATAATTCCTATTTACTACAAATTTTCCCTGCTTATTTTTTAAAAAAAGGTTTTCATAATGGTACACAACACTATGCAATGCAGCTGCGATCACCATACATTACACTGCACATTATCCATGACAGCTATTACCATGACCCCATAGGGCTGCAAAATCCCATTAGTCAGTTGAATTCAAGTTGGTTTTGAACTGTGGCCTTCTATACAACAATACCTTATTTCTCATTACACATGCACAGACCCTTTTACATTAAGCATAACTGTTGCATTCATACTGTTCTCATGCCTTATTATTAAATATAAACAGTGCAGGTTAGGATTGCAGGCAGTGCAATCCTAACCTGCGCTGGAACAGGCAGGCCGCCTGGCCCGTGCTGTACCCAACAGAGGTCTGCTGCCTCTGGAGCTCACTGCGGAACAAGGGGGAACTCTGGGGTAAGCCACACCTTACAGCTTTACCCTGGGGTCAGCCCCACCACCTGTAGGCTGTTTAGCAGGTGCAAGCCCAAGCACGCCATGGTGGCCCAAATCAGAGCTGCGCAGTTTCGGGATGGGAGCTTGGATGTGGCCTAACGGACACTTCTGGATTCCACCCCCCTTCCCGGGCCACTTCCCGCTTATGGGAACACCCTCTCCCACCCCCATTCCACCCCTCCCACCACCACCCCACCCAGAAAAGCCCCTGTGCTGGCCGAACTCGGCCAGCGCAGGAGCAGCTTACCGGCTGCCTCTGTGGGCATGCCTGGGTTGACGCAAGTGCATGCGTCGGCCCAGCACCTCCTCAGCTGGCGCAGACATGCCTTATGGCACATTATGCCTTATGCGACAGCCTTGGGTGGGGGCAGCTCACATGCGTCGGCCCAACATACGCCTTGGTTTGCGCCCTTAAATCTACGTTATAAATCCTTTATATAGCAAGATGGTTATGAAACAATTGTGAACTGTGAAGTATTGAAATGGCGACTGCTTCAAAGGTCTCTGGGTTGAATTCCATGGGTTACATGCTACATTTTTCCATTTGTCGATGGTTTGTTGAGGAAGAGGGGAGCACAGAACCATATTGGTCTTCCATTTTATCCCCTTACATTGCTTATGGATAACTTAACGTTCCAGGAGCGGAATCTGCCTTGCAGCAGTTGCAAAATGCACTCCAGCAGGGAGCAAAGTTACGTGCTTCTGGAATGCCGCTGGCCAGAGCGAGCCTGCAAACAGCAGCAGGGTGAGGAAGCCCCAATGACTTGGCAGGGAGTGGAACTGGTGCAGGGGAGGCCGGAGGCACGATGGAGGTGGGAGAGGGTGGCACCTGGCAAGGGTGACAAGAGCTGGATGCTATCCTCTCTGATAGCAGCTGGCACACCCTCTTTCTCCCTCCCCCACAGGATATAGCACAAGCCCTGGCATGGCTGCATCGATGGGGTGGGATATGATTGGGTCCTAATAGTCATATTTCTTCGGGCACAACCCTAACCGACCTTCCAGCACTGCAGTAAGGGCAATGCAGCTCCGAGGTAAGGGAGCAAACATTCCCTTATCTTGAGGAGGCCTCCGTGACTACCACTCCACTGCAGAATGCAGCACATGCCCCATTGGCACAGCTAGGTCAGTGCTGGAAAGTTGGTTAGGATTGCACCCTTCTTTTTCATACCTTTATTTTGTTGAAATTGGTAGCCAGTTTCCATGGGAAAATGAAGCTGTGCTCATGTGAAGGAAAGAGAGAATCCAAGCACAAAACAGCTAGAAAGTCACACGGCCACAAAACATGCGAAACGCCTGCTTGACATGTTAAGTGCTTCTGCCTGGGCAGAGAAAGCAGGTGGCGAATTTCCTTGGCTGTAGACACAGGGAAGGCTCAGGGTAGAGGCTAGTATCACAAACCTTGTGCTTCTCTTCTAGCGGAAGCAGGGCAAAGTGTCTGTCAGTGGGCATGATTGAGGCATTCATGCACAGCCCTCTTCTGAGCCTTTCTGTGCCCACTTCATTATATTAGGTTAATTTTGAAAAGAAATCTACTGCTACATACTTTGGCATCCCACTGGATATGCAGAAACCTCTGTGTCTCTGTCGTTGCCTCAATTTTGCTTCCAAACAGATTAGAAAGGGGCTGGCTTTTCTACCAGAGGGAATAAGAACAATGTCCTGACAAACTCCGAAGCATTCAGCTCCGAGTCTTAAGACCCTTTTGAAAAGCATATTGTTTTGATACGTCGGTTCAGCGGCTGAATGCTAATACAAGTTCAGGCCAGCCTCAGTCTATTTGAATCAGAGTTCGATAATCCATTAGGGCTGACAAGCATGTCAAATTTTTAGTCATGTCACTTTTCATCAGTCAAATAACCAACAAATCAATTAAGCACTAAAACAGCACTTTGCAGCAAAACAGCTTGAGATAAAACAAATTACTGGTCTTTTTGGTCTTAAAAAATGTTAATTGTGTTTTAATTCCTGGACAATTCACCTTTCCATTTCTCTTTCACTCTTTATATTCCAGTCCGCACCGCCTTTTAGGGGAAAATATAAAGAAAAAGAGCTGTGTGCAATTGAACTCATAGCCTTCTTCTCCAAATGAATACAGAATACGTTACAGAATACAAGGATCTGCTTTAACACTAACTTCTTAACTCAAATGATAGAAGCTACCCAAGAGGGTTGAAAGTGAGAGTGGCAGCCCAATCCACTGTAAAAAAAAACCCTCCCTGCAGCAACACAGGAGTGTCACTGTGGCATCCACTGTGCTCTGAGAGAGAGAGTTTTGGCGTGTTGAGGACTCCTCATGGTAAGTGAACAATTTGTCTCAGGGAAGGCTAATAATGATTGGAAATACAAGCTGGAAAGGAATGATTTGAGATGGCCTTTCTTCTGAACAAGAGCTAAGAGTGGAAGTTTCATTCTTGTAGCTCAGCAATTTGACACGGCACACCATTCTGCTGGACAGGGGCTCAAATCTCCCTCAATTCCCCCACTGGTCCTACCCTGACCCTCTTCCAAACTCCTGTGGCACCCCAGCAGACCACCCACAGCACACCAATGTGCAATGGCACCGTGGTTGAAAATCACTGCTCTAGTTCATGAAGTCATTCTGGGATGAGAGGATCGCAATAAGATTTTGCTTTCCCTTTGATAAACGTGTACGATTCAAAACTATATGGTCTGTGTGTTGCAGGACCCAACCCTATAGGCCTTATCACCAGTGGTATGTTTGTACTGCCGGCTCTAGGTGTTGTAAACATGCCATAAAGCACATTTACACCTGGGGATAGATACCACCCGGGCTGGGGCTGTAGCAGTCAGCGCTGTGCCCCAGTGCAGGGGGGACGGACGGACGGCGCTTCAGTAGTGCTGGCTGGCAGTAAGGCCTGCCAGGCGGGGCGAGGCAGGGAGGGAGTGGAACCGGGTGGAGGAGGAGTGGAGGAAGAGATGGGATTGACGGTGGCCTCCACTGCCGGCTCCTATCTTCCATGTCAGGCCACGCAGCCCACAACCAAGTCTGCTCCGACAAAATAACTGGTGCAGACTTGAGGAGGCCCATTGCTGAGCCAGTGCCCTTATTCAGGGGAAAGGGATGAATGTCCCCTTCCTCCCAGGGGCTTCCTAAGGCTGCCACGGCGCCCACAGGATGCAAGAGTAGCCACTTTGGCATGGCTGCTCCTACAGGGGCCTGGCACCACCGGGTTGGGCCGGCTGTGTGTTATTCGCGGCTGTCATAAGTTGCAATCTGGAGCTTCTCAAAATATCGACATTTGAGTTAAGATCATTTTGATAAGTCATCTGTGTACTGTCTGATATTTAAACTTACCTCTGTCAGGTTCCTACAGAACAAATGAAGTCTATTTGCCAGGAATACGGCTGTCAATTCGCTAAATTATATGATGCCTGCTTAGATTTATATGACATTAAAACATAACATTAACTTTAGTTTGCTAAGCATTTGCTAAGGGGGTTTCAACACTAGCAACAACTCAACTCAATGTTTTTGTTTGGTATCCAACAGAGATTCAAGCCCGAGGAAATACATTTCCCCCCAAAACCATATTACAAAGAAATATGTGAGGATTTTGAATCCACATAATACAAAGCAAATGAAAATGCCTGCACGAGCCACTGTAATATAGGAAATGTTACAATTACAAAAGCTTACAAAACGATCTGCTATGGATCAATGGGCAACATAATAAACACATTAAAAGACTATAATATGGTGGTGATTCTACTAGAAACCATGTTTTAATTGCACATTTCCTCTTCCAACATCTGGTTTGGAATTGCCCATGCATTCAACACATGTGCAGCTACATTTGGAAGATGTGGTAAGACTTTATGTTAGCAAAGCTGATGAATGAAGCCCCTATTGTAGAAGCAAAGGGGCAAAGAATATACTATAATAAGTGCCAGTTTCTCAAACTGGGTACAGGAGTTAACCTGGTGTATCCTGCAAAGTAAGTCTTGATTCTTGCTGGAATGATACATAAGCAACACAATAATTTTTCTTGTCATAACATACACACTTCAAATATCTCTTTTGCATTCCTCAAATGTTATATATGCAGTGGCCATACATGCAAATTGAAATGAATATACTATAACTATATTTAAAGCCATTACTCTGCTACAAATTATATACCCAGCATCCAGTGGATTTGCTGAAGGATAAAATGTTCTTTTCATAAATGTGCACTAATTTAATCAGAATCAAAGATTGACACTAATTAATAAGAACATTTAATTAAAAGATTAAATTTAGAAACCAATAAAAAACAAGGGCATATGAGAAATCTGTAGCACAAAACAAATACACAGCACGATGGCATGACCTAAGTTTGTAAGTTAATTGTTTTCCATTTTTTAATCAAGTTGTAGGAATTTTCCAGTCTCTGCTTTTAAACTAAGCTAATCACTGATGATCTCCCAATCCATGCTGTTACAAGTATATAAATTTTTCATAGTTATTCATATAAACCTGCTTGATATATTTACATATACAATATACATATTTACATATACAGTTGACATTTTACCCTGACTTACAGCAATTAACATAAAAATACAACAATCATAGCATTTTGACAGTTTTGGTCTTCCAACACAGGGCGCAGTCCTAAACTGAGTTAGACCAGCATAAACTAAGCCTGCAAAGTTTGGCCAGCACAAGGGACACCGTAAAGTATGTTTGGACCACTCTCAGAGCCAGAGAGGCCAGCACACAGACATGCACCATCTTCCCTGACTCGGAGAGTAGTCTAAACATGCTTTATGGTGGCCCTTGTGCTGGCCAAACTTTGATGGCTTAGCTTATTCCGGCCTAACTCCAATTTAGGATTGCACTCTTCGTAAAAAGTATCTGATCAGATAAGGAATAGCGCTCTCTCTCTCTCTCTCTCTCTCTCTCTCTCTCTCTCTCTCTCTCTC
>JAJKFI010000012.1:17876676-17894435 GCA_029204185.1 Lerista edwardsae | reverse complement strand
CTCTCTCTCTCTCTCTCTCTCTCTCTCTCTCTCTCTCTCTCTCTCTCTCTCTCTCTCTCTCAGCGTATCCTTGCCCAGATCATGAGAAGGCATCCCTTGGAGAAGAGGAAGAGCCATCAGTGACATAAGATCCAGATGCTGACCCAGATCCAGGAGTGATCATGGACTTTGAGAATCAACCAGAGCATTCCCTTCCTGTGGATGTCCTTCCCCAAGCACCTGGGATCTTAGCAGATCCAACCTGGACCTCTGGACCCATTCCCAGCCCCAGCCCATTACCTCTGGGAGCCCAGGAACAGTGATGACACCTCAGGGCAGTGGTGGTCCTACAATTTTGAAGGGGGAGACAAATGCCCCAGGCAGGGCACTGGTCGAGTGGGAGGAGGGTGGCAAAGAGGCAGCTCGCCTATCACTGAAGCAAGTGCTATTTGGCCCTCCTGCCCTCCTGTGTCTCTGTACAGCTCAAAAATGGAAACTGGTGTGGCATGGGGGTGTGGCAGACTGTCACTGGGGGGAGGGAGCCGGGGAAGTGGTGGCGCTCCTCCTTCTGTGCTGCTGGGTGGCCCATTGGCTGGGTCCACAGTTGGGTTAGGGTTGAGATTTGAGGAATGGCAAAGAATTGCTTGCCAGTTACGAAAGGCCGATGGTCTACTCTGCAGAAGAAGAAGCAGGCCCAGGCCTCAGATCGTGAATAAGTGGGGGTCCCTGTAATCCTTTGTATACCCGCAGTAGTGCCAGTTCCCATTTCTCTGTTTTAGCCATGAGTGGCCATTGCTTGTCTAGGTCCTTGGCTTCGGCCTCCTGGTCTTGCCTCCTACTGCACTCTTCAACCTGAAGTTTCACCCTCCTACTCTGACCTTCACCTCCACCCTTGAACCAGACCACATCCTGAATTCTCCCAGACCAATATGACAGTGGATGATGCTGATGGGTTTTTTAAAGCAATAATTACATAGGACAAGTAAAAAATGTATTTAAAAACATTATTGCTTTATCAACACTATTTATCACTGTCCCTGAGCAACAGGAAGTGGGCTCCACATCATATCTCATTCCATTCATTAGAAACTGAATAAGCCCAGTAATGAAAGAAACAAAGGGGGGGGGTCGTCATTAATTGTCACATGTCTTTTTTTTTTAAATGTAGTGTATAATCTTCCTTGAAACAGTAATTCCCAGCAGGAATTCCTCTGTGCAGCTTCCTCTCTGTTCCAAACATGGTCCATGATGTGCTAACATCACAGGGCAATGGGAGTAAGAATTGACCTCTATCATGATAAAAAAAAAAAATTATCTGCTTCTTCCTGAATCCACAGAGCACATGATACTTCCTCATTCATTCCTGAAACAGCTGTCAGTGAATTTCAGGTTTGTCCACTATCGATTGGAACAATCCAGTCCCATCCCTGGCCCATTTCCGGCCCATGGCTAGGACCACAGATTGCTGCCCCCCTGTAGCAACTGCTGCCCCCCCCCAATCACCTGGAGCTCCAGGGCCCTCGTGAGATGGCCCATTGCTCTCTGAAAGCCTACTGAAGGCATCACAAGGCCTTTAAACCATACCGATTTTCTGACAAAAACTGGAATACTGGAAGTATTGTTTAACGGCCTTCTGATGCCTTCAGAAGACTTTCAGAGCCTGATGGGGCTGGCGGTGGCGGGCATCGCCCGGGGGCACTTGCCCCCCTGAACAATGGTAGCAACACCACTGGAACAATCTCTTAATGCTTATTGTGCCAAAATGGCTGAAGGCAAAATTTACATTTTTGTTTTCAAAGTTCTATATGACCCCCCCTTCCCCCAAAAGTGTTTCAGCAAATAATGAAGAGTTTTGCTTTTGCTGACTCTATTCAGTACTATGTTAGAGCTGTGCTGATCCAGAAACTTAGGAAGTGTTCATTACCACTTTCAGAATTCAGCACTAGCAAAATGAATGCATAAGCATATAGTGACAAATCCACACATATCTTGTGCTACGCACAGTATTGGTTTAAAAACCCATTTGCATTTCAAATCTCAGCCTAAAACTGCAGCGTAGAGACAAACCACCTTTTAATCAATTATACATTCTGATAGACACATTTCATACATCTGAAACAGAAGCTTCATTATCTAAAGATGCCCTGTGTTATTTTCTATCGATATTTTGATTAATGTGCAACATATGTCAGGTTAGCCATCTTTATGCGGTTTTTTAAAATTATACTTGTCCAATTTATCCTTTTGCTCGTTTCAGACATCACAGTTACTTTCTTTGGAGAAAAGCAGAGAGAAGTACAAAGTCAAAGAGAGTTGCTTTATAGGAAACTATTAACTTAAGAACACAGAAGAGGAAGCTAGAATGAGTTGAAGAAAATCAGCCTGGTCAGTTAATCAATAGAGCATGATATGTCAGGCCTTCTCCTGCAAAGCTTAGCCATTAGAATAAAATGCAATTGATGGCTAATCTTGATCATAGTTACTTGGACAGTCTGCCAAGAAAGCACATTAAACAGCTAAATAGCTTATATGAAAAAAGAAAAATGATTCACCCAAGGTAGCACAGCAGGGAAAGGAAAAGGGCAGGCGAGTGATAATTGCTTAGTTGGACTCAAAATCTTTGTATACCCAGAACTGTAATTAACTATAAACACAGTTAAAAGTCAATATATGAATACACTGATATAAATGAAAAATCTACTTTTACCACAATCTACCAGTGGTAAAGTTTCATTACAGATGAGTTCCTTCTAGAACACATTGAAGATGAATGCAAAACAAAACTTCAACAACAAAACTTTTATTTACCTCTTCATCGTATAATAGACTGTCCAGGTTTAATGATCTGACAAATATAATACAGATTTGGTTTTTTTGGGGGGGAATGAGTACAAAACTCATTTTCAAAACGTTTACAAAACAAGGGAGAACCACTCCACAGCTCAACAGCATTGCCTACACTGGTAAGATCTCTTTCTCTCTCTCTCTCTCTCTCTCTCTCTCTCTCTCTCTCTCTCTCTCTCTCACACACACACACACACACACACGCACGCACGCACGCACGCACGCACACACACACACACACACACACACACACCTTCTTGCCAGGCTACAAATGTCAGGAGCAAGTATTAAAATGCTAGAAACAGGCTTTCCGATCACACGCTTCAAGATTCTTTGCTGATAGTTTACTTCTTTTTTAATCTAAGATTAAACACTACCCCCTTCCTCCGCTAACAGAATTCAAACAAGCCTTCCCTGCTCTGTTTACACAAGGATCCCACAACAGCTCCCTGGATTGAATGTATTGGCAGTTTCTAAGGGCGGAGGGGAGGTGCCTGCATCTGTGAGCAGATTTTCGTAGCAAGAGGCAGGAGGAGCCAGGCAGGTTGGAATGGAGCAAATGGCCAATGGCCGGGTGCAGACAGCTGGGGAAAATGAGCACAGCAGGAGCCTAACCTGGAGTTCAGCTAGCACTATTAGGCCAGTAAAGATTGGCTGGCACAAAGGACACTGTAAAGTGTATTTGGACCACTCTTGGAGTCAGAGAGGCCAGCACACAGATGTGCACCATCCTCCCTGATTCTGAGAGTGGTCCAAATGTGCTTTACAGTGTCCTTTGTGCTGGCCAAACTGCGCTGGCCTAACTCCAGGTTAGGATTGCGCTCTGGGAAAAATAATACTTATCTTACAAATACACTTATACAAACCTTACAAATACTGACAGCAGACTCCTACGTAACTGTACTTGCATTTAACCTGTGTTATGTGTGTAGAACTGGAGACTGCTGCAGCAGGGAAAATCATCCCCAGTGCAAACGGTACTTTGTGTTCTGTCGGGGACACCGCGAACGACCCCAACTACAGCTCCAAGGGGTTGTCGTGGCTAGCCGTCCGTGCATGGAATTCCAGGCTCACGACTTTGTGGGGCAGCAAACTCTGGAAGCGGCTGGCCACGAGTTGTAGTTGGGGTCATTCACAGCATCCCCTACAGAATACAAAGCACTGCTCACGCTGGCGACGAATCAGGGAGGGAGCAGATCTGGCCCGCAGGCTGGAGTTTGGAGCCCGCTGGTGGAGATGATTGAAACCTTGGTATTATTAATAAGATGAGCACCTCTCATTCCACTTTTCGCCTGCAAGTAAAGATGCCAGCAATGAAGCAAGGATCTCGGTTCCCAGTCTTGTGTTGGTGTTTACAGCTCAATGTTCGGTTCAACCTTCTTATGGGTGTCATGTTAGATCAACTCCATGCCAACTTTCAAAACAGTGAAGGTGTTATATTTCCAGTATCTCTTAAAGAAATCTGGTTCAGTAAAAATAATGTATTAATTTAATTAAAATGAAAAAAGGACATTTCCTGTTTTTTTTTTTTGTAGTGGGAAATGCCTTTGTATTTGCAACTTGATGAAAAACTCAAAGTTGCTAATGCGACTGCCTAAGAGCCATTAACAGCTAACCACTTATTCATCAAACTAAGGACCAAAAAAAATTGCAGTGTAGGCTAATGATGAAAGAAAGCTTTTGCTCAGCACAGCAATCTTAAAGTTCATGGTGTGAGATGCACCACCTTGCTATATATAAAATTTGAATTGTTTCTGGAAGTACGTTTTTAATTAAAACTGTCATTTCTCACCCTGCTGGCAGCAGGCACCAGCTTGCGTCCTCATCCCCATGCCTCTTATCAGCAAATGTGCTATCTGAAGGAAAGCAGGAGAAAGCGATATTTATATCTCCAAAGAAGGCTTTTTAAAACTCAACAGGCAGCCGAGGAGCCGGCTTTTCAATACCCTAAGCACAACGCTGCCTTAGATTGAGTGAAACCATTGGTCCGTCAAACTCACAGCGCAATCCTGGCTTCCCCATAGCATCAATGCAATGTTGTTGTGTCACTGCTACATCACTAGCGCCTACAAGGGAGAGCCAAGCGGCACCCCTGCATCGGTGCTAGCGCTCTCAGGCCGATGCTACAAGTAGCATCGGCCTGACAACGCCAACGGCGAGCCTCCCTCACGCCAACTGAAGCTGGTTGATGCAAGGGAGGCTCTGTCCTGTTCCAGGATGGGGATTGGTGGGGGGGATTGTGGGCAAGGGGAGGGCAGGCTCCAGATTCGGCCATACAACGGAATCTTAAGCCCATCCAGGCCACGCGGTCCCCTTGGATCTGTGCCTGCTGTTTAGCGCATAGGGGAGGAGCGCACAGGGGAGGCTGGAGTCTCCCCTACAGTAAGGGAACGAATGTTCCCTTGCTACGGGGCACTCCAGCTTCCCCGACCCAGTATCGGATATGGCACTGGCTGGCCAGTCTTGCCATTCCAGCGCTGGGTAGGATTGTGCCCTCAGTGTTGTCCATACTGACTGGCAGCAGTTCTCCATTGCCAGATACATAGGTTAGGAATCTCAGCCAATGGGCCTTTTCATTTAGAATTGATTTCCAGACATCTCCCTTGCAAGAAAACATGTTTGCATGCATTGTGTCATGTTTGCCAAAAAATACACCCATTGGGAAGATTTTCACAAATGGCTGTGTAAGTTTGTACATTTCTTCCCCAATTAAGACAAGGGGCAGCATGCAGTGGCGTTTCTACAGGGATGGCAAAGCTCTAAGTTTTGCAAGAAGCCTTACCTTGCAGTGGAAATCACTCCTCTCCTGCACCGTTTTAGCCAATCCTGACAGGGAGCAGCAACATCTTGGCGTTGCTTACTGGCTATAGCAGCAAGGGAGAGGAGGGATTTACATGACAGGGTAAGGCTTCTTGCAACACTTAGAGCTTTGCCATCCCTGTAGAAATGCCTCTGGCAGCATGGCAGGTTTGTCTGAATTCATTCCTATGAGATGCCCACTTCAGAAAAGAGGTGACCTTAGGCATTTGCATTAGCAAAATTGAGTTGTGTGTTGTCCTTCTTCTCCCCATGAGGAGCATACATGAACCAGAGCTCAGTTTCCTGAATAGATAGGCACATTTCTTACACAATCCACTTGGACCACAGGCTTTTTTTGGTAACCTTTAGGGTTCTATCCGATTGTGCCATTGGGCTGAAATGAGTTGCCTGCATCAGCCCAACATGGTTGCAAACATGCTGTAAGGCAGCAGCAGGCAGCAGTGTTTGCCCATGGACACTGCGGGAAATGGCAGGTGGGGGGAGGATGGGAGGGAGACAGGGATGAAGTGGAACTAGGCCAACGCTGCTTAGGATTGGGCTGCCCGTCATGAGGATGATGAGGTATTCACTGGTGAAGGCAACAAACTGGTGGACAGTACCTTGCAGCCTACACTCAGCTACCGCGTCCACCAAACCACCATCAACTTGAACATGTCACCAGCTGCCGCCCAACCTCTTTCTACTCACTCCACTCGAAAAGCAAGCAACTACCTAGTGGAGTGTTTTACCGTTTTCTCTGACATCACTGCCAAGGAACTAGAAGAGAGAGTAGTGTCTGCTGTCATCCTGTTTCCTATAGCTGTGCAAAAACAGAAGCCATAGGGAAGAAGGTCATCTTTTCCTTACCTCCTCTCCCATCAGTGCTTCTTCAAAGCAGACCAGCACAGGAAGGATCTTTTCCATGATAGGCCCATGTTGGCCAGTTCTGAAGATGTGCTACTAGGAAAGGAGGTAAGGAAGGGGTGGTGGTGATAGCAATGGGGGAGTCTATGGGTGTTAGCATGTCCACAAAAAAAGGGGGAATGGAATTAGGGGGAATGGAATTGGGCCACCTTAGCCAGTGCTGAAGCTTTGGCTAGGCCTAGACTCAAGTACAGCCATATTTAAAGTGGGGGGGGAGTAAGAGGAGGGCAGGACAGAGATTTATAAAATTGTGTGTAGTTTGGAGAAAGCACAATGAGGTCCCCCCCACCCTTTCTCATAACTCTGTAACTTGGGCTACAATCCTATGCACACTTTCCTGGGAATAAGTCCCATTGACTCCAGTGGCACTTACTTCTGAGTAGACATGCATAGGATTGTGCTGTTGGTGTCACCTGGTGGAATTTCATGACAAACAAAATAAAGTGCTTTGTCACACAACACAGAATCAACTTGTGAAACTCACTCCAAGAAGATATGGTGACAACCAAGGCTTAAATGGTTTTTAAGATGAGGTTGGACAAATTCATGGAAGATGGCTCTCTCATGAGTGGAATCTCCATGTAATCAAACCTATATTCCTAGAGGTGACACTGCTTGTGGTCACAAGAGCCTTACTTCGAGGTGGACCTTTGATCCAGCCAGGCTGCTCTTCAGTTCTAAACAATCTTTTATTCTAACAAGAAAAGAGAAGAATATGGAGCCAACGTCTCATTTCTTTCTTCCTTTTTCAGAATAAGATGCTCTACCTGATACCAGAAGTTAAAACTTGACATTGGTAATTTCATGTGGTAACCTTTCTGTAGCTAGTTCAGATTGCTTCTGTCATAACATGTTTAAAGAGCTCCTTGGTCAATTTCAAGCTCATATGAAAACTGTCAGTCACGAGGTCGTATTCTTTGTTGAACAGATGAGTGACACCAAAGAACTTTAGAACCACTGGGAATGTCAGCTCATCACTGGAATATGACGTGAAACCCCCACCAAGAATATAGATCCATTTCAGTTTTACATTCCCATTTCAAAATCTTATCTTCCTCTTGTTTTACATAAGTAAAATGTTCTTCATGAAAAGAAAATGAGAAATTGCCATTTCTCTCTCACAGACAAGGGCATGCCACTATAAAAGCAAAGGTGTTTTAATATATGGATGCCAAGCAAAAATTGAGGGCATATTCTAGCATACTTATAATCATTGATGTAAGTAATACTGAGTAATCCTATCCTATACTACAACATCCTCTACATTTAAAACATGTCTGCCTTGGTACCGGTCCATACATTCACCAAGCTGCATCCCAATTCACACAGTGGTGTCACACATACCTCTCCATCATGCAAATAGCATATAAGGGCATGATGTAATGATGGGATGTTGGACCAGAGATACCTGGATTCAAATCCCTGGTCAGTCGTGAAGCTCAGCAGATGACTTTGGATCAGTCATCTCACTGACCACACAAGGGTGTTATGATAATACAGTGGGAGGAAGAAACATGTTATGTGACTCTGACTCCTGAGCTCATTAGGGGAATACCTTATTTTTATTCCTTTTCTTTATAGTGCTAAACCCCTACGCCTGAGTCAACAACACTCCATTAAACTGAAGAATCAGACTGTACGCCAACCAGCTTCGATCATCACACATTGAGAATGAAATCACAACCCATCTGAGCCTTCCCAATGTAACATTTGAGGGCTTTAGATTGCATTCATCTTGGGTATAATATATCCAGTTTTTTATTTGTGGCCATATTTTAAGCTGACTGCAGCAACCGCCGCTGTCAGATTTAATATTAACCTCTTTAATGTATTATGTATTAATAAGGTTTGTAGTTTCCTAAGAATCATGGGATGAAGGCACAAGAGAATATAACTACTGGCAAAAAGAGTAAATAGTTAGCAGCACCAGTTCTTAGAAGAGGCAGCTTTCGACACAGAGCTCATATGACATTGCTAAAGCTGATACATCAGCCTTTGCATGAAGCAGTGCATTAGAAAATGATCAATATCTGGGTTGCTTTAAAACTGTAAGACAGCACCTGCTGAATCGTAATTGTGGGCAGAGGGTTCAGTGAATTGCTGGAAGCAACATGCAATTTAGCTGCATATACAATGAACAAGTAGTGAAAGCTCATTTGGAACAGCAATCCATCATCTGTGTCAAACATGACAGTGCAATCATGCAGTTAATGCACACTGTGTCAGATGTTGCTGATTAAACAGATATGACACCACTATTGAATCATGTGACTGTGCTTCTGTCTGCACCACCTGTGGTGACTTACAGTGGTAGAAGTAGCAAAGGTTGGGAAATGCACAGTAAATATTTACAAGGGGTAGAGAGAGGATTTGCACACATAAAAGGAATTTCTGCTTCAAAGCACAGCATGAGGGAAATAAAGATAGACAATGAAACTGATAACGTTGTAATGTGAAATGAACCAAAATATTAAGCAACACATTGATATCCCAGCGTAGGATTTATAGTGTCCTCATTATAGACACTAATGGCTTTCCCCAAAGTGTCTTTCAATTCAGTGCTTCAAAATTCATTCAGACGTAGGAAATGCATGAACGTACATATAGTTTTATGTCACTTTGCAGCTGCAAAATATTGTTAGTGTGTGACATTTAAAGAACTGAGTCGTAGTAATTCTGTCTCTTCCAGTGGTGTCATCTAAATGATTTAAGAACAGGTACTCACTTTTGATTGGCACGTGTCAGGACCCGCCCACCGGAAGTGACGTCATAAGCCGGAAGTGAGGTCGTGGCAGGAAGTGACATGAAAAAAGCCCTTTTTGAGGCCTCAGATGATTTTAAACTGACCCAACAGTTGCAACAGTATTCCACAGCACCCCCAGAACATGTTAAGGAGGCCTGGCATCATGTTAAAACCCCAGAGCAACTCATTTTTCAGTGGCAAGGAAAGGAAAGGCTCCACTCGCTGCCTGCCTGCCTGGCTCTGAGAACATGCAGGCAACTCAAACATGCAGGAAATTCAAATGTTGCAGAGGGCGGAGTCGACGAGTGGGCGGGCGAATGGGCGGGGCCAGCTGTAATCCTAGAAACCAGTACTCGCGTACCCCCGCGTACCCCCTGCATGACATCACTGGTCTCTTCCAATACACATCCTCATACAAGTTCCACTGCTTAGATCCTGTGTCACTATAACTGGCTACATTCTGGAAACACGTGGCTCTACCCAATCCTTCCCAATCAGGCAAAGTTTGGGTGGTCTCACAACTAATCCTGTGGGCCTTGTATATGGATAGTCATTGCAGTGTACCACCTGCGTCTCTATTGCAAATGGAGCCCTAAAGTGCCTCCAACATCAGCAGCAAGCCATTACCGCCGGCACTGGGGCAGCATCATGGCAACACCAGCCATGCGTGCCCCAGAGGGAGCACTGCTCGCTGGCGAGCAGTGAGTCTGCTGCTCACCAGCAATGCGGCCTTCCCAGGTGAAGCAGGAGGGCGTTCTAGGGTGCGGAGAGGGGTACAGCAAGGGCGGGGCTGGTGGCGACTTTCGTTGCCAGTTTCTGACATCCATGTAAGGCCACACAGCCTTACATGGAGCCCCTTCGTTCTGTACCAGCTAAATAGTGGCACCCTTCCCCCATGGGGCTTCCTGTGGCTGCCTGACTGCCACAGGATGTAGCGGTAGCCACCTGGCAACCGCTGTGCCCCAGGGCAGTCGGGCAGCATTGGACTGGGCTGCTTTGGAGCCTCTGCTGCATCCCTCAGGACAGCTGGGGACCAGGCCAGCCAGGAGAGGTAAGTAAAATTTTAATTACCTCTTCTGCCACTCCCTGGTCCCCTATGATCCTACAGCAGCTCCTTTGCTGAAACAGCTCTGTTAGTGTCAGTGGGGGGGGGTCAGTGGGTGAGGGGTCCAGATTCCGTGGTTACCACTGCCACTCTCACAGTCCTGGCCTGGTCCTCACCCCAACCTGCCTCAATCCTCCCCTCTCACCACCAATACTGTGCCAATGGCCAGTCCGTGCAACACCGTTGATGGCCCATGTGTGACTTTCCAGCCTGAACTGGCAGCTGCTGAACTCTGCAGACCATTGGAGAGGTGGCCACAACGGCAGACTGCAGGATATGCTGGGGGACCACAAGATCCATCAGAGTATCCAGTAGAGAGGATTGGGCCTTAGTCTTTAAAGTGCCATATAACTTTGGCAGAATTGTGATTCAAAAATGAATACATTACAGCGCTGCCTTCTTGTAGATCTAGTGAAAATGATAATTTCAGGCTGCTCTTGGGCAAGAATTGTAACAGAAAGGAACTCACTCATCAAAGGCAGAGAGAGGGCTGTATCCTAGTTTTTCAAGCAGTGGCATTCCATGGCCACAAGGTCCTTGGATTCACAGAAAGAGAGTTGCACTCATATGAGGGAGGATCTTGCAACCAAGGAGAGCCACCATGTGTACATTTAAAATCCAATCCAGAACCTCCGCAGCACAGAAATGCCAAAAACAGAAAGCAGGTCTTGTGCGTCCCACGTACTAGATTCTCAGAGAACTACTGTATAACAATAAAGCCAAATAATATAAGTGGCTTTTCTCTAATAGGTAATTGTGCCAACTTTATTACCATTGTAGCTGTTGAAGCAGTGATGTAGGCACTGATTCAAGATGAAAGAATTAAAAGAAGAACATGCCAAAACTTCAGTTTGCATGAGGTATTGATACAGGTGGCTGTTTCAGCTTCTCAGGGAATTACAGTCCATTTGTAAAGAGTTGTCACTTTAATGGAAAATGCCCCCAAATTACAAAGGATTGTAAGAGAAGAAATTGCATCACCTTTGAAAATTGCACCATTTATGTATAATTTAGAACCATTAGACTTTCTTTTAAAAAAAAAAGTCATTTTCAGTCAGATATTTTCATGTGAGAAGTTTTTGTTGCAAAGCAGTCAGGCACACAGTATACAGTGACCTTCCAAATAAACAAAATATTGTAAGTTTAAAATATTTCAGGGTGCAGCTTCCTACTGATATTTAATTCTGCACACCATTATATAATTTAAGCTTTCAAAATGTGTTATCTGGTTGCGAAAAAGAAGCTTAAAGAATTACACTTCAGATTCTGAGACACCTGCTGACTGTTTGGCTTGGATCCTAACCTTCGGCCGAGTAGAGCTCCAATTGCAGAAACGTCTTTCAGGAATGATGCACAGGAGAGTGAACAAAATGATTACTGGGCTGGGGCGACTCTCTTCTGAGGAAAGGCTACAGCATTTAGGGCACATCTGAATAGAAAAAAAGCACTTGAGGAGGGACTTGATTGAGGCATACAAAACTATGCAAAGTGGATGGAGGGATGGTCTTTTCTCTCTTGCACAACACCAGAACCAGGGAACATCCATTAAAATTGACTGTTAGAAGAACAAAGAAAATATTTGTCCACCCAGTGTGTAATCGATCTGTGGAACTCCTTGCCATACGATGTGGTGGTGGTGTCTGGTCTAGAAGCCTTTAAAAGGGGATCCGACAAATTTGTGGAGGAAATATCCATTACAGGTTACAAGCTGGGAAGGGTATAGCCAACTTCCTTATTTTAGAAGTTTGATACCTGAGAACATCAGATGCAAGGAAGGGGAAACAGGATACAGGTATCTTGTTGCTCTGCGTGTTCCCTGAGGCACCTGGTGGGCCACTGTGTATGCAGAAAGCTAGGCTAGGTGAGCCTTTGGCCTGATCCAGCAGGGTTCCTTCCACAAATGTAGCTTCCAACAATGGAGCACTGTTAAGGTTTGAATCCAACTAGGCCTATATGTTTGGATACATCATATTGCACACGTGGAATTGTACTAGCAGTGTAGTTAAGACAACCAAAAGTTGAATCAGGAAATTTGTCAAAAGGATTTCCTGCTATGTTCAAAATGGGAAATGCAGCTGCCTGGTAACTCTGTGGTGCCTGCAGAGCAAATACCAACTTGGGGGAGACAATTTCAACTTGAAAAAAAAACAAGCCAGACAGTCTCTGAGATAGACATAGTTAAAGCCAAGGGATAACCAGCTGCATGCCTGAGCCAGACATCCTCTTGAGACCCATTCTGGTCCTCCCTATCATTTTCACTTACCTAAGGGTACCTAATCCCAAGTCCTAGCCTCATACTAGCCTCAAGTCCTATCCTGCACTACACCTGCCAGTTATGGCCCCTCAAACATCACATCTTAAAGACAGTGTGAGGTAGGCAAAGAAACTTCACTACAAAGGCTAATCATTCTAACCTAGCCCATTACAATGACCAGCTCATCCCAGACTGTCATGATTGGTGGATGGGCTGGATCAGTCTCCAAATGTCTAGGAACACACATGCAAGCCACACATCTCTAATCCCACCCTCAGCTTGCTTAGTTACCAGCCTAATCCCATGCACTCTGCATGCTGGGACATGACAAAAGACACCCCTGCCCACATATACCATAAACAGGCATTGCAGAGGGAGTTCCCAGTAGCCATAGTGCTCATTGGCATGCTTCAAGCGTTTCAAGTTGTGCCACGACACCGTGTAACAGTCTTCCACTCCTACTGTATCCACCTTTCAGCCATTTCACATATTCTGAATGGCTTGTGGTTGTCAACAACTTTCAACCATCATTTGTGTATGTGAAAACTACCCCCGCACTATGTTTCAAAGAGCAACAGGAAAACTAACTTGCTGGGTCTCTGCCAATCACAAAACAAATGAAAACAGGGGCAATGTTCTATAATGTCAGTGTTATTATATTTTTAATAAACGACACATTTGAAATGGTATAAATCATCTGCACCTGATTGCTTCTCCTGGCAGCCCATTACAATACTTGCTGATTGTGACAGCTAGCAGCAATTTCAGTGGCTGATCATTTCTACCAAGGACTAGGTGGTGGTTATTTTTTTTTTCCTTTTGATTTGGTTTGTTCTTTATTCTCTAGTTGCAACATGTATTTCAAACGGCCTAAGGCCTTACAGCCTTCGAAGGAAATACAATTCTATCCTAGTTGTGAGGTGCCATCCCAGGTGGCTGAAGGAAATAAGTGGTGTAGGTTGACCTGTACAACTCCGTACAGATGGCATACAAGCACACGGCAAGGCAAAGCAGTGTAACCATTCATTGCATATCTTTAATACATTACCCTGCATGGGCTATGTTGTTTGCACAAGAGGAGGGAAACTAATCTTCATGTGTAATAGAAACCTGTGTAGCATTTTTGCTGGACCGTTAGAGGTCATCGTACTGAAGCTGTTCTCTGACAATATGCCTAAGTATACTTAAAAGCTTGCTCCGGTTGCCTTATTGCCTCTGACAGGACATTAAAGTGAGTTCAGGGAGTCACCGAGGCTATCTATTGTTGCAGCATGCCTAATAGCACTGTGATGTCATAAGCTATTAAACTGCCATGCTGAGGTATCCATCTTCAGCGCAGTTGTATTTTATGCCCACGTATGTCCACATTCCTTCCAAAAGTGAACTTTCTGCACTCTTTAGAATGATGATATTTTGCATTGTTTCACATGCCTGCAGGAACCAGCGAAGATCATTAACGTAAAAATGTTTCATGCACCCAAAATTGCCAGGAAACAAAAGCAGTGACTTATGTTGATGTAACAGATGTGAATTGATTTTATACTGTGCTCTGTCATTTCCTCTCCTTCAAATCCACAGTTCCTGAAAAGTCTCTTCCTAACTTGGATGAGACTGTCAAGAACTACAGGATCAAAAATCAGAAACCCACAAAGTCACAAAAGACTCAGCAGCATCAGCTAAACCCAGAGACGCTTCAAAACAGATAATAAGCCTGGTGAAAAGGTGCATTTGCCCACCCCAGTGTCTGTAGGGGTCAGGGAGCCCGGCGGACCCTTCTGCAAGTTTCCCTGTACATCCAGAAACTAAAAATAAAAATAAAAATTCAACCCACTTCCGGTTTCATGATTGCACCCCACAAGCTTATTTTTCAGTTTCTGGACTCATGGGGAACCCTGCAGAGGGGTCCTTGGGGTACCCTGACCCCCGCAGGTGCTGGGGCGGGCAGTGGTAAGTCACCCCAGCCCCATTATCTTGGCAGCAGATATGAAATCCTGGGGATCTTGTTGCTGCCATCAAAATCTGACATCAACCAGTATTCCAGCAGATTTTAGGCCCCATCCTAATGTCTCCAGTATTGCAGTGCATTGTAAGGCACTTTGCCACTGGCAGAGAAGCTCCCACAGTCAGTGCTGGGCCTCAGCACTGGAAGGATGCCAGAGAACTCCCAGCAGTAAGCATCCCTGTCGGGCAGTGGAAAGGCTTTTGAGTTAGTGGAAGGCAGGGAAGGGCGGGACTAGGTCGGGAGAGGGTGGAACGATAGGTGGATCAGACCTGAGATGGTGGTAGGGATGGCAGCAGATGCTGCTGCTGAATCCTACACCCCCCCCCCATCCCAAGCAACAAACATGGGTATCCTGTGCCTGCTAAATAGCAGGCCCAGATCCAAGGAGAACCATTTGGGCAAGCAGGGTTTGTCACAGGGAACTAATGTTCCCTTCCCCCAAGGAGACTCCAGTGACTGCTCTATCCCCTTAGGTTACAGCGGTGGCCATTTCAGCGCACAGCACCAGGGGAACATGGACTGTTAAATTGATTATACCACTGAGCCATTGAAGATCTATGGAACAAAAAGGACCTAACCTCATGGTACAACATCTCCAGTGAAGACCAAATACACACTTTACAAATGAATAACAAAATGAAAAACACTTTATATAGTGTCTGGACTTAAACACTGAAATGAGTTAAACTTTATTAATGGAAGTTAGTTAATACACACCTCTAATTTATAGTCATATAGGACGCTTCACTTATTCTGAACATGTGACACCCCCCATTTCAACTTGGTTCTTCAAACTGTAGTCCTGTATCACTTTTTGCAGGATGTGGATCTTATTGGTTCTTAATAATGCTTTCCTCCACTTATCAAGCAATGGAAAAGAAATGAAGTCTTGTCATCATTACAGACTTGACATTTGGTTAATGCTTATTCAATCTCCTGCTCCATTGTTTCATTATTTATTGTGAAATGATGGGAAACCCTGGACGTAAAGAGCATTTCTGGTGTTTTTTTTTTATTTCAATCATTTTTATGATTGCCATGCAATCTAATAGCGTTACCATACCCAGAGGAAATGTTCATAAATAGCAAAGCCACCTCAAGTGTTTCTGTCAGCGTGAGAACAATGGCCCTGAATCTGAGTGAGAGCAGATGTAATGAGAATAGGCTGTCATTACATCATGGCATGTAGGTAGGCCCACACAGATGTGATAAGAACATTGGGAACAATCATCCCCTCTCTCATACATCCTAGATCCAGACCTTCCTCTTCTTAAAGTTTAGTCTTCATGTGGGGTGCTAGGTTCTGTCTGCCATGAAATAAAATATGTGTGGTAAAACCAAAGAACTCAATTGATATGTGGGAATAAACTTGGCTAGATTTGGTGTGAGAGGTTTTTCCATGCAAAAATGCAACCAAATTTTCACAGAATGGAATTATTCACCTATGAGGAATCTCAGCCAGGTTCTTCTCCTTTTGTATGTCAATTACCTTATGGTGGTATTCAGGTCTACTTTTGAACATCCTGGCACAATATATTATCTCATGAATTCCTATCATACGTTACTTGAACCAAGTGGAAAATACTGTACTCGAGGAAGAACCTTGTCACCTGTGTGGAAAAACAAACTAAATGAAGCCATCCACATGAAATAGCAATTAGATACCCACAGTACTACATAGAAGTAACATTTGTCCTTGTTCACAATTACCAAGAGTAAGTACCAAGCTGTTGAGTACCAAGAACTGAGATATGACCTACATAGAAAGTAGATACAGTAATTTGACTGGTTAGAAGAGCTGACCAGTGGCGTATCTACAGGGAGGGCAGAGCTCTAAGTTTTGAAAGGAGCCTTACCTGGAAATCACAACTTTCCTGCACCGTTTTAGCCAATCCTCACAGGGAAAAGCAACTTCTTGGCGTTGCTTACTGGCTACAGCAGCAAGGGAGAGGAGGGATTTACATGACAGGGTAAGGCTCCTTGCAAAACTTAGAGCTCTGCGCTCCCTGTAGATACGCCACTGGAGCTGACTGGCGCTTAATCAAAGCCTGAAGAAGTTTTGTTAGTGGCTTCATGGGAAGAAATTATTTTTGGCTTTGTGGAGCTCCAAAGGAAAGCTACACAGTGAATGTGTTCTAGTGAGAACCACTAATACCCTCATCAAACTAAATTGTGCTGATCTACTTATCCTTAACCCCCTTAATTCCTATACTATGTATGTTGATAAGATTCCTTTTTTTGAACAATCACATCTTGAAAAGGAGAACAATTTGCACTTTTTATAGTGCACTGCTATTCTAATACACACTGGCTTGTTATTCCATTTCTTGAAAAGTTTTTGAAACTAACAAAAAACAGTTACAAATAATAACATCAGAGAGAGAGAGAGAGAGAGAGAGAGAGAGAGAGAGAGAGAGAGAGCAATGTTTTTCTTCTCTTTTCTGGCTCATCTGCAGTCTTGTTCAGTACAGAGGCTTGTGTTTTCCTCATCAATGTTAAGAAAGCTTAGAATATCTATTGCTCACCAATAAGTTCTCTCCTTTGTTACAAGGACATATACTTACTATCAGCTTGGTATCTATGGCAAGGACAATTTAGAGGATGTAACCAACAGTAATTGACTTCACAATTCTCCTGAGATTAAAGGGGCCATAATCTTATGTTTTCAGCTAAGATTGTACCACTGCCTTAAAAGCCATTTTAAACACTGATAGTACAATAGACATTTGATCTTCTCCTCCCCTAGCACTCAATGTCCTAAAAGGAGGGATACCCAGCCCTTCCTCTGCCTCACTCTTTTCCAGCAGAGGGAAATGGCAAGGAAGGCACTCTCTTCTTGTGAACCCTGTGAATTAGTTTTATTCAAGCATTCATGTGGCTGTGTACAATGATGACCAATGATAAAGAAAAAGCCACAGAACAAAGGCAACCTATACCACAACAGCAAAATTGAATGGGGAGGGGCATCCGCTTGTCCTTAGCCCTTCGCCATAACAATAACTTTATTTTAAGACTGCAAAGTCCAAAATCAAATTAACAAAGACGTTTAAGAGTGCAATCCTTGTTGCAGTTTCACACCACACACTCCAGAACTGGTTGAAACTGGCAT
>JAJKFI010000012.1:17853728-17876666 GCA_029204185.1 Lerista edwardsae | reverse complement strand
GGTCCGCGAGCCTCCAACTCTGCTATAATTACCACAAATTCACAACAATCCTAACCTGTGCTGGCCTGCGCTGTATCCTAAGGCAGGCTGGGAGGCAGCTGTAGCGCATCATGGGGCAAGGGGATATGGCTCTAATGGCCCCGTCCTGTCTCTGCCCCCTCTCCGGGCCAGCCTGCTCATGGACCCGCCCTCCTCCTGCCCCTTTATGCCTCCCACCTGCCTTCAGCATGCCCTTGGGGCAGCCCGATGCCAGCAGTACATGTGCCAACGTTGCTGCCTGCGCCGGCCTAGTGACCAAATCCGTGGCACAGACGTGCCTTATGGCACATTTGTGACATTACTGGTCTGGCGCAAGAGTGCTGTGCCGGTGCAACGATGCGTTAGGACCGGCTTATCAATCTAAATTCATGCATTGAGGCTGAAAATTAAATGAAAATTGAGTTAGATTTCAGTTACATAAATCTATTGCAGTTTCTTTTGTTTTCCAGTTTACTGTTGACATTATACAAGACATTACTTTTTTTTTCAAATCTCAGAGGTAGATGTGACATATCAAGTAAAACCATAAGTATTAGCAGGAACAGCCATTTGAGTTTGTTGCTATGTAGGAATGACAGCACAAGTTCATCTTTTCCTACCGAGACCAAATACAAGTACATCAGGGGCATCCATCAGACTTCACTTGTGATGCTGTGTTCTAAGGCTTGCATTATGTAACTGTTTTCTTCTTAGAAATAATGAACTAGTTATAAGAGGATGAATAAAGTGGCACTTACATAGTTTGATGAGTAGTTTGATGTTACTCCATTCCAGACTACATATAAATTAAAGCCTGAGTTTTGTTTCAAAGTAACTCAAATCATTTTTTTCTAACTTCCTATAGCTTTCTCTGGTTCTGCCTTAATGATTCGGAAGCTTGTCTTTTTTAGTAACTAGCTGTTCAGACCAAAAATGATTGTGTCACTCGCTCTTTGTTTCTTATACTATATAAGGCCAACACTTAGGACATGCTTACACAGTGAAGGCACTCAATCAGTGTACCCTGTGCGACCTCATTGATTCCCCTGCCAGTAGTCTGCACATAAGATAAGAATTGCATGTAAATGACTGTGTTCTCATTGAAAAAAGTCAGGAACCCCTTTTAAATAGGCACTTTTCTTCCTCTGCTACCTTTTACTTCACTTCTCATTGTATCTTAAGTGTAAACTAATAAGAAATATCTCACGGCTCATTTGCACATGCATGTTTATCACTTGATCTCTCTATACTTAATTACAACACGCTAGGACCCAGTTCAGATCATTACACTCTCTTGATGGGTTGGGAGTTCTCTGTCTGGAATGCTACCCACCAGTACTCAAAACGATCAGTAAGGCCAACATAGCAGGGCCATATTCACAGGCCCATTCGGAGGCAGCAGCAGCAACGTGCAGGACAAGGGGAGGTTTTCCCCTTGCACCCGTGTAAGCCCAGTCACCCCTATAGGCCTGCTCATATCTGCATCGGCAAAATAGCAGGCGCAGAGGAACATGCACAGGAGCAGCTCGAATTGGGGCCGCCATGGCCGGGAACCGGCGATAGGATATGGCACTACGGCCATCCTGCATCACAACCACGTCATAATCACCGTCTCCGCCCGCTGAGCCACCCAGTTACGCCCCTGGAACGCCCTCGCTGAGGCCCTTCGCCGACTGAGCAACGCCAGCACTTGACTGGTGCATGGCCGGCATTGCTGACTGTTGCGCCAGCGCCTGAGCACTGATGCTGATGCCTGCACCAGCCGAGCACCATAGCACTGATGCGGACACGCTTTACGTCATGTTCACGACAGCGTTTGGCCGGCGCAAGAGTGCAGAACTGGTGTTAAGGGGGGTATAGGATTGCGCTGTCAGAGTGCTATTTATATCACAATAATGAATTCGGATTCCCATATGAATTGCTATAACCAAGATTAGTTTAGGAGTTTGTGTTAGTGCGTGCATGTGCGTGCATATGTGTGTGTGTGTGTGTGTTTTAAAGAAATGAAGCTAATAATTCCAACTTATCTTGAAATACACAGCTATTCCTACGTTTACAATGAGAGGTCTACTCATCATAGTTCGCTGCGGAACAACAATGGTTGCAAATGCCAGGCTGAAATTTATATGATGGCTGAATAAATATTTTAAATCTTCAGCCATGGACAGCAGGATAAGCAGTGCAAATAGCGGCCCTTGGACTTTCTGGTGCTATCTATTACTAGCAAAGCATCTAAACTAAAATTCTTAAAGGGGTTGATAATATTCCGCGCCACCTGCCAGGAAATGCACAGGAAAAAATATCTGTGTTCATCATACTGTATATCTCTGAGCAAAGAATTTTCGCAGGCTGCCCAGAAAACGAATGCAGACCATATTCAGAGCTAGCAGAAGTTTTCAGAGAACAATACGGAAAGTACCACTCTAGGTAATTTTGACACTTTGTGTCATGAATAAAGGCTAACTACAGTATCAATTTTACTACTTCAATGCAGAGGCGTAGCTAAGACACATGTTACCCAGGGTCAAATAAGATTTTGTAGCCCCTCCCATGAAAAAATTCAATTCAATTAAATAAGTAAATAAATAAATACTTTTTTTTCTGGTTAAGTGGCCTTAACCTTTGATGGAATACAGATATTCCAACACAGTTTGCTTCATTGCATTTGGCATTAAATTACCTTTCCAAAGACGTATAACATGATGGTGCTATTCATACTTATTAAGGTTTTGGCCACCAGTATCAAGATCAGCTCATTGTCCCCCTACAGCTTGTTGCCCAGTGAAATTCACACTGCATCTCTTAGCTAAACCACTGCTGCAATGAAATTGCCATGATTGGGAGTGGTTTGTGTTATTTTATTATCAGCCCAGTCCTAACCTGTACTGAAATAGGCAGGCAAACAGGCCTGTGCCATATCCAGCACAGTTGCTGTAAGCTGCCACGCAACTTGGAGTATGGGGATTTATTTCTCCTTACCCTGTGTCTCATGGCAGCCACTTCAATGGGGCTATGCTGATCTGTGCCAGCAAAATCACTGATGCAAATCCAAGCAGCCCAGGAAAGACCAACTGGGCCAGGGCCAGGGGTTAAGATACAGCCAAAATCAGGGACTTACCTTACCTGGGAGGGACTTACCTTTGAGTGGCAGTCCGCCCGTTGCATCATGCCGCGTTCCGCCACTTTCCCACCCCCGGGCGGAACACGGCGTCACGCAACGGGTGGACTGCCGCTCAAAGGTAAGTCCCTCCCAGCGTACCGGCTGAATGCCGCTGCTGGACATAATGTATCCCAATATATCCCAATGAATATTAAAAGAATTACAAAACTAATTAGCCTGTTACAAGAAGCTTGACAGCAGTGAGACAGAAATAAATAGCTGCAATTTCAACAGGATCAATTCATTTCTGATAAGATGCTTTTCCGAAATGTTTGTGAAATGTTAACAGGCAGGTGTTGCTTCTTTACAAGCTGCTAGAGATGCATATTTTGTCCTCATATGCTATTGATTACGCAATTACAATTCTGTCAGGTCAGAAAGCCTAAATGGAGAAAAGCTGACAAGAAATGTTTGCATAAGCGACTTTAATTAACTGTGCTTGTATGGTGTGTTGGAACGCATGACCCGCAGAACTTAGACTGAACTTATAACAGCTTTTGCTATATGGATTACCATAATTTTATAATCACAAACATCATGTGAAACACTGAGGAGCATTTTAACAGCTGCACTAAATGCCATCCTGAATCACAACACATTCTTCAGAATGTGTTTTTCCCTTTTTTAAATTACTTTTGAAAATATGCATCTTTTATAGTTTTCCTTGCCAGTGAAAGAAGAAAAAGTGTGTGTTCTGAAGTCACATTTGTGACTGTTTCCTAAAACATGGAATAGCAATGGTGCCCGCCCACCTGTTATTCAGTCTGAGATTAGGAGGGCTGGGTAGGATTTTTTTGCTGCCAGTCTGACTGCCCGTGGTAGGCTTTTAATTTTTTTTTTTAACCGGGTGTTCAACCGGGTGAGGATTTGTTTATTTTTCTATGTCATTTTTTACTATTTGTTGTTCGCTTTGTTTGTTCACTTTAGGCCAGTGTTGAGCAGGTAGAGTAGCCAGGAGTAACCTTTGGTGTCCATCTGAGATCAGCAAGGTTAGGGGGGTGAGCCAGGACACTCATGCTTGCTTGCCCTGATTGGTGATGCTGGCTGGTGAATCCCCTGGTTGGAACTGGCAAAGGCTTCACAGGGTTTTACCAGTGCGTCTATGCTGTCCAGCTGCCTCGACCCTTTGGGATTGGCCATGATAGGCTCAGTCAGTCAACAACCGAATGCAGTCTGCTGTTACGCCCGTAATAACTGATATAGAAGACAGATGGCTGGTGCCATTTGCCCTAGCTTAGTACCCACATGTTGTTAGTTAGTTACCCTGCTGCAGTGTTACTAGTTTAGGCCCAAATCCTAACCAACCTTCTAGCACTGACATAGCTGTGCCAATGGGCCATGTGCTGCGTCCTGCAGTTGGGGGCAGTCACAGAGGCCTCCTCAAAGTAAGGGAATGTTTGTTCCCTTGCCTCAGAGTTGCATTGCCCTTACCCTGGTGCTGGAAAATTGGCTAGGATTGCGCCCTTCATACAGTAGTGCTGTCTCCTAATATGCTTCTGTCTTGTGGGATTTATTGGGTGATGCGGGGTAATAAGGGCATCAGGGCCAGCCTTAACCCAATGTGACCAAGGACATTGGGCCCTGCGCTTTGGGGACCCCCATGCTTTGGGGACCCCTGCACCAGCACAGCAACCAGAACAATTCTGTAACAGCCAGGATCTCTGTGGGCTGTAATTCAGAGCAGAGCAGCTTTGTATTGGAGCTGCTCCAATACCTCCTGGAGCCGGCCTTGAAGGGCATACTAAGGAGTTTCTTCTTAATTATCCTTTCTTTTAAATTTGCTAAATTTCTCCTTCTTAATTTGCTTTTCTACATATTGCCTATCAACATTTAAAACAATAGCACACAGAACTTGGCTTTTGCCCGAGGGAAAGAAACGAAGGGAAAAATAGTAACCAAGTTCATTTTAATCTTATATTGTATGTATTCATATATGTTCATATATGAATGAGGTGAGTATTTTATAAGAATTCTCTCTGGGTTTATGGTCTTCAACGCACTTTGCTATTATACTCTCTAAATCTAGCTAACAATTAAAAGGGATTTTTAACAGAGCAATAAAGGTTCTGTTAATATTAGGCAAACTCATCTTACAGGAAATGGTTACCCAAGTGACCAATGATCCTATTATGACCAGAAAAGGAACTCCAAAGTGTGAAAGCAACTGAAATGGATAAAAATGAAATGGTTGATGCTGCTCATTTCACATACTGCGGCAATGTTTAAAGGCTTGCTGCCATGGGGTGGAGCCAACTGCATAGGTATTTCTTAACTGATTGTTGCTCTCAATCCCAGGAACAATTATGTGAATCGGACAGGTATGATTGGTCAGCCCAGATGATGGCAGGCCTTTGACAGTGCAATCCACTCCACCACCCATGGCTGTCGTAAGCCTCTTGTGCCGAACGAGCACTATTGCGCATGTGCTGTGCATGCTGGCATGTGCATGCCAGCACGGGTAAGGGTTGGGGTTGGGGTTGGGGTAGGCCTCATCCCCAGGCCACGTGGCCCCAATTTGAGCCGCGTGGTCTCCTGTGCCCACAATTTCATGGGAGCAAAGCTGGGGATCACATCAGGCAGGCTGGCACCTCCCCAGGCGGAAGGGCACGAGCATGCCTTTGTGCTGGGGAGACTCAGCAGCGCAGGATGCAGCGCAGGACCTCCAGCCTGCCTGCTCGAGCGCAGCTTTGGACTGCACTCTCAGTTGGAAGCACTGCATGCTCTGGTGGGAGATAGTATTGGGCTGTTAGTTCGTTATATATTGCAAGGAGTACTTTCACTTGATTATCCTGGCAATCAATTCCATTGCATTTCCCCAAACTGTAAACTGAGAAATCCACTTTCTCAACACTAATAATAATTTTTTTTCTAATGTTCCTCACCATCTTTTTCTTAAACAAAGGAACCCCGAACTTTTACACTTTCCTCAGTCCGTTAGGATTGTTGTGGGCATGAGGGGCCTCTGAAATCTTTCTCAGAGCGCAATCCTAAACGGGAGTTAGGCCAGCATAAGCTAAGCCAACAAAGTTTGGCCAGCACAAGGGCCAACATAAAGTGTGTTTAGACTGCTCTCTGAGTTAAGGAGGATGGTGCACATCTGTGTGCTGGCCTCTCTGACTCCGGTGGACCTGTGCTGGCCAAACATTGCTGGTTTAGTTTATGCCGGCCTCACTCAGTTCAGGATTGCACCCTCAGTGGTACTGGATTCTGTAGTTTTGAAGACAGTATGTTATTATCAGAGGTTTCTCTTTTTGCTTGTGTTATTTTTCATAACCAATGAATTCTTTAAATTCTTGGCTATTATTTGATTATATATGACCAGTCAATTGGTCAAGGAGGGTTTTTTTTTTCTTGGTGAGAAGTCAACCCTAGTCCTTATTGAGCCCTCCTTCTAGAAATCCCATGCCAGTTCCACCACCAAAGTCAACTGTTAATTCCAGGCATTGCTCGTACGGTATTCAATCTGCTTTCAGGTCAAACTGATTTTCTAATATTCCACATTCCAATTTTGCTTTAACAAGTATAGTTAGATGGACCATCATGAGTGATCACGTCAAACCTAAAAGAGGCCTTTGAATAAGAGGACAGCATGACTTCCATCAATAGCTATGTTACACACACAAACACTTTGAAGTACTGAGACCTCCATTAGCTTAATGCTTAATAGGCTCCTATATGAGTTGGTTATCCTCTCTCAGATGAAACCAGTTCTAATACTGAAATAGATCTGCAGAGGTAGGCTCCCATGAAGATATAAGCCTAGTGACATAACCATTGATTTTGTTTTTCTCACTGTGCAGACTTGGGATGAGAAATGAAATAGAACAATTCAATTCATCTGTGATCAAAGTGAATATAATCCTGTGTAAAATTAAGGTTCTCTAAATTTTCAATTCATGCATTTGGTCAAGAATTGCATGACTCAGATATCTGATTATATGGTTGATATAATCACCATAGTATCTGGCACTTAGCGCTCACACAACATCTTTGCATCAGCGCTAAGGCCTTAGTGCCGATGTGGAGGCACCTAGCAGCCCCCCCCCCACGTCGGTGCTACGGCAATAGGACAAACAGGTCCAGTTGAGCCTGTGCAGCGCCCCCCTAGCGTCAGCCAAAGCCGGCCATCGCAAGGGAGGCTCTGTCCCAAATTGGGACAGGGATTGGTGGGAGGGAGGGAGGTGGGGGTGGGACTTGGGTGGGACATGGACGGGATTGGGAGGTGGCCATACAGCCACATCCTAAGCCCGCCTGCAAGGTCATGCAGCCCTGATTCGGGCCGCGAGGTCTCCTCGGATCTGCGCCCGCTCTTTCGCAGGTGCAGATCTGAAGAGCACATAGGGGAGGCTGGAGCCTCCCCTACGGTAAGGGAGCGAATGCTCCCTTGCCTTGGGGGGGGCTCCAGCCTCTCCTATGCAGCATTGGATATGACGCTGCCGAGTCGGCCTCCCCATTCCAGCGCTGCATAGGATTGCACCCTTAATAAAATATTTCTAATGAACAGATTATTGATAGGATGCTTGATTCATAGATTTTCTCCAGCATACATTTCTAAATTCCAGATCATATGTACACCTCCTCTCCTGTTTATTGACTGTCCATCACTGTTAATTTAGTGTAACAATTATCTGCTGCACAATTTTCTTCCTGCTCTCCAGAATAATTTACCTTAAGAGAAAAAAGAACAGAGCCCAAATTTTGTCAGATAAATTTACAAAGGACTGGCCAGACATTTAAAAAGCTGCTTCTCAGCCATCAGATTTTATTTAATTAATAAGTACTTTCTATAATGATCCATTACTTTCCCCACTCTGAAGCGTTATCTTTAAAGATTATCCTGGTTCAGACAGAACAATGGCTAAGGACCACACGTCCTTCTGATCTGCAGACTGGACTGGAAAAGGCACATTGCTGGCTGCTCTTCAACTTTTATCTAGGCGATGTCCTTTATATATTACACAATTGATAGTTAAATGAATGCCGAAGGGATTTGCATTTCTGTTGCTATGATGTTTGGTAGCTCTCCAGAGATGTGAATTAGGAAACTCTTCTTGATGACATTAGCAAAGCAATGCCACCAAGAGAAATTAAAGGATTATGAGACCTGGGACTGGTTGGACAGCCTGCACTCCTCCCCTGGGAAAGAACAAACAAGAAATGATTGTTCACAGACAGAGTTGACCATGGAGGTTTTGTCTTCAGAGAACAAGTCATTGGTTTGGGCACCTCTGCAGATCTTTGTTTGGCTATTTGTCATGGCACCAGGATCAGGAAACCTTTAATCTGAAGATAACATGGAAGATAGATTGAGAAAACAGATTGAGGGCGCAATCCTACAGGCAGGCCAACACTACACGCTTGTCACTAGTGCCAACGCAGGGGCACCGACCTGCACCCCCACATCAGCCGTTGGGCCGACGCTAGCAGCAGCTTCGGCCCAAGGGGACCAGGCCGAGGCGCCACTCGTGCGCCACTTGAGCGATTCTGGGTGGAGGAAGGGTGGGAGGGAGGGAGGAACTGGGTGGAGGTAGGTGGTCCAGTAGGCCGCATCCAAGCCTAGGCCATGCACTCACAATCCGGGCCACATAGCTTTCTCAACTTTGTGCCTGCTATACAGCAGGCTGAGGAATCCATAGGGGAGGCTGGAGCCTCCCCTGGGGCAAGGGCGCAAATGTGCCCTTGTCCTGGGGAGGCTCCCCAGTGCTCCAAAGCTGTGCTGGATACAGCACAGGCCCACCAGCCTCACTGTTCCAGCGCAGCTGAGGATTGTGCCCTGAGCCTTGGACCAGCCTTACTAAAGCCTTGGTAAAAAGGCAACCCCAGGGCCAGATCTAAATGCCCCACTCCGCTCTTCAGATTCTAAAAATTTTCTTGAAAGCCGTGCATGGGAACCAGCACTCACTACTAAGTCAGGGAAGTGCTTTTTAAGACAGCAGGCTCCTTAAAGGGAAGGGGCTACTTCCTAAGTAGCTGACACACAAATAAAGATGCACACGCACGAAGATAAAGCGAGCACCAGTTCCTTGCTGGAGCAACATCTAAGCCCTTCAGATCACAGCATCCAGCCTGATGGAGGAATCCATTCAAGTCCTTGCCTCAGATAGATCACTGGCCTAGCCAGCTACCAAGCTTGAAACAGGATATCAATGCATTTGTGGAGTTCAGTATTCGATAGAGTACTGTAGTTGTGTGATCATTGTGTGATCAGTAGTTATATGATCATTCCCAGCCTGCTGCCTGCATTTGTTCTATTGCAATCATCTAACTTACAGTACTTTTTAGGATGCCACAGTAAGTGTGTGCTGTTGAGAGTCAACTTAGCTCTGTGTAATGAATTGATATTCACACCAGAAATGCCTTGATATTGCAGTAGATGTCTCCTGCTACACACAGGGGCTTGGACTAGATGACCTTGTAGGTCAGAACTCTATGATTCTATGATTCTAGAATGGAATATACCATTTCACTGAGCATGTTATGCTTTTTACATTATGCTTTTTAGAAACATTACCACAAAACAACAATGGAGAGGAACTGATCAAATCTCAACATTGCATACGCTTATTTTCAATCTGAAAACTGCATTATGTTCAGAAGAGACTTAGAGGTTCAAATAAAAGTTCAAATAAAACTTTGTTATTTAAGGAGGCATTTAGCTGTTGACATGCCGGGCTGGCATTTTTAAGTTGAATGATTCTAATTTGTGGGATCCATTGGAGTTGGCTCATTTTAATTTTTTTAAATTAACGTTATTGTGTTAACCTTTTATATTTCTTTTATCTTGTATTGGTTTGTTGTATTGTATGCAATTTTAATCTAGTGAGCGGCCTTGGGTGCCCCAAAATGGGGTAGAAAGGCAGGGTAGAAATTCAATAAATATTAAAAGTAATAAGGAACCCAATTCTATTCAACTTTCCAGTATCAATGCAGCTGCAGTGTAACCCCAAGGTAAGGGAACAAACCTAATTTGTTCTCAAGTATTTATACGTACAGTATATGCATTTTTAGCACATTTAGGGCATTTGCATAGTTGTGTTGCTTCAGTCTGATGTCTTCTGCCCATGCAGAACTAGCACAAGACATTGTGCTTAATTTGGACATTCAGTAATTTGTAGTAAAACATTCATTTTAATGTAATTTCCACTGGGGATTTTACAGCATTACTTTTTGGGGGGAAAAATTAAAAACAGCTAACTTCACAATGCCAAGAACAACAATATGCTGTTTTACTTCTGTAAATTAGAGGACACAATCCTAGCCAACTTTCCAGCATTAGGGTAAGGGTAATGCAGCTCCTAGGTAAGGGAACAAACGTGAGGCCTCAGTGACTGACCCTCCCCCAACTGCAGGATGCAGCACAGGCCCCATTGGCACAGCTATGTCAGTGCTGGAAAGTTGGCTAGGATTGTGTCCTGAGAGAATTTCCTTACTTGCTACTATTGAGGGTGAAATCCTAAGCAGCATCGGACTGGTGGGGCCGACAGGCCAGTGCCATATCCAACGCTGCTTAGGAGAGGCTGGAGCCTCCCTGCGGCAAGGGAGCATTTGCTCCCTTACTGTAGTATAGGGGAGGCTCCAGCCTCCCCTATGGGCTCCTCGGATGTGCACCTGCTAAACAGCAGGCACAGATCCAAGGAGACCACGTGATCTGAATCTGGGCCGCATGGCCTCCCAAACGGGCTTAGGAGGTGGCTGTATGGCTGCCTCCCAAGCTCGCCTTCTCCCCGCCCACAAACTCCCTCCCACCATCAATCGCGCTTCTGCCTCCGTGCTGAGCCTCCCTCGAGCCGGCTGACATCAGCCCACCCAAGAGAGGCTCAACCTGGCGCAACAGGACCGGCGCTACCTGCAGCGCCAGTCCTGTTGCTCGAATGCCAATGTGGGAGTGACGCGATGACGTAGTGTCGATGCAAGGGGCACAATAGGATTGCGCTGTGAGACATATTCAAAAAAGTGCACAAATAAAAAGCGGTATCATGGGTATTCCCATATGAACTTGAAATAACATGTGTCATCCAGATATTTAAATAGACATTAAAAATATATCTTTGCTCTCATTTCTGTCAATTAAACACTGACTTTACATTTCTGTGTCTGCACTGATACTTTCCTGATTTATCTGCTCAATAGGGCAGTAACTCCATACTACAGAATGCAAATACCAATTGGATTTGGAAGAGACCCCAAGAACATCTTGACTCTAAATGACAATGAAGAATATTATTGCTTGCTTTTCTCCCATTCATAATTTGCTGCTTGTTAGTGACTTGTGCAACTTTTTTCTAATGAAATAAAAGCCTTAAATATATCATGGAAAACAAAACACACATATCTTTGTTGTTGGCAATATGCCTTTGTGCTTCTGAAGTGAGAGGAACAACAAAATGCATGTGTTCTTAAAAAACAACAACACATAGCCCCTACAGTGCCGATTTTGTGTAATTGAAAAGGAAGAGTTGTTATTTTATTTATTTATTTATTTATTTGAAGAATTTATACCCCACCTTTCCCATGCCGAAGCAAATGCCCAAGGCGGCTTACAGAAAACAACAAAATACAATGTAACCACAATAAGTAGAACCCATTAAAACAATAATAACAGTTCCTTCTGCTAGGGAACTCCATAATCATAATGGGAACACAGAATGTACAAGAATGAAACTAGACCCAATTCTCCATATCAGGCCATTAGCAGGTTGGGAAAAACAATTGCCCAGGGGAGTGAATAAACAATGAGTAAACAAAACTACGGCAGAATTCCAGAGGGACAGAGGGCAGACAGTCAACATCATCCGAAGGCCAGACGAAATAGGTATGATTTGAGCCCTCTCTGAAAGGCACAAGAGAGTGTGTAGTTCTTAATTCTTCTGCTAGGGAACTCCATATTTGTGGAGCCATTACGGAGAAGGCTAGTTTCCGAGCTGCCATCCCTTTAACTTGGGACAGAGGGCCCCTCCTTCAAGTTATGCATCCTTTGCCTCATTCAGCAGAATGCCATGGACCTCTCCTGCCTGGGCCACGCAGCTTTCCAAAGGTGCCTTAAGAAAAGTACTGCTCTGGCACTTTCAGGTGTCACAATTTGTCCAATCTCTCATTTGAATGGGGGATCTGGCCTAACCCCCAGCATTGATTGATTGTGCTGCCTTAACCATAGACTAGATTGACTCTCCAGTTTGATTTACTAAATATGCTCTCTAGGGAGTATTCCACAGCAGACCCAGTGGGACTGGCTTCTGGGTAAATATGTGTGGACTAGCCCTGGATAGAAGAGTTAGGTGGGGGGAAAAATCCATCTTTCCCCCATTCCATTCATCCTGATGAGAGAGCAAACCTTTGGGATCTTCCACTGATGGAACCAGCATGCAGTGGGGCCCCCAGCGCAAATGACCGAAGACTGCACATGCACCACCAGAGCATTCAGACACCAGTGTATGTTGGTGGTAGGAATGGGCTGCAAGTTGGAAGGGGCAGTAATGGGGCACGGGGGAAGGAACTGGGGCATGCCTGGGATGGAGAGTGTGTATCCATTGGCAATCATGCCAATTGGTTCTTATCCCCATTTTTTCAAGTCATCTTGCCCCCGGCTCACCTCAGAGACCCATATACAGTACCTCTCCTCTCATATGGCTCTCCTCAGAGAGCTATATAGCTAATCCATGTCTGAAGAGATCCATAGGCCATCAAAATATTTTCCCTTATGACTCTCAGGCCTCCTGATCACCTTCTGATCACCTTCCCCCAACACAGCATGCAGTTCACACCTCCATGGTGTAATTGGTGTGCTTCAGATTGATGGGAGATAGGATTGGACAGTGAGAGTGCTAAGAGTACAAAGACAGCAGTCTAATATCAAAAGAAGTATGTGGGGAAGTGGCTAAGGGTGCAATCCTAACCTGGAGTTAGGCCAGCACAGTTTGGCCAGCACAAGGGACACCATAAAGTATGTTTGGACAACTATCGGAGTTAGAGAGGCCAGCACATAGACGTGCACCATTCTCCTTGACTCCGAGAGTGGGTCCAAGCCCGCTTTATGGTGGCCCTTGTGCCAGCCAAACTTTGCTGGCCTAACCAACTCCACATTAGGATTGTGCTCTCGGTATCAGGCTAAATTGAATCCAGGAACCTTACTTGATAGAAACAGTGTGTTCTTTCATGGAATGTCATGAAGCCTTTTGATCACCACCTTCCATTGCATCATTTCCTTTAGTGCCATTTTGTTTCACTACAGCTGTGTTCATCCTGAGTTGACTGACACCTATTATAGTCAATGGATGCAGGAGATTCTGGCCAGTCAGCCTCAGTTTCCTTCAATGACATAGCATGGTTTCAGACAGTGCTCAGATTTTCAGGAATAGATCCCTGGCATTACCAGAGGTTTTAATGTACATTTTGATCCTCAGGACGGAGTCATTGTATGCATTCACATTTATATGGAAACCAGGACAGAATCACAAAAGAGTCTTTTTTAGAACTGGAGTACAGTTTGTAATGCATTCCTTCAAATAATTAAAAGAAATCATTTGCTTCACTGAGCCTACTAACAGGTATTCAGCCTTCTGCATAGTGCTGCGATCAGTTCAAACGGATGTAACTCTATCAAAAGTTTGACAAACACAGCAAGTAGCTCATAGAGACCGAAAAAAGGAAAAGCAAAGCAAAGCAAACGCAATAATGATCCAGTTTCAATGAGAAACTGGACAAGTTCCAGTTGGCATTATAATGCAACATGTCTCAAGTTGATCTTCTTTGCTTGGATACATCTTAACAATTCACAAACTGAATGTTACAGTAAGTGAGTTCATTTGTTTAAGTGGAAGGAGCATTTATCTCAGGCAGAGAAGTAGCAAAGGTTAAAATGCAAATAACACAACACATGTTTGCATCTGTTAATAACTCTCTCAAATACAATCCTGATGGAATACCATTAGCAACATTCCCTCTTTCCCCAGAGGACAATGTTGGAAAGTGAATTATTATCCAAGAAATACAGTAGTTTCTGTGTAATCCAGCAGAAGAAGGGCAGGCTCTAATTGCCATCTCCCTTTCCAATCCAGGGTCACCATATATCCCTGACACCCTCCTCAGGGATCATAGCTGCCTGACGCAGGACAAGCGCAGTTCATTTGGTACCGCAACCTACAACAGTTTCAGAGCCCAGAGTTCCTTCACTTATGTTTGCTTTGGTACTTGTAAAATTGCCTTGGCAACCCTGGATAAAGCACCATGTGCCAGTCACCTTATTATATTGTAAATACACAGGAGAAGTAAAACAGTTCAATAGTAGTATCTTGTAATAAAAACAGGACGGAGAACAGAGGGGGTGTACCCAGTGATGTCATGCATCCACTACGCACCACTACGCGAGTACCGGTTCCTAGAAGTTGAGCTGGCCCCGCCCACTCGAAGCTGGCCCCGTCGGCTGGTTGGCTCAGCAGCTGTGTATGCGTACTTCACGCCCGCAGCCGTTGCCTGCACTTTCTGTGAGGAGGCAAGCAGGCAGGCAGTGCGGCGGTGGCGGCGGCGGCGGCAGCAGCAGCGGAGACCGGGGAATAAGGCAGCAAGCGTGAGAAGGTAGGCTGCCTGGGGCTCCCGCTCCCTCCAGCCGTGCAGATCCAGCGTCCCGGTTCCTCCTGCAGCCTCCCCCGAGCCCCAGCCCCCACACGGTCTTTTTTTGGTCGCCCATTCCCCCTCCTGCTCCTTGCCGGCTCCTTGCATTTAACATTAAAGTTAAATGGCTCCCTGTCCCAAAAGGGCTCAAAATCTAGTATAGTCTAGCCTGCTATTTAACCAGGGAACAGTTGAAGCAAAATATGTATATACACATCTCTAGAAAGCAAAGCAATAGAAATTAAATCAATACTAACCACCAGCTGAAGTTATTACAAACATGATCACATCCATGGCAACAATCATGACATCGCTTCCGCTATGACCTCACTTCCTGCACAACATCACTTCCGGCTATGACCTCACTTCCTGCCACGACATCACTGCCGGCTTATGACGTCACTTCCGGTGGGCGGACCCCGACAAGTGCCAATCAAAAGTGAGTACCTGTTCCTAAATCATTTGGATGACACCACTGGGTGTACCCAAGTACACAAACATGCTGACCACTTGGATCAGGGTTTACAGAAAGCCCCTGATAAATTCCATTATACTCCAGGGTTCTTACTCCTAGGAAGTTTAGTGACCTTAGTGACCTTAGGTAAGCTACTCCCAAGTCTCAACCTCAGCTGCAATATGGGATTAATACCACCTGCGGAGTTTGAGAACCTCTGTAATTGCTTGCAAGGGTGGGGAAAATAGCAGTGATGCTATCACTAGGATCGTGCCATTCTGGCAAAAAATTGGGGCTGGAGGGATTTACCAGTGCTTGCCCCTGTGTCCAGGAGGGTGGGGGAGCCCTGCGGACCCCTCTGCAGGGATCCCTATGTGTTAGAATTGTGGAAAAAAAGATCATGACCCACTTCCTAGTTGCAATAGCAAAACCGAAAGTGGGTCGCTGTGGCGCTGCGGGTTAAACCGCCAAGCTGTTGACCGTGACGTAAGAGGCAACCAGGTCCAAATTGGTCACCCTCCCCAAGCTCTCCCTCCATCACAAGCATCCATCATGAGTACTGAGACTGGTGGGTTTGGATTGGATTATCACTCATTAACCTGAGTACTGACCCGGCATACTGCCTTAAACAAACTGTGAAACAGCAGCGTACCGCCTTAAACAAACTATCAAACCCCAGAAACCCAGACTAATCGGGAGTTCATATCAGGTCAACGAAGGAATCCCCAGCCACGAAGATCAGCTGTGCTATCAGATTCACGGCTGTAAGGACTCATGAACTGTCAAAGGGAAAGTGCGAAGAGGACTTGTGCATGTTTTATGAATGAAATCGGGGTTTTTGTGAATGAAATGAGGGTTTTATGAATGGAAAGTGTTATTATGATGGAACTAGAATGTTGGACTGTGTTAGAGGTTGAGACTTGTGTCTGCTTGGTATGTGAGGGGGGGAATGAAGCGACAAGACAAAGGGGCTCCTTGGGGGCCCCCAGAAAATAGCTGCCCTTCCGGGGGCTGATGGGAATGAACAAAATGGATGTTGGAAAACCAAGCTGCAAAGAAGAAGGTGGAAGATCGGAAAAGGACGTGCAGACCCCCATGACAGTTGCACAATCCAGCCATAGAACTGGCGCCTCTGCTGAAACTCCGGGTGGGGGATGTAAATGAAATTGTAAATGAAATGTATTCCGCTGAAATGTGTGTACCAGATTACATAGTGACTGCCCTTTGTCCCTTGAGCACCCCACCTATCTCCCCTGCCCTTTGGGCAACCCCTTGTCCTCTCCTAGTGTCGCCTATTCCAAAATCCATTTCCCAACCCTTGTCTATTGTCCCACCTTTCCACCACAATTGTGTCCCCAATCAGCCCTTATCAGCTATGGCACCAAACCTCCTCCCCTCATCTGGTGGCAAATTGCTCTTACACAACCCTCCTCAGGGAAATCATCTCAACTCAGGTGGGGGGATGGGCAAGCCCTCCAACCAGCAACCAGAAAAATGCCAACGAACCAACCAGGGGTTCCCCCACTTCCCAGGTTACCAATAATTGAACGCAGAACTATCCAACACATTTGACTGGTTGCTTATTTTTCTCATCTTTTACATGCTCGAAGATATAAATGTATGTGTGTTTGTCCATTTGGCACACAATTTTGGGTGCCTTTTTTTTTTGCATGCGCATTTTGCAGCCCATTGTGTCCTTTATTAATAAAGAGATTTCTTCTTTTTTATCTTGACACCAAAGTCCAGCTGGAATTCTTTCCATCGACGTCTTCTTTCCTTTCAGTGAGCTCTCTTGAAGGGATCCATCTGGGTGGGAGTGCATTTCTGGGTTAAAGAGACTGCTTCATTCCAGCAGGAGTAACGCATGTCAGGGGAACGAAGTCCTGACAACTGGCGGGTCAACGCGCCTCCTTCCTGAAGGAGAGGCCCTCTTGTGGGGTGATTCTTCACACAACAACTGGAAGGTTGACAGTTCGAGACCATGCAACTGAGTGTGCTCCCGTTGCTTGTCCCAGCTCCTGCCAACCTAGCAGTTCAAAAGCACCTAAAAATGCAAGTAGATAAATAGGTACCACTTCGGTGGGAAGGTAACGGCATTCCGTGCGCTACGGCGTAGAGTCATGCTGGCCACAAGACCATGGAAGCATGTCCTCAGACAAACGCCGGCTCTACAGGCTTAAAAACGGAGATGAGCACCGCCCCCTACAGTCGGTCACGAGTAGACCATTCAGTCATGGGGAAACATTTCCCTTAATGCACGAGGAGCCCTGAAGAGGGGTCCGCAGAGCTCCCCAACCCTCCTAGATGCTGGGGCAGGCACTGTTAAGTCCCCCCAGCCCACATTTTTGCAAGAAGCAATGTGATCATAGCTATCGTGTAGCTGCTAGTTCACCCACCCCGCCCCTTAAGGGGACACAGGCAAGGCTTTTCAGGCTGGGGCATTGTGATGTCCCAGTTTGAAAACCACTGCCTTATGAAGCTGTTGTAAGGATTACATCAAGCCAGTACATTTGAATGGCTTTGGATGCTCAGAGAAAGCGATACAAATGCTATCAAACTGATTTTAAAAAATGTCAAACCTTGCAGCAGTCACTACAAGTTCGTACAGTGTATTCATAGCATTAAAGTGACGATTATTCCTCATGTAATATGTATGTTACTGGCTTACCCTTTGTTACTCTATTTCACTGCATAATCATGGGCCAGATGCTTAAGATGTTTTAGTGGAGTGATTAAGATAGTCCTGGTCTATGACTTAGGGCCCAATCCTATTATATCTAACTTTCCAGTGTTGATGCAGCCACAATGCAAACCCAAGGTAAGGGAATCAACATTCCCTAACCTTAAGGAGGCCTCTTTGACTGCCCCCCCCCCACAGCATGATGCAGCATATACCCTGTTGCCACAATTGCATCAGTGCAGGAAGGTGAGATAGGATTGGGCCATTAGTGGCTGACTGTCAAGTTGCGGATGCCTAGACTAGAACTACAGAGCTGTAGGCTGTTATATTTCAATATGGTTTGTATTTTGCTATTTCTTGAGCAAGTAAAAGCATAATCTTTTTTTCCAAGACACATACACACACATCTCATCCCCAGCCTGAGTTAATCACTGCCTTTTGAGGATTAACTCTAGCACAGCGTAAAGACATTACACATTTCTTCCCTTGAGTAATGGCAGAAATATTAAACCCTAGTAGAATGAGCTGGGTTTTCTCTCTTTTTAATCCATCAAGTTTGGTAGATTGTAAGTGCTCAAAACATTTTGAAGCTATTAGTACTGAAAGTTAGTTGTCTGCAGAGCCATAAAATAGACTCTGTTTGCCTCTAAGAATCCATAGCTGTCAACCTTGGATAAGCTTATCTTTTTCTAGTTCAATGGAAAGATCAGGATGTGTATAGATTTCCTTGGAGGAATAAGCCTGAACTGTGATAGTCTCACCACTATGAAACATATAATTGAAATCTGCAGGAAAAACAAGCAAACCAAACTGGTGGAAGTAAAAATGTGTGCGCCGGCATTACTAGTCCCTTGACTTGAAGGAATTTTTGTAAGCAGCCATGTCTTTGACTTAGACAAATCCCATGTGCAACAGAGCCCCGGATACAGAGTCGAGTCAATAATAGTTGCATGGATTGCCGAAGACCATAATGAGATCCCTAGACAAAGTTAAAAGTACAGCAGCTCAACTGACTTTCTTTGTAGTCACTGGGTGCACAAAGGATATTTTAGGAATGGGCTATTTAATCAAACACACAAAAATGGTCTATTATCAAGAATTGCTTCTCACCTGATAAGAACCTAACCTGATTGAAGCCTAACCTGATGCTCAGGTATGCAATGAGCTGCATAGTTGCTGGGAAACACACCAGCCAGTCAATAGTGGTGTTTGAAATGGAAGCTATGCAAAAGCCCTATTCAAATGAACTAAATTGAAATAGGAGATGCACTGTGATGTCTGCTTATATAATACTGTGATGATGTACTCTAATGTTTATCAGTGAATGTGTACACCATGATGCTATAGAATTCTTATACTGCACTGTCTATGGAGCACACCCTAAGAATTATTTCATTAATGGCACAATTCTAACCAACTTTCCAGCACCAGAGTAAGGGCAATGCAGCTCCCAGGTGAGGGAACAAACATTCCCTTACCTTGAGGAGCCTTTGTGACTACCCCCCCAACTGCAGAATGCAGGACATGCCCTATTGGCACAGTTATGTCAGTGCTGGAAAGTTGTGCCCTTGGAGATGCTATAAAAGCCCAATCCTATCCAACATTCTGGTGCTGATGGAGCTGCAATGCAGCCCTGAGGTAAGCAAACAAACGTTCCCTTACCTTGAGAAAGCCTCTACCCCACCACCACAAAATGCAGCACATACCCCTTGGGATGGCTACACCAGGGCTGGAAAATTAGATAGGATTTGGCTGTGAGTCTATTTAGGTTGAAATGCCTAAAGCCCATTTTGGGCGTAAACGTCTTGGGCCCCAATTCACAATTCTGCCATGCTGTGAAGTACTGCACAAGTCTAGGCTGATGTCCTAGGCTGATGGCAGATGCGTTTCAACATAGACAAATGTAAAGTGATGCACGTTGGGGCAAAAAACCAAAACTTAACCTATAGGCTAATGGGTTCTGAGCTGTCTGTGACAGCTCAGGAGAGAGATCTTGGGGTGCTGGTGGACAATTCAATGAAGGTTTTGACCCAGTGTGCGCAGCAATTAAGAAGGCCAATTCCATGCTTGGGGTCATTAAAAAAGGGGTTGAGAATAAAACAGCCAATATTATCATGCCATTGTACAAATCGATGGTAAGGCCACACCTGGAATATTGTGTCCAGTTCTGGTCGCCGCACCTCAAAAAGGACATAGTGGAGCTGGAAAAGGTTCAGAAGAGGCGACAAAAATGATTACGGGGCTGGGGCACCTCCCTTATGAAGAAAGACTGCAGCGTTTGGGGCTCTTCAGTCTAGAAAAAAGGTGCCTGAGGGGGGACATGATTGAGACATACAAAATTATGCACAGAAGGGATAGAGTCGATAGAGGGATGTTCTTTTCCCTCTCTCAAAATACCAGAACCAGGGGGCATCTGCTAAAACTGAGGGTTGGGAGAGTTAAAACAGATAAAAGGAAGTATTTTTTTACCCAGCGGGTAGTTAATCTGTGGAACTCCTTGCCACTGGAGGTGGTGATGGCATCTGGTCTTGATGCCTTTAAGAGGGGATTGGATGGATTTCTGGATGAAAGGTCCATCGTGGGCTATAGGCAATGATGGATTGTGCAACCTCCTTACAAAGGTGGAGGGCTACTGTTACCAGGTGCAAGGGAGTGGCAACAGGATCCAAGCATCTTGTTGTCTCATGCCTCCGTGGGGCACCTGGTGGGCCGCTGTGAGATACAGGAAGCTGGACTAGATGGGCCTTTGGCCTGATCCAGCAGGGCTCTTCTTATGTCCTCCATCCCTTATCCCCAATAATTCCGAGAAGGTGTTCAGAAGGTGCAAGGGTACAACCAGGAAGATTACCACACTTGACCTGAAAAGGAAACACCTGGAGAAATAGAGGGTTCTGTAAATTGTACATAGAACAATAATTGTAAAAACCCCATTTGAAAAAAAGGGGGGTTACGAACAGCCTGTCAATGTAAACTATCTTGTGTCTTGAGAAATCTTGAAAAAGGCGGTTTAAAAATACCTTAAATAAATAAATAAATAAATAATAAGTTACATTAAACCTTGGAGACTGGTGGTCCAGAATTCTCTACTGCTGCTAATTCTCTGGGAGTTTCCTTCATTTTCATCTTGTTGCTTTCAGTACTTTTTTGTTCCTATAAAATGTAAACAAGTATGAATATTCGAATGGGTGGGAAAAAATGAATTTTTGAGCTTATATTGGGTTTGAAATTCTTCCAGACTTTATACACTCACATAATCTGTGGATCATTAAGGAACCATTACAGTCTATTGTGTCAAGGCCTCTGCGGGAAAAAATTTAATTTGCAGATTGAAGCCATTATCCCTTCAGAGCTGCTCTGCTCGTCACTGATGTTGCCACGTGCACAAACTAATTCTGCATATTTAAAGTGTACAAAAGGGGTCTAAAGACAAGAGCTACCTCTTATGCAATTATAGCCATCACTGAAGTACAGTCCATCTCTAAAATGGAAGGAGAGTGGAACTTTTCAGATACAGTTTAAACCAATGGTTCCCAAATGTTTTAGCATCGGGATCCACTCAAAAGAAGTTTCACTTTACCAGCTACTCAAGCCTTTGTGGCTATAATGGTGATTGGAGCAGAGCTCCTTGCAAGTAGCAGGTTGTTTAACCCTTGATGCACAGAACCTAATCTTCCCTGTCCGTTTCGCAAATCACCAAAAATTGGGTCATGACCCACAGTTTGGGAACTGCTGCTCTGTCTGGCCTGACCTGGCTGTGCAACACCTTCAAAAAAGTTTCAACTTACCAGCTGCTCAAGCCTCTATTTTTTACCTTTTTTACTATGGTGGAGGGGAAACACATGCGGGAGCATTTGTTGAACTCTTCATTGGATCAGGACTGTTTTGATGGCCTTGTGTTCACATTCATCTGGCCTTCAATAAAAGACAAGGCATGTTTGCCTACTTATGAGTAAATGTGCATGGGCAGCTCAGGTTCACTTTCCATAGGGCTGCACAGTTTTCCTTGTCAGCTTGGAGGGGGGTGACAGCCTCCTTCTCCATTGTTTTTGGGGGCCTGCGTTCATCAAATCAGGATAATTCTGGTGGTGTTGCATTAATCTCAGCCTGTCATTGAAAATGGACCAAATAAATGCACACTGTAACTCAGTTTCACATTCCATAGGGCTGAACACATTTTCCTTGGTGGCTATCAGCTTCTCAATTTTAGTTTCACAATCCACCAACAATCAGATCAGGACATAATGTTGGGTCCTGACCCACAGTTTGGGAAAGACTGGCATAAACTATATGTGCAAATGATGCAATTAATGATTCCCATTCAAGGAATCATATTAAATGAATAAATACATATTCACTAAATGAAAATGGAAACTCTGAGATGTGTTTAGTATTTCTTGATTTTAATGATACCTTCGTATGTTGTTGTACATCAAGCATAATGGAGAGAAATGCATCAAACACAGTAAAAATAAAGAACATAACATTGTTGATGCTACAAGAGTTGTCATATTTTCCTCACACAAAATAAAATGTAGACCAATAATGGTAGTTGAATCAATAATGCCTGCAGATTAGCCGAAGACTTCAACCGGCACAGGGGCTTGAAGAGCAGAGGGAAGGTGGGGGAAGCCGGGACGTGGTGGGAGAAAGAGAGGGATGGGTGAGCTCATAGGAGGACTGGCCCGGGAAGGAGTGGGACCAGGATCCGGCACTGAGGCAGGTCCTAACGCATAGCCCCGGTGACCTGGCCCCCAGTCCAATTCAGGCTGCAACCGCATTGCCCAGGAGGGAAGGGGGATAGATACTGAAAAGCAGTATAAAAATGAACACTCATAGTAATAATGTTGAAAGTGATCCTCTGCATTGCTGCACCGGGATTTAGTTAGAATTGGGCTGTAAATTGGGAAATGACCACCTCAAAGTCAGGGAAATGCTGGGCATTGGGGTCCTCCCAAGCCTGAGGTGAAGACAGTCTCTCTCTCTCTCTCTCTCTCTCTCTCTCTCTCTCTCTCTCTCTCT
>JAJKFI010000012.1:17826988-17853718 GCA_029204185.1 Lerista edwardsae | reverse complement strand
TCTCTCTCTCTCTCTCTCTCTCTCTCTCTCTCTCTCTCTCTCTCTCTCTCTCTCGTGTGTGTGTGTGTGTGTGTGTTTTAAATCTCAGCTGGGATTTCATTTGTTTTGAATATATGGATGGAATATGTTCCCCCTTTTGTCGTAAATGTCATATCCTCATCCTCAAGTTGTGGCACTCTCCCCCCCCCCGCCATAAAGCAGGGAGCAGGGAACATTGCTGCTAGAACTGACTCAAAACTTAGCATAACTAACCACTAGTAATGTACAAACCCAGCGTACAATGCATCCCTATGTTAGTTCTTTCTGCAATAATTTCTAAGAGGAATTTCAAACCCATTCCATTGATGGAATCTCCTTTTAATTTACATATAGATGTCGCTATGTCCCCCACAAGGCATATGTTTAACACATTAATGTAGTTTTGATCTGAATCATAATGAAATAGGTTGCTTCTATCGCCATTCTAAGTTCTGTTTCACACTATACTAGACTTTCATTCACAATATTCCAGTATCATCAGACAGATTCAGCCTGGAAAACATTATCAGCATAATAATGCAAAGACCTTGACCAGAAGGAAAGATCATTGCAGAAAAGTGATTTTTAATTACTTCTCACAGAGAGAGATTTAACTGAAGTCACTAAGGTGATATCACAATGCCAGCCAATTAAACAAAACTATTTAAATTTAATTACCGCCACGGCAGGGTTACATCCTTTCAAAAAAGGGTTTTACTGCAGCTTGGGTCGATAGGTCACACCTACCATTCTTTGCTAATTACTTTTTAACGGTTTGGAGTCCTACTTTGATCTCACTTATGGTGCATTAATCTCCACCTTCCTTCCAGAAAACCCCAAGATTTGTTGCCATTCTCAAAGTAGTTCTGAAACATGCACAGAGTGAAATAGAAAAAGTGTAAATATGGACATTCCTTCAAAAGGAATTAAAATGAGACAGGAACTGGAGCTTGAAGAGGTTGAGTAAAACATCCAGTCCACTAAAATGGCTTGTCTTGAGTTCAAGGTCGCCATGCAGGTATTTCATTCGCACAGGCCTATGTTTAGGGGAAAGGAGGCTGGAAGCAAAGAAACTTGCAACAGCACTGCACAAGCACCTTGCACCTAGAGGATACAGTGAGCAAGTTAGCCAAATGGGATGTGAGAACTTCCCCTCTTACTTTTCAGTCTCAGCCTGCCCATCTCTCTTGGTATGCAGACTGCTAATCTTAGGCTATCCTTCCTTCCACATTCATCTCTGCAACTAAGAAGAAAGCAAGCAGTCTCAAGGTGCAATCCTACACTATGCCGCCCTAGTAAGGCCGACATAGCAAGGCCGTATCCCAAGGCCCATTAGGAGGAAGCAGCAGCAACGTGCAGAACAAGGGGAGGTTTTCCCCTTGCACCCTGTGTAAGCCCCATTCACCCCTATGGGGCTGCTTGGATCTGCGCCTGCTATTTTGCAGGTGCAGAGGAACGTGGACAGGACCGCCCTGGCCGGGAACGGGCATTAGGATTTGGCACTATGGCCACCCTGCATCACAACCCCCATCTCCACCCACTGTGCCACCCAGTTACATCCCCGGAAGGCCTCTGGAACGCCCTTGCGGAGACCCTGCACTGACCGAGCTATGCCGGCACTCAACTGGCACACGGCTGGTGCTGCCGATGGTCGCAGTGGCGCCCAAGTGCTGGCGCTGCACACTTGTGCCAGCCGAGCACCATAGTGCCGACGTGGACATGCTTTACAGCAAGAGCGCAGCGCCGGCACTAAGGGGGGGGGGATTGTACTCTCAGAGTGTCTCTCTCCCTCCCCTCTCATTATGGAGTTCCAGCAAATCCAAGTGTTTCATTGTAACTACATGCCTTGAAGTAATCTTCTTAGCAGAAGTCTTCCAACCTGCTCCCAAACCAGCTATGCTAGCCGCAAAAGAGATTGTTTAAATGAAACAATGGCTCAAAATTGTGTTTACTTCCTTCTCTAGAAGTCCAATGCCATTACTTGGAAAAAAGTTAAAGCACTCCAAAAATTGTCCTATGGAGCTTCCTAAAAAATCTGCAGTTTCAGAATCACAGTCATAGTCCTATGTTTGACCCAGAGCACCATTTATGAGAACAGTTGTATTCATACAATGAAATTGTTCCTTTGATCAATTTATTCATAGTTAGATCCTGTTCATATATTGCCTGAAACTGTGGCTGGGGTGGGGTGGGCCGAACAAGAATCATGTTGCACAACAGTTTTTTTCCCCCCAGTTCCCACTTGCTGAAGTGCACAGGTGTTCTCTACGGTGATTTCCTTGGGCATCCCACAATTGCCCTTGAAAGAAGCATGTCTTTCATGGTAGAAGCAGAAAAAAGAGAGATTTGATTCACATGTATTACCCATTTTTTTTTCAAAGTTCTAAGTAATGAAAAAGTCCAAACAAGTATAGTTGCACCTCTGATTGGCTACTATAATTAAAAAAAAACCCACTTTCCTCAACAAAACAATGCCCTGACAAAGATTTGAGAAATGATGGGCATGAACAGATCTGATGATCTTCTCAATAGATTTTTGCATTCCAACATCAGAGCTTATAGATAGGGGTGGGTTTTTTGGTGATATTTTTTTCAAAATTTCTTGGATTAAAATAGCAAATTGCGGTGTTATGTGTTTTTATCCAAATTTATATTGAAATTGTACAAACAGTGCATAAAGTGTACATAAAGGTGAATGGCCCAACAAAGGCAAGTAATTACTGGCACATATGCCCCAGCCCAAAATAACCTGCTCAAAAATTCCCAAGCTGCTCTCTGATTGCTGCTTGAAGTGTCAAGAAACTGCGACTTACTACTTCCACATTGCATGGAAGTCACCCCAGTGTGCACTGTGAACTATGAACATGTGTGTTCATGCAAGTTTAAGCAAGCTTCCTCCTGTTTCTGCCACTCCTCCTTCTGATCCCTTACAGAAAACTATGTGTAGATTCCTCAAAACTGTGACCAGAACCAGGGGGCATCCACTAAAACTGAGGGTTGGGAGAGTTAAAACAGATAAAAGGAAGTACTTTTTTACCCACTGGGTAGTTAATCTGTGGAACTCCTTGCCACAGGAGGTGGTGATGGCATCTGGTCCTGATGCCTTTAAGAGGGGATTGGACAGATTTCTGGAGGAAAGGTCCATCGTGGGCTATAGGCAATGATGGATTGTGCAACCTCCTTACAAAGGTGGTGGGCTACTGGTACCGGGTGCAAGGGAGTGACAACAGGATGCAACAGGATCTTGTTGTTTCATGCCTCCCTGGGGCACCTGGTGGGCCGCTGTGAGATACAGGAAGCTGGACTAGATGGGCCTTTGGCCTGATCCAGCAGGGCTCTTCTTATGTTCTTATGTTCTTATGTGACAAAAATAAACAAAAGTGGTGTTATTTTTGTGAAATTGGTCTAAATTTGTGTCAAACTCTTTCAAAATAAGCAAAGTGGTGTTTTTTTCGTGTTTTGACCTAAATTTCGTTTTATGTAGTGTTTTCAGTAGAAATTCTCATTATTTAGCGTTTTGTGTGGACCACCAAAAAAATCCATCCCTACTTATAGACATTCTAATCACTGTGAGTCTCCCCTGCTTTATAAAGTAATTCTGTATTTATTCAGGTCAAATATAACTTGGACTCCTATGGATCAGTCATCAAGACCAGGACCAGAATCCTGAATACTTCTGTATGTATTCCAAGGACAGGTCACCAGCTCCTTAACCCAATGAGCCGTATAACCAATTGGAAGAATAGTTCTAAACTTTGAGTTCTTTGTGCTCTCTGAAAGAATTCCTGGTGATGCACACATGTCAGGGAAGGTACTAGGAGAAAACAGGCTGACTGGTGGGAGTAGCACCTAGTGGTTAGCACTAATATGCTCTTTCCTGCTCCTGCTTTCCCTTTTTATTGTGTTGGCAGCTGAATGGTTGGAATCTGGTAGTTTTAAATCTGCTGCCACCATCCCAGGCTATAGCTACCAGGAAGAAGGGGGCCATGGGGGGGGGGAAACTTCCAGGAGAGAACAGAACAGAACACCAGGAGTTCTTATTTAAAACTAGCTTTTTGTGACCCGGCGTTGCCCGGGGGCAGAAATTATCCCCAGGCTCTATTAGGAGGAGGAATGACTCTGTTCTGCAGTGCACCCCCACCTCTGGGGGCATTTGGGGGCCCTACCCCCACAGTATATCTGTCCAGATCGTAAGGAAGGCGTGTACCACGTGTGGTGCACAGCGTTCCAGGCGTTCCAGAGTAATGGTGGAACATACACACAAATCTGCAAACCTCCCTCAAAAGCATGACATAGTGCGATGCATATATAGACATATAGAACCCGTCCCTGAAATAAAGCAGTGTTGATGATCTGGAACCCACAATGCACACTATCACTGTGAAATGAATGAGGAAACAGGGACACCATCAACTAAGAGAGCAATCTGAAGGTCCCACTTACTGTGTGCAGGCCCTGTAGCAGGACAGCCTTGACGTATGAGAAACAGGCAGAGTTGGCCAGTGAGCTCCCTGGACATAGACCCCTCTCAGATCCAACTGGGTGCTGGAACTCCCTGGATCCTGCTCTTTCCACCCTGGGCCAGTCAGGCAACACAGGCAAAACCTTTAGTTTCGCTTTCTGTTCTCCCTCTGTCTGGTAGCTGAGCTGCTCAGCCCTCCCACAGAACCTGCAGAATCGTCTGTGACCACAGGGTGGCAGCAGACCTGTAGCCCCATGCAATCCCCTTGGTTCCTGACGATCCAGCCCCCTCCCTGAAAAACAGGGGGGCCGTAGGGGGGTCTGACCCCCGCAGTGATTCCTTCCAGGCTGCAAGGAACGTGTGCGCCAAGTTTCGTGGCCGTGGGTCAAGGGACGGAGATTTGTATAAGGAACATACATACATACCCGCATACACACACACAAACGTCCATTTTTATATATATAGATAAAGACCACAGTAGCATCAGGGGGAGCCATCAGATATGACAACTAGTAGAATTATCCAAGGACCAGGCAAGCAAAGAATCATGAGTCACTATTAAAATCAAAAAGAAAGGGAATTAAACCAAATGAGACAAAGGAAGGGGGTAGGAGTAAAGCAGGCTGATGGGAAATGCTTGAAATCAGCTGAATGGACACAAAGAGAAGCTTGACTAAATTGGGAACGCACACACACACACACATGGTATCAGCTAAACTGGTGAAGTTTGCAAGCTGGCTTGGAGTGAAAAAAAGAAAACAAAGCAAAATTAAATTATTTTGTGACATGTCTAGCTAGAATTACAGCTATCCAGGATCCAGGATCTCTAAATACTACAGAAAATACTATACAAATAATTGTGGGTGTGCACTCGCAAACACATGTAACCATTCTAAAATCTGAAAAATAAGTATGTTTCATTTTCATTCATAGTTGCATGTGCTTAAAAAAAAAGTTAGGATGAAAATAATAACAGACTGATTCATTGTTTTTTAACCAAATAATAAACGTTGTGATTTTGACCTTCCTCTGATCAATTACTGCCTGCCTGCCCAGAAAGCAGTGAACAAATATGATATACTACATCTAAATCCCTCATGTGCTGCTTTTAGAAGTTTTGAAATCACAATTCTATACTTGCTGCCCTTAGGTTGCTTTGTATTCTTTAAATAGTTGTCTGTAAATTGAGTTTACTAATAATTTGTTTCAATCAGAATCCTCTAGGAAATTCTTGAAATGCGAGATATATGACAAAAGACAAGAATAATTGTTAGGCACAGGAAAATACCATTATATCACCTGCTCCTAGAGACATAAAAAAAGAAAGACAGGAACATAATCTGTTTTACAACGCTCAGAGCACAAGAGGGAAATGGTAACGAGAATGAGTTTGGGAGATCTCCTAGAATAAAACATCCCTGGGATTCTCTCTGATTGACTCTTTAGCAGATCTTGTTATAACATTAATAAATAAATAAATAAATAAGGCCCAATCCTGTGGACCTCCGCACCAGGGTACAAGCATACCACCAGTGCTGGCAATCGTAAAAGTGTTGTAAGGTACTTTCAGCACTGGCAGTAAGCCGATACTGCTGGTGCTGGCCCAACACTGGCCTAAAGTGCCCACAGACGGCCACGTGATGTCAGTGGCTGGCAAGTATGGTGGGTGCTGGGGCCTGCCCAGCACAATAGGTTGCAGCAGTAGCTGTTTGGCTACCATTGTGCCTCTGGCGCATGGGGAGCACTGGACTGGGCTGCCCACAACCACACACACACACACACACACACATACACACACACACACACACACACACACACACACACACACACACACACACTCCCATCGTTGCTCTTTACGTTAACGGGTTAAAAAAGAGACATTGATTTAACAAGCATTAAGTGGACTCTTCAGTGGAACTCAAGAAGGGTAATTGATTATCAAACAATTTCTTGGAAACAATAACTGCAAATAAATTGCACTGGGGCAAAATAACAAACTGATTTTTAAGCATCAGCAATGGGTCTTAAGAAACTTTGTTTGAATTAATAGAATATTTATTGAATCAATATGACATCTTATTTATTTAAAGGATTTGTACCTCGCCTTTCTCCCAGTGTGGGCAACCAAGGGCGCAATCCTAATCATGCCGTCGCAGGAAGGCAGGAGCTTGTGGATTAATCTGTACTGATTTCAGAATGTCAGATCTTCTACAAATTCTAGCACTTATCTTTGGGATGTAATCGGAATTTCAGATAGCAGCCAAATCCTAACCTGCTATAGCGTACAGCCATGCCAAGAAGCTGTGCCTGCTATTTTGGGGGAAGGGGCAAACTGGAAGTAAGAACTTTTTTAAAAACCTACCTTCACATAGGTCATAGATTCCTAAAATGGGGTGTTGTGATACCTCAGCCTGGGTAGCTCAGGCACTGCCCCCTTAAAAAAATGATAATAATAATACATTTATTTATATACCGCCTTTCTTAAGATCACTAGATTTCTCTAATGATTGAACTCAAGGCGGTTTACATAGGCAGACTTTCTCACAAACCCGAAGGTTTTTACAATTTACAGAATGTTCTATCTTCCAAGAACAACACTCCTACAGATCTTTCTTTCTGGATTTAGCCTTCTTTCTTTAGCCACCCGTCTGTCGTCTGCTGGCTGATGAGGCTTCCCTGCTGCCACCAGAGATGCAGCTGATTTCAGCACACTCCTCCTCCCACGAGGCAGCTGAAACTCAGCTTTTAATCAGCAGCAGTTTCCAAGGTCTGCTGCTAGTAGAGACTTCCGGCAGTCCCGAGCTCACGACCTTGAGATCTTCAGGTGTTGTCTTCGGGCAAACGGAGGCATTAACCCTCTCGGCTAAATCTTCTCTCGGCTAAATCTTAAGGCAGGGCCATGGTGACAGCAGTGACAGCATTCCCGATATCAAATGGAAGGTCCTCCCAAATGCATTTTGGGGCACGTTAGAGGTGCAGGGAGGCTAGCAGAGCATTCCGTGGGCTCCCTGCAACTTCCAGGAAGCAGTAGTGAATTCTGGTTTCCTTTTAAAAATAGCATGTTTTTTACCCTGGCGCCGGCACCATCTTGGGAACAATTCCCTCCACCGCAACAACTCAACCTCAACCCTTTTAGGGGAATTAACTCTTGAACAATTTTGTCTTTCTGAATCTTACCTATGATCACCTTTTTAGGTGATGTTTTCAGTGACTTTCGCTGAAATTTGACAATAAAAATACGACAGAACTGACAGAAATATTTTTAAAATTATCAAAGTTCAATTGCCGCCGGGGTGAAACTCCCAACACCTACATGGATGAAATTTTGGAGGCCCCTCAGGAAGGACTTCCATTCCAGAATATTTCATCAAATTCTGAAAAGAAATGAAACTTGCAGTGAATAGAAATTTCCCCATTAAAAACAATGGAAGTTTAAAAAGTGAATCGGCACTGATTCATTTACCTGAATCACCTTACCATGGTGAAGCCAATTACTAAAAGGAACCAAAAAGGAGCCATGAAACAAATCAGGACACCAAATAAAACAACAAAGCAAAATCTGAAGCAATGTTTGTTTTTGGTTTTTGCACTCCTGCAATTACTATACAGACAGGAATGGACCTGTGGGAATAGGCTAAGACCCATCAAGTCTTGCTTCCGACAGTGGCCTACCAGCTACTTGAATATTTATTTTTCTGTAAAATATGGCTAGCTGAAATCTTTTAAAAGAAACGAAAGAAGCACAGTGCATACAAAGAACAAATAAGCAATCAAGATTAACAATATGCCCTCAACTTATTTACTCATGACCAATATAAAGACTAACAGTCTTGTTTACTGAGACATTGTAAACTTAAATTAGTATTTACATTAATCAAAAATTGATTTCCCTCCTAATCATACATCAAATTCTGTTCTATGAAGGAAAAGCAATATATAGCCATGCAGAAAGTGTCCTAGAAATAATACAAGCTATTCATCTCCTAGTACAAAAAAATAGAATATTATACCGAGTGAGCATTCTTTGCTTCATAATTAAGTATCTAATTCAAACTCTTGGACAATAGACAAATTCATTTTGCTGTGCCTGTGTGAAAGATAAATGAGACCACATTAATCATTAAAACAGACCGTGTAGTTCACTACTGCTTGCTAGTGTTGGATGTTCATCATAAATCAATAATAGTAATCTTATTCATATACATTCAATGCCATCAAATCTAATTAATTAATATCAGAAAGTCTGATGGCCACTATGGTATATGATCTGCCTAAAGAAAACAGCACTTTTGAATGTGTAGTACACAATGTAGTGTAGTTGAACATGTAGTGTACTTGAATGTGTAGAATGTGTGTGAGTGTGAGTGTGTGCGTGTCCTTCCACACTAATGGATATTAGGCAAGATGTAACTGAGGGCACAATCCTAGGAGTTAGGCCAGCATCAGCTAAGCCAGCAAAGTTTGGCCAGCACAAGGACCACCATAAAGTATGTTTGGACCACTCTCGGGAGTCAGAGAGGCCAGCACACAGACGTGAGCCATCCTCCCTGAATCCGAGAGTAGTCCAAAAAAGCTTTATGGTGGCCCTAGTGCTGGCCAAACTTTGCTGGCTTAGCTGATACAGCTCTAAAACCTGTAAAGAAAAATGAAGGCAAAATTAAGCAATTTCCGCTCCCATGTATTTCAGCAGACAAAATTCAAGCCGTGGCTTAACTCTTCCATTGATATCTAAAGGAGTTAGAAGTTATTTTACTTTGGTGCAAACATGCCCATGTTGTATGGACTATTCACTTTGCCCAACATCCCTTTTATTCCTTTGATTTGGATGCAGCAGGGCTCAGTAGACCACGAGAGGGAAGCCCAATCTTAACCTGCATTGGAGCAGGCAAGTCAGCTGGCCTGCACTGCATCCAGGGCAGGCTGGGAGGCAGCTGGAGCCCACCTTGGGTAAGGAATATTTTCACCTGACCCCAGGATAAGCCCCAACCAGTCCTATGGGGCTGCTTGGATCTGCGCCAGTGAAATTGCTGGCACAAATCTGAGTAGCTGGATCAGACCCAACAGCTCTGGGGATGAGTGTTAGGATCCGGCATAGTGGCTGGATCCACACTCCATCCCCCTCCCTAGGCTGGGCCAGCCATGGGCCTGTCTGCTCTCCATCCTTCCTCTACCCCATTCCGCCCCCTCCCGCCTTCCCCCTGCTCTCCCCAGGACTTGGTGCCAGTCCCCGTTCCGGCCCAGCACTTCTTCTGTGGCACAGATGTGCCTTACTACACATTCGCAACATATTTTGGCTGGCGCTACTGACAAGCACCAGCCAAATGGGAACTCTGAATTGAGCCCAGAATCAGCAGGAGGCAGATGAGTCTAATCTGCAAAGTGTAACTCTGAGAACTCTGCAATCCCAGAGTACGTACCAGAAGCAAACAAATTAAAAACCTTGTACGACTGCTTTGTAAAGAAGGTCTGTTCAAGTAAAAAGATTCAAGTAAAAAAGATGACTTCAAGAAGTTGTGGGCCTCCTTTACAAATAACTGTATCCTCACATTACTGGCCCAGTGCTAAGACAATTTATGGCACTGAGTCAAGGATTTCAGGTTAGCAGGTTAAATGCTTTTGCGAACTTGTGTCCTAAAACTCTTCAGATTACCTGTGGGTTTTTTTAAAATTATTTTTTCAAAGCAATTGACCTAACCATCGAACAGAAATAACAACAATAAAACTCTCATCCCAAGTATATTGTTATTAGCAGGAGTGAATCTCACATGTAAGATCATTATCCAGATCCTATAGGGATGCAATGTGGTCCTAAATGGGGGGGGGGGAAGCGGAGGTGATTTCTTGAGGCACAGATTATTCTGTGGTTTTAGCCTTGAATACAGTTCCCATTAATTTGACAGATCAAACATATTCAAAAGAAATTTAGCACTTATTACTAAAAGTAATTTATTTTAGTAAGGATGAGAAACCCATTATTACTATTGTATTAACTCTTGTTAGAAAAGCAATTGACAGGACTAGAAAATGTGGTAATTTAAGAAAAAATAAGAAACAGGACCCTGAAAATCCTGTTCCAGTTAATATAAATATTAAATCACGATCTATTTTGAACACATCATTGCTAGCACATGTCATATTTTAAATGCCATAATATCTACGTGGCTTTAGATAATAAAAAGTAATTTGCAATCATTCACAGTACAGAGATTAATAAAGTCTCCTTCTTTTTTTGGTTTAAAAAAATAGTGGTTATATAGCTGATTAAATCTGAAAAACAGGTGGTAGGATTATTTTGAAGTCGGTACTGCAGTTCCCAATCAAGTTCTTTTTAATATATATTTCTACATGATAAATTACAATAAATTACTGCCTTGAAAAACAAAACAAGTGCTATGTTGCCACGGGTGATACCGCTTATTAAAATATGCACCATTAGATTTTGGCAAGGACTCATTTTGTAAGTTTGAACATTGGCTTTTGAAATGTAAAACAACGAAAACACTTTACAAGATAATGTAATAAGTATATTGTGTTGGTAGTTTGGTATGGTGTGTTTATAAACACAGAGAGCAAGGGAAAGCCACGTGGCGCCCGATTGTATTGGGCACACCGCCACCGCTCCAGCCCCACCACCAGTGCTGGATGTTGCGGAAGTGCCATAAGGCACTCTGACGCCAACAGGAGACACCCAGTTCCAACAGAGTGGCCAGCGGGAACCAGTGCTGGGCTTCAGCACCAGCAAGATACAGGACAGGAGCAGCGATGGGATCTACAAATGGGCGGGACATAGGCGGGACTTCCGCTTGAGTGGCAGCCCATCTGTAGCGTTCCGCGGCTTCTCAGGGTTGAGGGAGCACAGGGGGAAGGAGGGGAGGGGTCAGAACTGGCCAGAGGGAGGATGGACCAAGGAGAGGATTGACCTTGGGAAGGGGAGGGGATGGCGGCAGAGGCCGCAACTGACTTCTTTGTCTCCCCTGGAGCCACAGAGCACAACACAGGCTTCCTCAGTTCTGTACCAGCTCAGGACCAAGCTGAACAAATGTTCCTTTACTCCAAGGAGACCCCGGCAGCTGCTCTGAACAGAAAAGCTACAGAGGGAGGGGGGACAATTCCCCAAATCATGAAGCTAACACTGAACTACTCATAAAATGTACTGGTTTCATGACATCCTTTCTGAATTAAAATATAAGAGTAGATATGCTGGCTTTCACTTCGTTCTGTTTTTAAGAGCAGGCTGGAGAATTCAAATTAAACAATGAGAAAATCACCTTAGGTGTATGCATAAAAGTATATGTTTTCTCTTGGTGTTTTTTTTTTTCCCCAACTGGTATCTGACATTCTAGAAACCATGAAGTGTTTTTATGCCTTCAATTAAAATGAGTTTGAGGGAGAAAAAAAAAACACCTTTCATGTTCGTGAGGGCGCAATCCTAACCTGGCCGGCACAGTTAGGCCAGCAAAGTTTGGCCAGCATAAGGGACACTGTAAATTATGTTTGGACCACTCTCAGCGTCAGAGAGGGCAGCACATAGACGTGCAGCATCCTCCCTGACTCTGAGTGTGGTCCAAACACGCTTTACGGTGGCCCTTGTGCCGGCCAAACTTTGCTGGCCTAATTATGCTGGCCTATCTCCAGGTTAGGATTGTGCTCTGAAACAAAGAAATATATTCCTCTTGTTACCCCTGCTAACTGGGCAAGAGGCACTTTTTCAAGTGGTGTCCTCTTATATTTAGCAGGGGGAGAGCAATTGTCCCTCTTCACCCCAGCGCAGTGTCTTTCTCGTGGCTGTTGCTGGGGGTGTTCTCCATTCTTTTAGATTGTGAGCCCTTTTGGGACAGGGAGCCATTTAACTTTAATGTTATTATTTGCCTGTAAACCGCTTTGTGAACTTTGTGTTGAAAAGCAGTATATAAATACTAGTGATTGATTGATTGATTGATTGATTGATTGATTGATTGATTGATTGATTGATTGTTAAATTTTAAAAAGGTTCTGTACTATTCAAACATAATTTGAGCCAAATGTCTGAAGGAAGGCCACACATTTGCCTATACTAACCAAAGGGAGATATAAAAGTAAGTTTTACTGACTCTGAAGATTTGTAATTTGCAGTGTGGAAAAATAAAACAGTCCATGGTCCTCCAAGTTAAAAGAAGAAACGATGGAGCATTTGAATTTAATTTCTGTCTTCCTTCTCATTCTCCTCAAGCATAATCAATGTGAATTTTCTGCATCACGACAGTATTTATATGAAGCAGATTTCTTGAGCTAATCAGTAATTTCCATTGTGCAGAAAGGTCACCGTGGATTGTTCTGTTGATAGCTACAAAATAATTAAATTCTTCCCCACAGGGATGCATGGAAATTGTCCAACTTTTCTTTTTAAAAGCTACAGTTGTGAAAATTACAAAAATGTCCACCAAGTTTCTAGTCCCCTTTACCTGATTAGCATGCATAAATAAACAAACAAGTGGTAAACATAGATTATAGTTTCTTTCTTTAAAAGTGTATCACAAATTGATCTACTGCTGTGGTTGATATAATTAACAATTATGCTACTGAGTAACTTTTAAACAAACACTTAGGGCCCAATCCTATCCAGGGCTGATGGAGTCACAACGCAGCCTCAAGGTAAAGAAACAAATGTTTCCTTACCTTGAGGCCTCCTATGACTCCCCTCCCACTTCAGGATGCAGTACATGCCCCATAAGCACGGTTGCATCAGCCCTGGAAAGCTGGATAGGATTGTGCCCTTAGAAAAATGTATTCATCAGATTTCCTGATAAAGCTTGATTGAACCTCTATACATGGACCTGACTACAGTCATGAGAGTTTACTTAACTTGCAATGCAATCCTATTCAGTGTTCCCTGTAAGGGGTCCATACCTGTGCATTGTGACACTGCTTCCGGACATTCAGCGATGACATCATAGCCAAACTTCTGCACTACTGAGCTCCAAGTTGCATGGCGGTCAGTATGGTGGCCACTTGGCTGTGCACTTTAGAGGGAACGGTGATCCTATTCACATGTACATGGGAGCAGGTGCCACCAAACTCCATGTGATTTAGTTCTGAGTAGACATGAATTTGATAGGCTGCCAGAAACGTAGAGCCAAGGTTGTATCTGTTTATTTCTCAGGGTGTGCAGATTACTCGCCAGTTTCTTCCTTTAGTGTTTCCAGTGGCGTTCCTAGGAGAGGGCAAAATGCTAAGTTTGTCAGGAGCCTGAATTCCTCTGTAAAGTGGCCCCTCCTCCTTACCTTCAGAGCCATTCATGTCCCAGAAGCTTTGCTCTCCAAGCCACAAATGTTTCCAAGGGGAAGGGGAAGGGGCCATTTTACACAGGAATTCAGTCTCCTGACAAACTTAGTATTTTGCTCCTTCTAAGAATGCCACTGAGGGTGCAATCCTAACCTGGAGTTAGGCCGGCACAGTTAGACCAGCAAAGTTTGGCTGGTACAAGAACCTCATAAAGCGCATTTGGACCACTCTCAGAGTCAGGGAGAATGGTGCACATTTGTCTACTGGCCTCTCTCAGTCCAAGAGTGGTCGAAACATACTTTATGGTGTCCCTTGTGCCAGCCAAAATTTGCTGGCCTAATTGTGTTGGCCTAACGCCAAGTTAGGATTATGCCTTAATACTTAGAAGCTTTCATTTCCCATACAGTCACCGAAACTCTTAGCAGGCACGAGTCAGACAATTCAGCCTCTGCCTTTTTTTAGTTTTAGAAAACGATGGGAAAAATAAAATTTCACACAACTTGAACAAGAGAAGTAGTAATAGTGCAATGACATTCAAAAAATGCACGTGTGTCATATTTTGATATTATAAATCCTACATTATCAGAACTATTGTAATCCAACATAATGATGATTCCATACTAAACCAATACTGGAGTAATATATAACCCACTATAGTAGGGTAAATATAACCCCACTATAATTATTCTACTCTGTTTTAGATGATTTCAGAATAAGATGGTTTTTGTAGTATAAATGTATAAAACATGGGTTTATGTTTCATTTTTAACAAGTACTGCAGGGGACATGGTATGTAATGTATCTAAATATAGAACTTGAATTCATAATCAGAGCCGTAATGGGTTATCACTGGATCTGCTCCAGATGTTACAAACAAGCACTGCCAGCTGTTTGTGTGCGGTCTTTTCCATAGTCATCTGGCAGTTCCTGCTTCAGTTGCACTTCTTCTGAGAATTCCATAGGCTGTAGGTGTGAATACTACACAATTTTCCCTCCTTTTTGGACATTACAAGAACAGTAAACTAAAGAGGAGACTGTGCAGGATGTTAGTGCGTTTTGTTTTCTAATTCTAATGTTGCTCACATTGTAACTCACAAGGCTCACCGCAGCAGCTCCCAAAGCAGTTTTCAAAATTAAAATGCAACTAAACACAAACTTTAAAACATGTACAGTTTCTAATATTTAAATCTTATCAGTTAAAATATCAGCTGATAACCAGCCAAGTACTTTGCTACCTGATGATTTATATTCAAAACATGCCATATAAAAGGAATGCTTGCTTTTTTAAAATTGTAGTTAGTTGGGGCTAAGTACACCTTCCTGGGGTGTAGATACAGCAGATGCCACACCCATTACCCCATAAACAAGGGAACCATCAATTTATCTTCCAAATAACCCAAGTTCACATGGGGAAAAGTATACAAGCAGAGTGACCAGATACAATGGAGGACAGAATGCCTATACAGTTAAACATTGTACCGAAGAGGGAATTTTGGCAGGTGCGGTTTTTAAACCTTCCACATTCAGCTAGGCTTATCAAAATTGCTGCTACAATATAATGGCTAAAGGCAGTTCTCAAATTCCTCTGAAGTGTGAGAACCACTGTAAATTGTTGCAGGGGAGGGGAGAAGGCAGCAATAGGATTGGGAAGATCGCGCTACTGCTGGGGGTAAAGGGCATTTTTTAGTACCTAACCCACACAGCTCCAGTCTCCTGAGGGGTCTGGGGAGCTGCAGCTTAGAAAAAGAAAATGGTCACTTCCTGTTTTCATTGCAAAGCCTTCCAGGGCCAAAGCGCCTGCCCCTGAGTGGCACCGCCGGGCCCAGAGGCAGCCTAGGACAGCCCCTGGAGTGGGGAGGCCTTTGGGAGTGGGCCGGTGAGGCAGGGAGTTCCACAGCAACGACCCTGGGCACCAACTCAGCCTGGGAACATCCTGGCCAAGGGAGGCCCGGTCAACACGGCACCTAGGGAGGGGGCAACGGCACGCTGGCACGGGGAGACCCCGGAGTGAGCCCTCGCCAGCCAAACCAACAACACCTGAGCAGGCAAGCCGGCAGTGCCACCACTCGGCATTGACTGTTGGGGAGTCCTGTGAAGCAACAGGCTCCCATGAGTGTAAAAGCATTGACTACATTAAACACCTTGAGAAAAGCTACAACTGGAGTCCATCGTGTCTTTCAAAGGCGATCTGAGTATAGAGAGGCACCTCTCCTGTCATCACAATCCGGCCCTCACTGGGGGCCTCCACCCCCCCCCCCCCGATATGACGGACATTACATGCATTCACCTACATGCCCAGGTATAGCATCTTTCTGGGCACACCTTTCATATACATTTCTTAAAAATGCCATAGCATTCTCCTATACATGTGTGGAGATACTAAGGGCCAACATTCTAGCCCAGATATAGCTTGCCAACGGGGTGTGCACTGCATGCGGTGGTGGTGAAGGAAATCATGGAAGCCTCCTTATGGTAAGCGAATATTTGTTCCCTTGCCTCAGGGCTGCGGTTCTGGCAAGTTGGTTAGGACTGCACCCTAAGTCACTTACACATTGAAAGCAGGCACAAGTATGAGTGATTTTAAAACAAAAAGACACAAAAACCTGTTTTCCTGGTTTTTCAACTCCACAGAAGAAAGAATCAGCAGAAAAAGAATTCTCAACACTTATAACATTGAAGAGAAGATTTGCACATTTTTTCCCCCTACTGTGAAAATGAAAAACAGAGGCATAATTATTCTGCGAATGATATAAGGGAATCATATGTCTGGAAAATTGTTTGAACTTCAGCTATGTAATACCTTTTTGCAGGCACTTACCCTTGGTATGGTTCAGTGGAAGCAGAATTGCTCAATTAAAAGAAAAAATGAAAATCCACATGAGAAACTCATCAGGGTGATTTCCATTGTTGTTCATCTTTCAAGAATACCCAATCATCTTTTTAAAAAAAAAAAAAAAGGAAAAGGGCAAATCTGCAAATTAAAGTTTGTTAGGTGAGTTTTTGAGTTGCGCCAAAATTAAGATTCAGCAAGAAGCTTAATCCTTAGATTAGAACCAAGATTGCCATGCATTTTAGGCATTTGACACCAGAAAACCAAAAATCATTGATTCACTGTTGCATCTGAGTATCTTGTATAAGCAACAAGTCTGGAAAAAGTACTATGAATCAATGAGGGGAAAAACAGCTTATAAACAATATCCCAAGAGAATTCACAACAGCTAGTCAGGCCTAAAAAAGTGAATTAATTTGTAATAGATAACAGTCCATCATTACTGCTGAGCGATAATTTATATTTCAGTGTTGAGAATGAGTATCGAAATTCAAGTCGATTTTTGAGTTTTGCCCCCTTGCGACTTGACTCGTGCATGAGTCTTAGCGAGTGCCCGTGACGACGCCATCCACGGAATTCCACTAGTCATTTTGACTCGAGTCCTGAGTCTTCTCATGGCGAGCCACAGCATGGGTCAGGCGCACACATGTGTTTTTACAAATGGTAAAAAAAATGGGAGGTGCTTGGGAGTGTTGTCGGAGTTGACATTTCACACTTAATGTTCCAGCAGGCCGGCGATGTGCTGCTGACAGTGTTTCACTCCTTCCACCAAACAGTCATTCAATTTATATAAATAAAAAACAAAAGCTGACCTGTTGCTGTAACTTGAGCAAGCACACATGGCTGCAGGAAAACCATGAGCTGCTCCATAAAAAAACCCCTTCCCCCGCCTCCTCCTTCCCTCCCTCCGTGGGCTAAGCAATGTTCTTCAATGGCCAAAAATACCAGCCTCCTCACTGGGCCTCCTCTTTCCCCTCTCGCCCAGAGCCAGAACTCAGACCACTCTTTCATCCAGTCGAGGTCTGAACCTTCAGAGATGGACAAGACAACTCCTCTCCCACCCCCGCCCCCTTCAGCTGACTGGACCGTGCTTCCTTCGCCCATGTCTCGTGTTCCTTCTCCCCACATCTCATCCTCGCTGCAGCCAGCTACCCAAAACTGAAACTGATAGTTTTCAAATCTCTTACCCTTCCTCCTCCCCTCAACCCCCATCCTGTGTTTTTCTGGCTGGAAGTAACGAATGAAGAAACGAAATGACCCTTGCTCGTAGGACTTTGTGGCACCTTCTGGATCTCCGTGAGACTTCTTTCTGACACAAAAGCTGCAACAAAGTAACGAAGCCCGCACTCACTGAATTGAAATTGCCAAAACTGCTGACTCATTGTGAGTAGTGGCCAAATTCGCAAGTCAGCGTTATTGGCGTGCATAACTCAATTCAAACAACAGTCAGGCCAAACTGTGAAAACTCAAGTTAAAACTTGAATCACGACACTTTTTTCCCATCTCTGCATATCAATAATATCAGCCCACCATACTTATTCTAAGAACGTAAGAAGAGCCACACTGGATCAGGCCAAAGGACCATCTAGTCCAGCTTCCTGTCTCACAGTGGCCCACCAGATGCCTCAGGGAATATACAAGACAACACTATATAAGATAAGCCCATTAGGACAAGGTGATCTTTTTTTTAGAAATAAGATGCACCTTCTTCCTACCACCTACAGCAGTGAGTCTACTCGTAGAGGGATGCATCAGCACTGCACCCTTCCCATGCATACAAGCTGGGGGTAAATGCCCATGATGTGGCCCCATGTAGGGACAACCCACCCCAGTGGGGAGCTGCTATGTGGGATGCAGCAGTCAAAAACTGTCTGTTAAGGAAGTATAGAGTCAATGCATATGCATGTTGCATGTAGAATTAGGAAAGCATGGTGTCATAGCAGGACTCCATAATTCCAAAACAGACAGTTCTAGATTGGTGCAGCTCGCTCACTAGACAGGGCTTGCTCCCATAGCTCATGAAATAATGTAAGGGGCTGTGGCATCAAATTCTATTAATCGGTGGGGTGAATGGGGGAGGACATCTAGATCTCTTCCTTTTCCCCCTCCGCACCAGTCAATTGGGTTGCTCCCCAGGTAAGGGGCCTCTGCTCAAAGGAGGAGGATTGGCAGGAGTGGGGGAAGAAGGAAGAAACAAGTGTGTTCCAATTGAGCCCTTCCTCTAGTGGTCACTCATTGGCTAAACCTAGCCCTGCTGACTCTTAAAACTGTGACCGTATCATATGCTTTCAGACAATTCCATGAAGCCAACACATTAAAAACCATGAATAAACCTTGTTTCATATAACGCTCATATGAACAGCAGTATTTAATTCAGAGATCAAGCACTTTTCAACCAAAAATATGTACACTACAAAGGCTATTAGGCCTGTTGAAGCGCCTTTCGATGGCGATTTATTGCATGAACAAAGGGAAAACTCCCTCTTTCTGTGATTATTCTTCTACTCTGGGGACATGGATGAAATAAATTACTGCAGTAAAATATTTGGCTCCGTCTGCACTCCAGTTTGCACTTTTGAAGGTTTGTGAAGAAAATGAAACCGCTAAATGAATGTTAACATACCGCATTCAAAGCAGAACTTCCCCCTGTGACCCTGGGTCCAGGAAATCTACATTCAGTTCAGTAGCAAAGGACATACCTTTTAAAAAATATCCAGATCCAAATTTATCCTCACACCTTCTTCCTGCCTATTCTTCATAGTTTGATGTCTGGCGCACATACCAAGAGTAAACTGAGACTGGTAGAACTATTCCCAAAGAAAATCTAGGTAAATACAAACAATATTTGTTCTCATTCAATATTTTTATTACAGAGTGGAAAGTTTTCCACACACTGATGCTCAGTGACAGGATCTGGGAATGAGGAAGCAGAACGCTGGGCGGGAGTTCTGTGTGATTGGCTGCCCATCCGTTCTGTCCCGCGGCTGCCCTGGCCTCGGCAGGGCACCTGCTCACCAGGGGGGACAGGTGGGGGGTGCGCCAGGCACCTGAGCAAGCAGCAGTGGGGTGCACCAACCGGGGGCAGCCCCCCCCCGAGGCCAGGACAGGCGGCAGAACAGAACGGACGGGCTGCCAATCACGCGTAAGTCCCGCCCAGCATTCCGCTTCCTCATTCCCAGATCCCATCACTGCTGATGCTCAATATTACAATATTATTGAGGCCTAGGACTGGAAGTGTGGTGCTGATTCACACTTTCTTCTCCACAAAAACATAGTCAAGAAGATGGTTGCCAAAGAGACATTCTTCTGACATCCTCCTCAAGGATTGTCTTTATTTTTCTTGGAGATCTTGCCAAGTTCCAACTTTAAAAGGGGAGTAGAGGACTAAAGGCAATAATTGAGCAACCAAATAAAAGCGCCCCAACTATGCTGTATGTCAAAATGATGTGCAGATTTTACAATAGGGGGGATGCCAATGGAATTACCCAAGACATGGCACTGCTGAAAGCATAGCACAACCTGAAATCTTAGTTGACAAGAACAAGTGACAGGAGGAGATAGTCTTCCAAATGTATACTGTATGATACAAAATTCAATCATTAAAAAACTGAGTTAAGCTGCAATCCTATAGGCACTTCCTTGGAATTAAGACCACAATCCTAACCAACTTTCCAGCACTGACTTAGCTGGACCAATGGGGCATGTTCTGCATCCTGCAGTTGGGGGGGGGGAATGCAGTCATGAAGACCTCCTCAAGGTAATGGAATGTTCATTCCCTTGCCTCAGAGCTGAATTACCCATACCCTGGTGCAAGGAAATTTGGGTATGATTGCACCTTCTCTCACATTGAACATGGTGAGATTTACTTACTTCTGAGTAAACACGCACTGCAATTAATTAATTTTTTTTTTTTTTGTCAAATATGACCCATACACTTTGGGCACTGTTAATATTCAGCAGGATATTAAAATGAAAACTGCGGACTGAAAACTCACTTTGAAGACACTGGCAGCACAATCCTACCAAGCTTGCTGCCTGTGCTGGTGCCTTACTGCTGGCTCCAAGTGTCTGTCACTCTGGACAGGACCGGGAGGGCCGCAGCCTAAGTGGGCTTACCTGGGGTAACCCTGGGGGACATCCTTATCCCGAAAGGGGGCGAGGCAACAGGACCCCGCCAGGCTCGGAGGGCCAGAGAACCTCAGGTTGAGGGAGAAGGAGGGCCTATCCTGTCCTCTGGCAGAGAGGGTAGATGCAGGAGCCAGCCCCAGGCCCTACATTTGTGCAAGGGAAAACTTCGCAGGGAGTCCTGGGAGGCTTCTGGAAGGAAGGGGCGGATCCAGGAGGAGGAGCCTGGGCCTTAAAAGGAGACCCAGGTGGCATAGGGGGCAGTCTCTGGCTGGCCAGCTAGGGAGAAGAATGTGCAGGGAGGCTCTCAACCACCTTACCTTGACGGGCTACCCAGCCCACACTGGACCAGGGCACGAGAAGCCCCAGGGGGTTCGCCTCGGCAGTGAGCCAGAGGCAAGACTGGGGAAGCAAGGGTCCTACCCAGTATAGGAAGGGGACTGCCATGGAGGGCCTTCACCCCTCTACACCACCGGGACCAGCAGCAGGCAGGCTCGTCCTACCAGACAACCAGCCGCCAGAGCAGCAAGGGGAGTGAACTCAGGAGGGAAGGCAGGAATGGTTCGCCCTCGTCGGACATCGCTGTAAACCTTATTGGTCCTGTGATGTTAACAGGGCCTCATGAATGCCAAAGCCTTGACACGATTGAACTGCATAAGTAAATAGAGCTGGTGTCGAGAGATTCCTTTCCCATCAAGGGGAGCTGCATCTGACCCATGCCACGCCACAGCCCCCCGCCTCCCTGGGGGACCACGACCCCCCCCCGGGGGGCAATGGAGACGACAGTGTCACTAAGAGTGCTGTAAAGCACTCTGGTGCCTGTGGTAAGAATGTGGGTCTTCCTGCCAGGGTGGCCCGTGATGCCTTGGCAAGTGTTGGATGTTGAGGTGTAGTGAGGCATACTTTGGGACCTGCTGTACTGTGTCTTAAAGCTTGCTGAAGAATACAGTTCTGGTGTTCATTTTGCCCTGCATCTCTAGAATGAGTGCCTTTGCTGGTTAGTACAAGGTAGGAGTCATCAGGCCTTTGTGTTTACCATCTGCTTGAAATATTTCCAGTCAGAGAATAAGCAAAACAAGAACAGGAATAAGCAATAAAAATAATACTGCATTTCTTACAGTGTTTTAAAGTATTAAAGCACTTTGTTTAATTACAACAAGCCTGTAAGGAAGGCCAGTATTATTAGCCCAAATGGGGTCAGATGAGATAAGCCTCAGAGACCATACAATTTCATACACTAAGGCCACAGAGGAGAAGGAATTGAACCAATGTCTGCAGTCTGCACTGATATTGATGAACCAGTTTCCCCCAGGAACTGACAAAAATAGCTGAGAGCTGTTTCAGGGTGCTGTAAGGTGGTATGATTGAGGCATCTTTGCCTGTGCTATGCACCCCCCCCCCCCGGTTGCCTGTACTAAACAGGTTTGGGAGTTTTGTAATTATTTCAGAAAGCAAAACTAGAAAGTCTTAACTAGATGATTGACAATGGGGCAAAATACAAGTATGTGCACAGTGCTACTGTCACTCCATTTTCATTCAACTCCCTTAAAAACAATTATCGTTGTCCAGCCTAAAGAAAGCACACTTGCAACAGCTGCTGGAGAATGTGTTTACTGCTATAGTCCAATTGCAGCCTGGCACCTTCCCTTGCGGAAAGTACTGGAAACCATTCAATCAAATGAGCATCTGGTAATACTGTCGTAGTTAAAAGATCTGTCAGTGTTCATCTGCACACATCCTGTAAGTTCTTTCAATTACAGGCCTAAATTGCATCAGGATTTAGAATTTGGCTTCAATTTGAGATCCACCTAGCCCTCTGATGACTGAAGAATGCCGACAGTGGGGCTACAGTTGTTGCTAAATCCTGAGGCACTTTACATCTTGGTGTGTATTTAGTGTCCTTTTCACTGGCTAAATGGTGAATGCAGGACAAAGGTTTAGAGAAATCTGAGGCAAGAAAAATCTCCTTTAAACTTTTTTTCAAGGCGGTTCAGAAGCAGCCTCAAAACATGGCACAGAACGACTCTCATCTCCCCCATCGGCTCCCACTAAGCAAAATCAAACATTTGCCAAATACCAGCCTGCTCGGCCTGCTAATGAGTTTTAAAATTCAGAGTATGACCGTTGCTCAGCAACTGATAAAGAATACTAGTCACACACATCTGAGTTAATATACAAGAGACCTTTGGCCCACATATTCACAAATCCTGTTGAAGAGCTTTATCCTCTCTGCCCCTCGACTAAACAGAACCAACCAATCTTTCAGCTCAGGAATGAATTTATGTAGGAACCCAATTTTGGGAGGGGGAAAGCAAGTATGCTAATATGACCACACCTTCTCTGAGCTTTGGTTTCTTCTCATAAAAGGAATATGATGTATCTTAATACATTAAGTGATTCTGATTAAATTATTATATGGTACATTCCTTTGGGACATGGTGGTGCTGCGGGTTAAACTGCTGCTGCTGAGCTTTCTAACCGGAAGTTTGGGAGTTCAAGACTACGCAACGGAGTGAGCTCCAGTTGCTTGTCCCAGCTCCTGCCATCATAGCAGTTCGAAAGCACGTAAAAAATGTGAGCAGATAAACAGGTTTCACTTCGGTGGAAAGGTAAAGGCGTATAGTCATGCTGGCCACATGACCACGGAACACCGGCTCTTCGGCTTAGAAATGGAGATGAGCACCACCCCCTACAGTCGGTCATGACTAGACCATTGGGAAAACCTTTACCTTTACTGTTCCTTTAGAAAGCTCTGGATAGCTTTTACAGGGGATCCCAGTCATTTCCTATCCAGGAGGCACTAATAAGGACTGTGTGCTTTTCATCAACTGCTTACATTCCCATTCCATTTCATCTCATGCCAAGAACTTGATATGGTTAAGCTTGGGGACAAAAGATCTCTTAAACAGAGCGGTTGGTTGTAGACAGCAACCAGAACAACCTATTTACGCAAACATCACCTTCTTGAAGCTGATAGTGCTTGGTGAGAGCTAAGGCTTCTCTCAACTTCCTGACTCATTATATAATTGGTCTTTGATAATCCTCCTTGATTCTTCTCAGCAATTGTAGTGCCAAATCAAGAAGTGAAAGAAAAGTGCATCAAAGAGGCTCCTCTCAGCAACAGTGTGCTAAGTGGTGTGGTGCTTCACATCCCATTTATTTGCCACATGGACTGATAAACCAAGCCCACTGGATACCAATCAGCACAGTCCCCTTGTGAATTATGGGTTTCAGGACTGTAGATACAAATTGCTTTATTGCATGGCAGAGGAGTGATAAATTATGTGCTCCAGTTTGGCACGTCCATCATACAGAGGAACAAGAATGTGTGTGTTCTACCGAGTGACAGGTTTGGTTTCTTTTTTTGTCTAATGATCGCTAAACCCTCTTTTTTCTGGGAGTCTCTAAGCATGAAGGTGTGTCCCTCCTTGGCACTGAGTTTCTGTGGATCCTAATACAGCATTCATCCACCATCACAAAACAGGATGTCAGTGCTCCCAGCTATGTCAAAACATGACCAGAATGAACAGCAGAATATTATTTGTACTGCAGTTGATCTTAGGAGTAATATACATGCTTTCCTATATTTAAATGTTGAGTTCTCTATCTTTCTAGCATGGCAATCCTATGCTGGTACACAGAAGCAAGTACCATTGAGTTCCATGGGTTCCATGGGATTTACTCCCAGGTAAGCAGGCAGAGGACTACAGCCTAAGGTTTGAAACATCAACAAATTAATATTACACATCTACATACATGTGCACACCTGATTAACTCAAAGAAATTGACTGAACTCTGACTTTGGGGCAACCATATGTCAATGGCAGAGCAACCTTCTGCATGTGAAGAAGTCCCAGTTTCAATCACTGGGATCTCCAGATAGATTCACCTGTGAAAGATTCACCTGAAGGACGGGAGTGGTAGCTCAGCCAGAGGGGGGGTTCGCATGGTAAGAACAGCAGGTGCCTCAATGCACCTTGTAAGCAGCCCCTCCAACTCACCATAGGAGCCGTTCCAGGCAGCGACGCCAATGTGCTGGAAATGCCATTTAATTTGGTCCATACCTACGCGCTGCCATTGCTGCTCAAAATGGCTCTGAAGGAGACGCTACTGCACTGGAGATCAGCCACCAATCAGGATAGACAAAACTGACCTAGATTGACCAAGGCTCTGACTCCATGGAAGGCAGCTTCATGTGTTCAATTACTAAACAAATTCAAAGTTTCTGAACTTATCAAAAATATTCAGTTCAGATACATCACTAGGAAAGACTTGGCCCTACATTTACGTATATCAATAACTTCACAACATAAGGGAAACAAAATACATACATTTAGGTAGGTAGCTTACTAATACTAAGCAAACATCCATAAAATCTTAACAGGAAACCCCCCCCCCTTTCAAGAATACATGAATATAAGTCAACAGGAAACTCAAGCATCTTTCTGGGCTGCTTTGTATCGCTATTTTAGCTCCCTGTCATCGTGATGACACAGCACTTCAGTCAATCATGTACCTTGAATATGTCTATAATAGCATTACGTTGTTTCAATACAATAGCAGCTGCATGCAGTGAAAAATGTTTCACAACACCCAGTGTTCCAAGATAGTACAAATTGCTCCTGGGGCTGGCTCCACTCTGTTACTCTAAATGAACATAGAAAACCAATACTTCATGCGAGGGTTAAGGGACAGGGCTTATTCTGTCACAACTACCAAGGAAGCCAAACGTAATTCTCTTTCAATTCTACAGCTTTCTGCTGGGTTGGCACAAAAACTGTGAAGCTAGCAAAATAACAATACTGCTATTCCAGAGATGTGAATAGAAGCTCAGTTCTTTGGATGCAAACCTAGATTTCAGTGCTAGAGGACATGCACAGCAACCAAACAGGGAACAACAGTAACTTTGTGGTGGAAGAATAATAGCGCTAGCAAATTGTAACCTCTAGATGGACCCTCTTTCTTACAAGATATTATTTGGTAACTCTTATAATATCAGCTGATACAAACTGATTGAATAACATGATTGAGTTTTAGTTATAGAAGACAAGATTTTCATTTTTTCTATCTTAAAAAAATTAGAAATATCCTTTTTGAAAAATGAATCAAAAGAGATGTTGCTACAAAGTTTGATTAAATCTGAAGTTCTTTAAACTTGTTTGTGATGCTGGTGAATGTACTCTTGCATTCATAAAAAAATCATTACAAGAAGAATTTCACAAGTGGTTATTGATATGGCATGATATAGTTCAAGTGAAAAAAATAAGTTCTGCTGGATATGTATCAGACCCTTGTGTTTGCCCAAAGTAGCTCTTTGGATCACAGCCAATAGCTTTACCGGTAGGACTTCTGATGTATGATGAGCTTCCCGTTCACTGTAATATCAGGAACAGCCACTAGGTGTGCTGTACTTTTTTTCTGCAGGACTCCTTCCTGACGTGTGAAGATGAAGTGATGGGAACAGTTTAATGGCTAATTTTATACAGGGAAACATATGCCACATAGCAAATAAATGTGAAGCAAATGTGAGGTTCTCCCATCCAGCAAAGCTTCTGAAGGATTTCAAGGGAAGATAAAATAATTTCAATAAGAATCATTATAATAGTCATGTGTTCCTTGTATCCCTAGGCAGTCACGGTCAGCCATTTGCAGAGGCCTGAATGTTGATCTCAGCAATTTTTACCAGAAGAAAATAAAAAGCAGATAGGCTAACAAACTGTGCATTCATCCAACCGATGCCTTGAAGACCAAGAGGCCCAGAGTCCTCCATTTATCTGACAATACAATACAATACAATACAAAAACCTTTATTAGGCATAGATGTGCACACAAAACATACATATACACATAACATAATATAACAAATAAAATGCCTTGGAGTCCACTGATAGTCATTGTCCAGGCCATTACCCAGGGGAGGAACTCCCTGCCTAGAATGTGAGGGCATTTGGTTCACACATATAATAATAATAATAATAATAATAATAATAATAATAATAATAATAATAATAATAATAATAATAATAATAATAAT
>JAJKFI010000012.1:17770860-17823705 GCA_029204185.1 Lerista edwardsae | reverse complement strand
TAATAATAATAATAATAATAATAATAATAATAATAATAATAATAATAATAATAATAATACTTGGATTTCTATACCGCTTTTCTTAGGTCACCAGATTAATGACTATAACTCAAGGCGGTTTACATAGGCACACTTTATTCAGAAACCCAAAGGTTTTTACAATTTTTACAAAAATGTTATATCTTTCAAGAACTACACACATACAGATGGATCTTTCTGGATTTAGTCCTTCTTTCTGGCCACCCGTTTGTCTTCTTGCTGGCTGATAAACGGCTTCCCTGCTCCCACCAGAGAAGCGGCTGAACTTTGGCACAACTCCCCCTCACACAAGGCAGCTGAAGCTCAGCTGTTAATCAGTCGCAAATAACAAGGTCTGCCACTCACAGAGACTTCCGGCTGTCCCGATTTGGCGACCTTCAGATCTTCAGCTCTTATCTTCAGGCAAACGGAGGCATTAAGCCTCTCAACTAAATCTTCTGCCCTGATCCTCTGCTTCTGTACTACTGATTACACCAGGCAACACCCAGCTAGCTTGATTCTGTACATCCAATTTAAATGCACTCATACAAAGCCATTTCCTCATACAAACCAAACATTGGAATGCTATGGAATGTATCTAATCCCACTTTACTACTCTGATCTGCTAGTACTAGACTGAAGGAGCTTTTCCAGTGTCCCATGTTGTGCTTTGGATGATGGTGCCACCTCTTTGAAGGCAGGGTATACTGGCATTCTGTTTTGGTAGGAAGTACTGAAATTTAACATGCAGAATGTAATAGCCTGGTTTTTATTGGTGCAAGATGCTCGTCTCTGAAACCATTTTTCTATGGGACTAAGAAAGATTGAGTCTAGTTTGTCTTTTTTATGACTGGGGAGATGACCACCTAGGACAGGTTGGTTAGCTTGCTTAGCAGTTCCTGGTAAACTGGATCTAGCTTGATCAGTCCAGGTAGTTTAATGGAGCACGGTGAATTCTGGGCTTATTTCAATTCTCTCCCTTTTATTTCTCTGCCTCAAGTCTTGGGGGAAACGATCTTCTTCCACTCCAGCAAGCTTAATGATGCCACAAAGTGACCACTGAGACCAACAAGCCAAGAAACAGGGAACAAGTCGGTGGTTACCTTAAGTTCAGCATTGTTATTTCCAACAGCTAAGCTTGAGGCAAACAAGAACCTTCATTAATTTAAAAGGCATCTGCCTGGAATACTAAAATCCATGGCAAGGACTGGTTTGGTTTGGTAGGCATTGATGATGACATTCTCCAGCTTTTTTTTTTTTTAATTCTACATCTTTGCTTTCATTTTGAATGTGAAAAATGAAAAATAATGGTCTTTTTTCAAATGCAATATTAAAAAGGCATAAATTATTACTGTCTATAGGAAGTAAAGAGACTGAGATTATTATTGCAGAGTAAAAGCTATGCTATGTTTTACGTATTCCACCAGATGGCATTATTTCAGAATATTCATTTTGCCTAAATAATTATCTCTTACATACCAGTTTTACTTCATTGGAGTTCTCGATGACTCTACTTGTCCCATGTGAAAGTCAGTTTAGAAGTTTCTGTAAGGAACTTATAAAATCATGCTATTGACACTCCATCTTAGAGAACTCAGGAATAAGTTCAGGAATAGAGAACTCAGGAATAGAGAACTAGAAGTAAAAAGTTGTGTGTCTATGTGCTTCCATTTGGAAGATTCTCATGAGAAGGTATCTGTAGTATCAGGGTTGGGTAAGCCTTGAGGTAAAGAAGCTGAGCCTGCTAATTACAAATTGACAGCAGGTGTCTGGTTGGGGGGGGGGGTTACTCCTGGGCAGGCCTTTTGGCACATAGTCATCTACAAAATTCTGTGGACTGTGATTGGCTAATGCCTCTGGGCAGATACCTGATGTAATCCGCCTGGAGATATTGTATCATCCTAACTTTTTTTATGTGTGTCCCTCCAAAAAAGGTATCTCTCAGGTATAAAAGACCCTTCTTTGGGGGTGTCTAGTTGTTTCCCATTGCTGAACCCAGCATGGCAGGACAGCTTTCTGCATGTGTTCAAGGACTGTGGTACCAGGAAAGGTTAAGAACCTGTGTTAGAAGCTTAGCTTTATGTTGTGTTTTTTGTATAATTCCCATATTAGCATTAAAAAGGTAAAGGTTTCCCCACAACCGAATGGTCTAGTCGTGACCGACTGTAGGGGGCGGTGCTCATCTCCGTTTCAAAGCCTGTAGAGCCGGCGTTTTGTCCGAGGACAAGCTTCCGTGGTCATGTGGCCAGCATGACTCTACGCCGTAGTGCACGGAACGCCGTTCCCTTCCCACCGAAGTGGTCCCTATTTATCTACTTACATTTAGGTGCTTTCGAACTGCTAGGTTGGCAGGAGCTGGGACAAGCAACGGGAGCTCACTCCATCGCATAGTCTTGAACTCCCAACCTTCCGGTCGGAAAGCCTAGCAGCAGCGGTTTAACACGCTGCGCCACCACATCCCTATATTAGCATTAGAAGAGTCTTAATGATGTTTTACGCTTAAATAAATTCTCAGTGTGTGATTCTTGGTGGGGGAAAGCTTGGTTCAACTAAGAGCACAATCCTAACCAAATTTCCAGCACTGGGATAAGAGTAGGGTTTCCAGATACAAAGTGGGACAGAGTGCCTATACCTTTGAACATTGTATAGAAGAGAGAATTTTGGCAGGTGCAGCTTTTGAAACTCTCCCATGATGACCTGCACCTGACCAAATTCCCCATAGACTCCTAGAGGCAAAACAAAAAAACAAAAAACAAAAAACCCCAACTTCCAGTTTTCCAGCTACTTCCTCTGAGGGCTTCCCTGGCCCTCATAATGCAAAAACCTCTGGTTTTTGGCCCAAAACCAAAGAGGTCTTTAACCTCTAGAAGGCCTTGTGAGCTCCACAGAGGCCACAGGGAAATGGGCACGGCCTTTATGGGGCTCAGAAGAGCTTCCGGAGGGTGAACAGTGGGGCACAGATTGGCCCCTGCATCTGTAGGTAATTGAATATGGATATGGGATCCATGGATATAGGGATACTTTCCTTGGAATAAGCCCCACTGAACATTATGGGACTTAATTCTGAATAGACATGCATTGCATAGAATTGTGCTGTATGTGAAACTGGATAAACTAAAAAAAAATCAGTTGAAAAAAAATGTGGGGTTTTTAAAAATAGCTTGAAGCATGCCATTTCATCCAATTCAGAACGTTATTTGGTGATATGCTGAAATGAACAGATTTTCAAGAACAGGCACGGCCAAACTAAATGTGACAATTTAGGAGATTCATGATTGGGGGCACAATCCTAGCCTGGAGTTAGGCCAGCACAATTAGGCCAGCAATGTTTGGCCGGCACAAGGGCCACCGTAAAGCATGTATGGACCACACTCGGAGTCAGGGAGGATGGCGCACCTCTGTGTGCTGGCCTCTCTGACTCCCAGAGTGGTCCAAACACACTTTGTGCCAGCCAAACTTTGCTGGCTTAACTGTGCCAGCGTAACTCCAAGTCAGGATCGCACTCTGAATCTCCCACATTAAAAAAACAAACAAACCTTAAAAGCAGCCTTAGTGAAATCTGATCTAGATCAGAGTCTCAGTGCTTAGGGAACTGTGGTTAATTGTCTCCACACACTGTTTCTCTGAATTTTTTCTTCCCTTCGCCGCTGTCGTTTGCCCCATAGAAGAAAACTTCAGTATCATCGACGTTTCATTGAATACCAGGATTCCCCAGAATACAATTGCATAACTGCTGCCTTAGGGTTATCCCATGAAGAGTGAAAGGCATTCCAATGCTAGGAAATATAATATGCTTTGTTGTAATGATTACCATGCACTGAGTTCACTGAGTTCACTGCATCAAGAATGGAATGCAGGACTCCTTCCTGCAGTTTCCACTAGGTGGTGCAAACGGAGTCTAAAAATAATCTAAACTGTATTTCTCCATCTGAATCTGGATTATTTTTATTTTGTGACTTCTGCAATATGAGCGTACTTATAAAATTTCACTGCTAGGCTAAAAATGCCTCATTTTGAAAACCTTCGGCAAAAGACAGGAGTAGTAGTAGTCTTGGTATTGCTTTTCAAATCTCTGAGGGCATTGATACCTAACCGCTATTTAACGTTCTAGGGCTACTGCATTACAGCATTTTAGGAAGTATTATTGCTTTCAGATTGCAGGCTGGAATATCATTCTTAATGTCAATCAATATTTCATATAAATAAATGATGGAAATGCACATTGTGCAGTTAGGTTCTCTGCGGTCAGAACCACTGAACACATTATCCGTGTTCTCAACTGGCACATGCTGCTGAGCAGTATAATGCTCAAGTCCCACATTCCTGAGTGCAGCTAAATAAACTTTTATGACCATAAATAAATAACCATAAATAAATATGACCATAAATAAACCCCTGCTAACTGGGCAAGAGGCACTTTTTCAAGTGGTGTCCTCTTGTATTTAGCAGGGGGAGAGTAACTGTCCCTCTTCACCCCTGCGCAGTGTCTTTTCTAGTGGCTGCTGCTGCTGGTGTTCTGCACTTTTTTTAGATTGTGAGCCCTTTTGGGACAGGGAGCCATTTAACTTTATTTTTTTGCCTGTAAACCGCTTTGTGGTTGAAAAGCGGTATATAAATACTGTTTGCTTGCTGCTTGCTTGCTTTTCAGGAAATCGGAGCAGGCCAATTACATCTTAGCCTTGCTCTCTATCACAAACAGGGATGTAATGTAGCCGGAACACCTGGAACAGTGTCCCACTTGTTGAAATTAGGGCTGGCTCTGCCCACTCATTGCTGACGTCAGCGGGCTCCCAGAAACGTGTTCCTTTTCAGACTTCCCTCCCCCCTTGCAGGATCATCCCCAGCCTTTCCATTAAGCTGCTCAGCAGCAACCCCAACCAGCTCTTATTGGTGTGTGTGTGTGTGAGAGAGAGTCTGAAGGCACTTACAAGCTGCTCAGAAGCAACCCCACTCCCAGTGAGCTCTTATGGTGTGTGTGTGTGTGTGTGTGTGTGTGTGTGTGTGTGTGTGAGAGAGAGAGAGAGAGAGAGAGACTGCAGGCAGTTACAAGCTGCTCAGAAGCAACCCCACCCTCCAGCCAGCTCTTATGGGTGCTATGTGTGTGAGAGTCAGGAAGCACTTAAAAGACGCACATGTTAGAAGCAACCCCGCCCTCAAGCCCTTCCGTGTCAGAACGTGGTGCAGCTGGGCTGGTGCTGGGTAAGAGATGCGAGGCACTCGGAAGGCACATGCCTAAAACAACCTCCTGCGCCTGCCCAAAGCAATTCCCAAGCTTGCTCGCACCTGCTCACACCAGCACCAGTGGGGCTCTTTCTGCCTCAGAGCTGAGCTCGAGGCACAGAGTCACTCAAAGGACATGCCAGAAATAATCCAAGAGTTTATTGCACCAGCACAAGCTGCAGGAGGGAGGAACTGGGCCAGCGGTGCTCTTTCTGCCAAGCAGGGCAATTGGCCTGAGAAATTGGAGAGCAGCACCGTTTCTGTGCACATGGAGGTGGATGAGTGGCCTATGGAACTGGGTAAGTTAAAGAAGGGGAGGTTGGCAAAATTCACCTATACTTCCTTCTCTTCATTAGCATTGCCCAGTTGGAGCTGCTGCAGTAAAGTTCCTTTGGCAGCCTGGCCAGTATTCTTCCCCCCTTCACCAGAAAGTTCCTTGAATGGCTTTACATTGCTTTGTCTGATATGTGTCCAAGTTCTTGTTGCAGTTCATCTATATATATAAAGAAGAGCCTGGGTATGTGTGTATGTATGTATGTATGTATGTCTCGCATAGGCGCCGCAACGCCTGGAGCGATCGGCACGAAACTTGGCACGCATACACCTTGCGGCCAGGCGACAAACACTGCGGGGGTCGGGGCCCCCTAGTGCCCCCGGGGGTGGGGGTACGCGGGGGTCCCCGCGTGAAAACGGTCAAAAACGGCCGAAATTGGCGTCAAATCCACAGTTTCCGGGGTCGCCGGGATGAACGGCGATGCTCCCGATGCCGTTGGAGTCTGGGTTCGCCCCCCCCTTGGCGTGGGGTGCAAGAAGAGGTGTGAAACAAAACGTCCGCCATGCCCTGCTGGAACGCCTGGACCGATTGGCGTCAGACTCGGCATGCGGAAGCCTAGCGGCCTGGCCACAAACACTGCGGGGGTCGGGCCCCCCTAGCTCCCCTGGGGGTGGGGGTACGCGGGGGTCCCCACGTGAAAACGGTCAAAAATGGCTGAAATCGGGGTCAAATCCACAGTTTCTGGGGTTGCCGAGATGAGTGGTGCCGCTCCCGATGCTGTTGGAGTCTGGGTTTGGCCCCCCTTGACATGGGGGGCCAGAAGGGGTGCAAAACAGAACGTCCGCCATGCCCTGCTGGAACGCCTGGACCGATTGGCGCCAGACTCGGCATGCAGAAGCCTAGCAGCCTGGCCACAAACACTGCGGGGGTCGGGCCCCCCTAGTGCCCCCGGGGGTGGAGGTACGCGGGGGTCCCCACGTGAAAACGGTCAAAAACGGCCAATATCGGCATCAAATCCATAGTTTCCGGGGTCGCCGGGATGAACGGCGATGCTCCTGATGCCGTTGGAGTCTGGGTTCACCCCCCCTTGGCGTGGGGTGCAAGAAGGGGTGTGAAATAAAACGTCCGCCATGCCCTGCTGGAACGCCTGGACCGATCGACACAAAACTTGGCACGCATGCACCTTGCGGCCTGATGACAAAAACTGCAGGGGTCAGACCCCCTAGCGCCCCCGGGGGTGGGGGTACACGGGGTCCCCACGTGAAAATGGTCAAAAATGGCCGAAATCGGCGTCGAATCCAGTTTCCGGGGTTGCCGGGACGAGCGGCGATGCTCCCGACACCGTCGGAGTCCGGTTCACCCCCCTCAGCATGGGATGCAAGAAGGGGTGCAAGACACAACGTCTGCCATGCCCTGCTGGAACGCCTGGAGCGACGCGCACCAAACTCGGCATGCGCATGCCTTGCGGCCTGGCGACAGACACTCCGGGGGTCAGGCCACCTAGCGCCCCCGGGGGTGGGGGTGCATAGGGGGCCTGAAGTGAAGACGGCCGAAAACGGGCGAAATTGGCATCGAGTCCATAGTTTCCGGAGTCGCCGAGGCGACCGGTGACGCTCCCGACGCAGTTGGAGTCCGGGTTCGGCCCCCGTCAGCGGGGGGGGGCAAGAAGGGGTGCAAAATGCATAAACTGTGGAAGATCATTTTGTTACCCAGGCAACGCCAGGTAACAAAAAGCTAGTGCAAGTATATGTAGGAATAGAAAATGTACCATGGTTTGCTGTATCTGGGTTTTGTTCTTCTGCATATAAGTCAAACCTTATATGGCATTTTGTACCTGGCTAGAACCTTTTTTTGGCAAACTAGCACCTTTTTTTTTTGCCCTCCCTTAAAGGTGGAAGGTGGGGCCACTTGGCAACCTGTGTCTCCTTTTTTTCCCTTCCTTGGGGAAAATCCATTCACTCTTAAGTTCTCCATGGAGCAGCCTAGCCTGTTCTACCTGCTTGTGTGTCTGTCTTTGTCCCCTGTGAGTGGAATACTTTTGGAATTTTTGGGTTGGGTCAGTTTAACATAATCTCAGGCCTTCTTAACATGCTCTAGATGTCACTTCCTGCCATGACATCACTTTCGGCTTATGACGTCACTTCCGGTGGGTGGATCCCGACATGTGCCAATCAAAAGTGAGTCCCGGTCATAGTTCCTGTTCTTAAATCATTTAGATTCCACCACTGATCACAACTCCCCTTCATTACATCTCTTCTTGGTCCTTTTAGCTTTCTTTATATGCTTCTCCTTGTACACTCTGTTCTTGTAATTGACTTACTTAATTTGCTCTCTCTCACACATAGGCTCTTTCTTGCTTCTTGACTCTTGTACATAGAATTGCCTTCTATCTAATATCAATTTATTATTTCTCCCTTCCTTCACGAGCTTTGTTTATTATTCTTGATTTTTTTACTTGATTTTATTTTTAGTTTTTATATTCTAATTTATTTTACAGTCTGTCAATTGTTATTTTCCCCCTTCCCTTTTATATATCTCTTATGGATTTTAATAGGATCAATATTTGTTTCTGATTTTATGTTTATAGCGTCAGAGAATGTATATTTTAGGCACTTCAGAAATTCAAAGTAGAGCAAGTGGAATTCTCTGCACTTTTGTCTCTATGACAACTCTCTGTGCCCTCCCAATCTACTCTTGAGGGACATGGGACTCTACAGAACAGTGTAGAATGGGGCATAGGGGCTGCAGCAGGAACTGGCAGAAATTGGGTGGCCAACTTGCATGAGCAAAGATGCCTTTCTGCTTGTGCAAGGACCTTTGGGTGAAGCCTAATAAATACTATTATTGGCTACTGATCAGGGTGGTTCTATCCTCTCTCTAAGTTCCAAGGCAGAGTGCCTCTGAATTCCAGGAGCAGGGGGGGAACAATGGGAGAGGGGTATACCTTTACCTCCTGCTTGTGGGCTTCCTAGATGAAACTGTGGGAAATAGGATGCTGGCCTTTGCCCTGATCCAACAGGGCTATTCTTACATTTGTGTTTTCCCATGTACTAATAAGACTTTTTTCTTACATAGAGAGCAACACCTGATCACAAAATCCATGTGCAACTGTCAAGCAAATTTAACAAGTGTCCTCAGAATATCCAGGTCCTAAGTGGGAAGGGGGGTTGCTGCTGGCAGACAATAAACATGTTAAATAAACATGTGCTGCATTTTACTATGTGTATTTTTTATGCTTTCCTGCGTTTGGAGCACTCTCAGAGTCAGTGAGGATGGCACATCTATGCCGGCCTAACTCCAGGTTAGGATTGTGCCCCCAATCTATGTGTGTATATTTCGTGTACTTTTTACCCAAATGAGGTGTATAAAGCCATCCTATACCATTTTATGATACTTTAATGATTAGAGATTCATTCGAAAACAGGAAAGATTAAAGCAGGCACCTTTGCAGATAAGCTAAAATGATGGATATGAAGCCAAAATTATTGAAATACTACTGCTGATCCAGGAATTTTATCATTATCTCTGGAAAGAGAATTTTTAAGGGGATAATATATCAATATTTTATCATTGGCAAGATATCCCAGCATTTTTCAGAATGTTCTCAACTTTTTCTTTTTTTAAACAGGGATCTTTTTGTATCTGTATTTTTTTCTTCTTTTTTTTTCTTTTTTTTTGGAAGAAGGTTACAGAATACACAAATAGATGAGATGCAATCTTCAAGCCAGGTGTTAAATCAGTCTCCGTTGAGTCCCAAGAGTGCCATAAACTGAGAAAGCAGGCAGCATAACTGCCCAATGTTCTGTTGATATGCAAGAAAAGAACACCCATCAGTAGATTAGTCTCTTGTATAGCATGCCCTTCTCTAAGCATAGGTTCATCTGGTGCATAATACATAACACAGTGAAAGATGAATATGAATATGAGCACCTCTTATACTTTTTTTTGAGGATGGGATATCTTTTAAATAGACTTTATTCAAGTGATTTCAAATTCTTCTCAGGAAAATGAATGGGATCCCAAGACTAGGCAAGCATACAATATATGCAAGCATACAGCGGACCCTCCTTATCTGCGGGTTGATTTGACTCAACATGGATCCCAACCCACGTCAGGAGGGCCTCAATATACCTAAAATAATAATCTCAAACCATGTGATTTACACATTTGAAGAAACACTACAATTTAATATATGACTCTAGGAAAATGTTTATTTCAAAATGATACTTAGAGAAGAGGGCAGAGTGCTGAACTGAAACCCATGTTGAATGTTATTTGAACTGGACCCCAAACTAAATGAATATGTTGGAGTTATTTCCACCAAACTGAAGGCACTCATACAAACTGCTTAAAAATACGTATTTATATTAGGATATTCGGTAGATTCATTCAAGAGCATATATGCACCCAGTGGAATTTTAGGTTTCTTGGAATGACACCCACTCTGATGATGTTTTGGGTGATTTCATTGCCACCAGTACTATGGGGTAAGAGGTCAAGTGAACCCTCTGATAGGCAAGTGCCCAAGCAGACCATCCACTGAGCTTTTCAAAAGCATAAGAAGCAGTGAGTAACCATTATTGTATTGGTACACTCACATATACCCTCACACATCCCCCTTTTTTCAGTAAGTAGGTAGGCCCAGAACTGTGCTTTATGGGAGGGAAACATGTACTGGGAAAAAGCAAGGTTTGTACGTTTATAAACACACACACCTGTACATTTCTATGCATATTTAAGTTCTCTGTAATAAACAGTTCTTGTGCAATGCTAATAATGCATCTCCTGGCTCACGGCATAATATATAGCATTTTTTAATTTTTTGAATGACTGAGCATTTTTCAAGAAATCCAAATTGCTTTTATTTGGCACCTGATATCTTTCCAACGTGCCATACCATTCCAAAAGCTTTTTACTTAAAAATTATATTAAACAGTTCCACTAACTTGCTTCCTAAAAGATAGAGTCAAATGGCATATTGCGCATCATTGGGTTAATTTGCAGAAAATGTCAGACTCCTTGTCAGCCTTAGCTTCCTCACCTGATGCTAACTCAAAGTACAGCAGTGTTCCTTATCCAAGATTTTTGATCACAAGTGAACATCAAGAATTAATATACTCTCCAAACATAGGCAAGAAGGCTTGAAGGATAAAATCAAAGGTACATATTCTTGTCCCCTGAACATGCAACATGTTCCCTAGTCGACTTCTAGTCATGATTGCTCAGGATAAATTAATGGCAGTGTGCGTACACAGGAGTCTTACTGACTGATCCTATGAATGCATACAGAGCTTCTCCAGAGTATACAGAGTCTCACATTCATTTCACTACAGATAAGAGGGCACCTCTGATGATGTGAGAACTTTGTGTGTCTCTGGAGTTTCCATGCATAGAAGAAGGAACTCACATGCAAAATATGCTTACAGATATACATCTGTTTCAGAATTTTTAAAAAAGACATAAAATGAGGTCCACTGTTCATTTTTCATTTATTCTGAAACAAGTGCTAATAGTAGCAAACAACTTTCTGAACATTTACCTATTTGTTGCTTTCATTTCCTTTTGGTTTTTGTTCCTGTTTTTAGCAGATCAGTCCTTTTCCCCATGACACTAAAATGAAGCTATGCCAATGGTAAGGGGCCAATCAGGAGGTCTAGGAAAGGAAAAATGTTTTCCCTTACTTCTCTGTAGAACTCCTAATTGCCTATGGGTCTCCTTGCCAGATATATAGGAGAGAAAGGGGGAGGCAACAGGCAAAGAAAAGGGGTTCCCTCCCCCTATTTGACCTTTCCCTCCTTGCCCACAGAATGCTTCTACTGCCAACTTACCAGGAGCATCACAGCCTGGGATCTGTGGGTCCAAGACTACAGCTACTTTGCTGCTGCCACTTGGACTGTTCCAGCAGCAGCACAATCTTTGTGCTATGATTGTGCCTTTTGCAACAGCAAAATGCTTGTTCTACTAATATAAGGCTCATAAGATTGGGCCAATAACATCATACTGTTTTTTCCACTGCTTGCAGTAGCGGCAGCAACAGAGCTCACAATTGTTTTAAAGATACTGCATCCTTCCAGGACATTCCAATAAAAAGTTCTGGCCACCACAAAAAGAAAAAAAGTAGCCCCCCTTTTTTTGCTTCCAATGCAATACTGAGGCATTCTGTGGACAAAAATCAGGAGGTGATTGCCAAAAGAAACTTCGCTGCCAATGCTGCTAGGATCAGAAAACAATGATAAACAATAGAAAAAGTATGCTTAATTAATATGTAGCAAAACTAATTTTAACAAAGGAATAACAGAATGAATTCTGGCCCTTGTGTGATTTTTTTTTCTGTAAATGTTTGAATTCTGAACTTTCAACAGGAACCCAGCATGCCTTGGGTTGGTAAGTGTCAGGCAACCCAATCCTAACCCCTTGTGGGAATAGGGAGGCCAGCTGGCCTGTCCCATATCCAGAGCTGGGTTGGAGCTGCACAACTTGGAGTAAGGGGAATACCTTGAGTAATGCCCCAGTAGTCCCAATGGGGCTAGACAGAGCTGCACCAGTGAAATCCCTGGCGGATCTCCGAGCAGCCCATGTAGGGCCGACTGGGCCAGGACCAGAGGGTTAGGTCTGGCCTAAGTGCTAGAGGCTGGCTGCACCCCCTCCCCAGGCTGGTCTGCCCATGGGCCCACTTTCCCCAGCCCCATCCTGTTCTGCCGTCCTCCCCAACTCCCCCTTCAGTCTCTCTACACTGGCCTTACCTCAATGCTGCAGGCCCAGGAAGCAGCACAGGGAAACCAGTGCACATCTGTCTAATCTGCCGTCCTCTCTGCTTCCTGAGATGTTGCGAATGTGCTATATAGCACATTTCCGACACTCCTGGGCAGGCACGGGAGACTTGTGCCAGCCCAAGCACAACCTAGGATTGCGCAACCTTAATACGACCTCTGCAGAGGATACGCAGAAGTTGGAATATGTGGTATATGCACTTGGGTTGCCACTCAGAGATTGATTGCACTGAGTAAAATGAATTGTTCATAGTAAATATGCCCTGCATAATTAAGAGTTGACTACTTTTAAATCTCTACCGTGTGCTGTTTCCAGTGCCTGAAAATATTTGTTGAAATGTTCATCTGAACCACACACTCACCTGCAATCAAAACCAAAGAGCGTATTTAAATGCAGGCCAATTTAAATTTTGTGTTTTGAAACGTCTGATTATATTTCACTATCTCATTTATACTGCCTGTATGTGAAGGCCAGAATTTCTCTGCAGGAAATGATATTCTGAAGTCATATTTACAACATCCAAATATCAGGTCCTTGTGGGACCAGATATTTAATAGGAGAATTATAAATGTGCATGTTAACATTAATACTTAATCAGACATTGCTTCTTTAGTCTGGCAGCTGCCATTCTGACATCTTAACTGTGCCAAAAAGAATAGGCCAACAGCTTGTTTCAGAGCCAGTATAGGACTGCCAAATCTACTGGTAAGAAAAGAGAGCACTGCATGCGATATATATTGTGGCCAACAAAATCCATCAGTATTGCTTCTACAATTGCAAGTTATCTTGGAACCCAAATTTTCTCATAGTGTATAGTAATATCTCCCTATATTACAGTATATCTTCAGAAAAAGAAAAGTTGGGTGGTTCATAATTGAAAGGGCACCAATAATTTTCAGGTCTAATATCTGTCACTACTTAACCAAAGAAAAAGTCAACTATGGATACAATCCTGTGCACAGGATTAGTAGGCATCATTGAACACCGTGGGACTTATTTTGGAGTAAACGTATATGGCAGTGGTTCCCAAACTTTTTCTACTGTCAACTCCCTGGACCAATGGCTGTATGTTCCCGTTAGGGCTACAATTCTATATATTGGGGGAGGCAGGCTACAAAGGAAGCAGAAGAAGGCATGCATTTTAAAAAAAGCCAACAGGTACAACAAAAAAGAGAGAATGGAGGGGAAGGGTTGGCACTGAGTTTAAAATTCAAGCAGCAAATAAAACACTCTGATGCTATGAACTGACTATTGCTCCTGTGCAAGTTGTGCCGAGATCTCTAGACTCTTCACTTAAATGCAGCAAGGTATATAGCAATACAATACTAGGCATGTATACTCAGAAGTAAGTATCTTTGTGTTCAGTGGGATTCCCACCCACCCCCACCCCCAGGGGAGTGTGTATAAGATTTCAGACTAGGGCTGCAATACTATGCAGGCCTTACACAGACAGATGCATATAATGTATGCACACACATTATTTGTTTTGCCCGTATAAGCGGTGGTGGCTTGTCTCTGTTTTTTTTTCTCAGGATGTTCTTACTTTCGGACTTTTCATGTAGTCCAAAATGAGAAGAATTTCTGGAAAATACCACTTTTAAAACGAAACTATTCAAGAAAGGAATTTCAAAGGTTCGTGTAAAAATACATCTCCGCCATTATGACATGAAGCCTCTGGTTGTTGACTCATACCTAAGCTTTGTGTGTGTGTTTTTTTACTTTTCAGATAATGGTTTTTAAAAAGTGAGTGTGTGCATAGATGACATGGTACTATCACACATGTGGAGAAGCAAGTAACCCTTTTTCAAAAACCAGGCAGCAGTTTGAAATGATGCAAAGGAGCTATAAGTGGGTTTCTCCTTTAGACAATAAAAGAGAAGGCACCTACTATGGAATCACACTTCATTGGTACTCCTCCTTTCCTACCAACTAATATATTTATTAGTGCAAAAGTGGTGGTGATTTCAGGGAGACAAAAGATGTGTTTAATGCAGTTTTTGTTCTATTTCCAAGTTACCACAAACGTCAAATGTCGCTTTCTCCCACCCTTCCTATTTTGTACTTTCCTACTAATGCATAGGGTACAGAATATTTCCATATATATATTAGATCACCTAAAACATGTATCATCTTCATGATCTTTTCCATCAAATTATCCCACAGTCTTAAGAAAATGGGCATAGGTCATTAAGGGCACAGTCCTAACACAAGGGCCACCATAAAATACAAAGGCCACCATAAAATACATTTGAACTATTCTCAGAGTCAGGGGGGATGGCGCACGTCTGTGTGCTGGCCAATCTGATTCCAAGAGTGGTCCAAACATACTTTATGGTGTTGCTTGCTCAGAAGGGACTTACGCTGGCCCAAGGGCATTTCTGGATCTCTCCTTTAAGTAGAGTTGATCCAGAATTTTCTTGAAGGAAAATCATAGTGAATTTGGCAGATCCTGCCTGGGTTGCACAGTAGAAAAGAATGTAGGAAAGGAAAACTCTGGGTTTTCTCTGAGGCGGGACTTGATTGAGACATACAAAATTACGCATGGGATGGATAAAGTGGATAGAGGGAGGTTCTTTTCCCTCTGTCGCAATACCAGAACCAGGGGACATCCACTAAAATTGAGTGTTGGGAGAGTGAGAACAGATAAAAGGAAATACCTTTTTACCCAGTGGGTAATTAACACAGCAGGTGGTGATGGTATCTGGCCCAGATGCTTTTAAAAGGAGACTGGACAGATTTCTGGAGGAAAAGTCAATCGCAGGCTATAGGCCATGACAGTTAGTGCAACCTCCTTATTTTAGAGTTAGGCTACCTCGGAGTGCCAGATGCAAGGGAGTGGCAACAAAATGCACATATCTAGTTGTCTTGTGTGTTCCCCGAGGTATCTGGTGGGCTGCTGCGAGATGCAGGAAGCTGGACTACATGGGCCTTCGGCCTGATCCAGTGGGCCTCTTTTTCAGTAGTGGGATCTAAATGATTTAGCAACAGGTACTATGACCGGGACTCATTTTTGATTGGCACTTGTGTTGAGACCCACCCACCGGAAGTGATGTCATAGCAGGAAGTGACATCATCAAGCAGGAAGTGTCATTGTTTTATTTGAAAAATTTTTCAGAAGCAAAAGCCTAAGGTGGCTTACAAGCCCCACAATAAATGTACAATGCCTCACAATACTTTGAGGGGGGGGGGGAATCCAAACAAGGCATTAAACAGTTTTCTTGTTAAATTAATTGTTTATTTAATGCAGGCAGAAGGCAAATGCAAGAAGCTGAGGGAACACCAATCTCTCTCTCTCTGCCAGCCCTTTATACCTCCCTAAGTAAAGGACACCCCAGCACTGCCAAAGGCTTAATGAACCAACCAGATCCCAAAGCATGAGTAAATTTCAGAAACACAAAAGTTGACAATGAGGAAGAGGCCATAATGAGTATTTCAAAACCAAGAAGGGGGGGGTGATTATTCCTGTAGACAAAAGACCCAGGTGGTAACAGAGATGGCTGGTGGTTTCCGCAAGTGGAGTAGTGTGCACACGACAGAGAGGCCAAGGGAATAAAAAGAAGCAGGAAAATAAAGAGAGGGCGGTTGAAGGGGGCAAAGAAGCTACAAAGAAAACCGCTCTTCTTTCTCACTCGACCATACCAAACTTCTCTGAACCCCCTCTTTTTGTCTTCCTTTTCTTCCCTCTACTAAATCATGTCCTTATAAACACAAACTGGTTTTTAAAACACACGACAAAAACAACACAGCCTCCAACACAGTTGCAAATGTGGTGCAAGGCATGTGCAGCAGGTTGGAAGGCAGATGGGCTGACGCAGGGGATTGGGGACTCGGGGAGGGAGAAAGCCTCTGCTGGTCAGCAATCACACGACTGCAAAGGTGGGAGAGACTGATCAAGACTTTCACAGCACAAATGTACAGGGGAAGAAGAGAGAAAAACACACTGGCAAAGGAAAACAGACACACACAGACACACACACACAATCATTGGTCACATTTTTAAAGTTGATTTTTTTTAAGTCTGGGGCTCAGAGCACACTTGTTCTTTTCTAGTGGCTGTTGCTGGTGGTGCTCTGCATTTTTGTAGATTGGGAGCCCTTTTAGGACAGGGAACCATTTAACTTTATTATTATTTGCCTGCAAACCGCTTTGGGAACTTCATGTTGAAAAGCAGTATATAAATACTTTTTGATTGAATGATTGCCATGGCTGCCTGGGGAAGCCAACACGGACAGAGCAGGCTGTGTATGTGTTTTAGGGACTGGTTGCTTATGTTATGATGCAGATAAGGAGAAAGAATTCACATTAAAACATTTAATATTAACCTGCAATCTGATCATCAGAAAACACAAGTCTTAATAAGAGACTTGGAGGCAATCCTATTCATGTCTTCTCAGAAGTAAATCTCATTGTGTTCAATAAGGCTTATTCCTAGGAACAGGTGCATAAGATGGCAGCCTTACTACTTACTTTAGACAAAACTTTCCTGGCTTTTTTGTGAGGAATTGGAAACAAGAATGCACATTAGTAAACCTCCCCTGAGCCTAGCCTTTGCTTGCCCAGTGTTGCCACAAAAATAATACATTAAAATCAGAAGAGGGGGGAATTGATTTTGAAAAAGTCTTGGGTGGGGTATGTGCAAAAAACAACAACAGTTTGGCTGCTGCAACGACAGCAGCAGGAAAGTGGAAAGAAAAACGGAATTTTTTCAGGGGTGAAGGAGTGGAGAGAAAGAGCAAGGAGGAGAGGGGGGCTTTCCTTGCAGTTTGGGGGCAGCAGCAAAGCATCTGGGGAGAGAATTAGATGGTGGGAGGAAAAAATGAGGGGCCACCACATCTGCTCCTTTTTGCAACCCACCTGATCTCCTGCTGCAGCAGTAGACACCTCTGGTTTCCCACTTGCCTACCCAGGAACTTTCCACTGGCCAGACCTCGCCTGTTCATCTGCATATGGCTAATTTGCATGCCTCCTCTCTCAGAAGCCTATATAACTGGGGGGCAGGTACATGCTAATCTCCCATGCAAATTAGAAGCATTGCATGATGGTCTCTGCTCACATGTGGCAGTTCCTCCTTGCTTTTTCAGACACTGACTCAGATTGCTGAAAGAGGAGACATAGGGCTTTCAAACTGTACTCAGCAAAGGGAAAGAACCAACTATAAAAAGCTGAGGCTGAGCTCACTATAACCTGATAGGGATCCAATCCATGAAGCTTATATAGCTGGCTTTCAGGCTGCTTTAAAGTGAAGGAAGGAGGCATAGTTCCTGCAGTATTGAGACAGAACTGTAGATGGGGGGGGGCAGTTGACACGCGTGTGCTGGAGATCAACAGAAGCCAAAAAAAAAAACAGCAAAAAAAAGTCAGCGAGTGGGCGGGGCCAGCCCATGTTCTAACTAGTGGAATGCTGTTCCCCTGCGTTCGGCCTCAATCCCACCACTGCTCTTTTTATGTTCTTATGGGTTGGATTGTAGAAAGGAATCATTAGGGTGATGGGCTGATGTCTTCCCTCTGTAATTATGCTTTGATCTAAATAATTCCCCATTGTTGTATTATTTTTATTAATTATTCATTGTTTTTGCGTATTGTACATTTTAGTGTGGAACTTGCAAGCCACCTTGGCATTTGCTTTAGCATGGGAAAGGCGGGATTTTTGTTTTGTTTTAAATACAGACATACTATTTAGTAATAAAGAATTACTCTATTCTTGGTAGTGAAGTTTCCTGGAGTTTTGTATACCCCTATTTTATCAGAGAATTCTGTCCATAGTGAACTTGAGATGCTGTTGCTTTTATAACCCAAGGGTAGAGAAGCTGAATTCTGATAAAATTTTTGAAATTAGTAAGGGGTCTCAAATATCACCACCACTACATCAATGTTATTGCTACTGCACAGTTGTGGCATTAAAGATTTTCTGATAGCATTCAATGAAAAGAATACACAGAACAATAATATATTTATGCTTTGGGGTAGAAGCTGCAGGAAATTACCTTCAAAAATACAGAAGTAAGCCATTTTATAATGTAACCAACATAAATGATGTAGGGTTTGCAAGTCATACTAGTTTAGTATTTATGGAATGTACTTTGTAGCAAGAATTACCTGTAAATATAAGAATGTACTTAAGTGACAGAATAATATTTCATGTTGATTTCTTTCTTCTGGCATAGAACAGCCTTACTAGTTCTATTTTCTCAGCTATAATCTCTTAATAATTTAATGCTGGCAAGGTTGAAAGGCTCAGTAGAAAGGCTTAATAGAAAAACTGAAGAAGGAAAGTAACAAATTTGTGTTTATTTGTTCATAGCCATTAACTAATATATTTCCTTATCCTGTCTAACATGTGGCCTTCTCTTTTTAAGCATTATAAGCATGATTCTGGCACAAGTAAGCACTTTTTGGGTGCAATCCCAACCAACTTTCTAGCACTGATGTCACTGTGCCAATGGGGCACGTGCTGCATCCTGCAGTGGGGTGGATAATATTGGAGGCCTCCTCAAGGGAAGGGAATGTTTGTTCCCTTACCTCAGAGCTGCATTGCCCTTACACTGGTGCTAGAAGTTGGTTTGGTGGCACCCTTAGGCTATAGTTCTTGCAGTGGCATCAATAGGGTTTGGGTCACATGGTGCAAGACGTCAACACATCATCCCCCATTATGGACCTCCTTCCATACCAGTCCATACAGAATGAATTACAATATTGTATGTATAACCTAAAAGCAGTGGCATCACTATGGTTTCTTTATATATTTATTTTAATATTTAACCATAAATGTCACTCCACAAATCATGGAAAAGCACTGAAGCCACCAAGCTCAGGACCTACAATTGTTCAATGACATGCAGCCAGCTGAGAGAACCACACTATGAAGGCTACATCTGGGACTGAGGATTCGGTGTTTGTTTGCCGTTTCACATTTGAAAATTATTAATGTTGCAAATGGTAGTTCTGTTTTGTGCTGGTTTTCTTGTGGGAGGCAGTTTAATTTTTTAGGAAATTCATTGTATATTCTCCTTGTTGTGGCTATAGTGCAAATGGTAAAACAACACTGTACTGTGGGTGCAGTCCTAGCCTGTAGTCCTAACCTGGAGGTAGGCAGGCACAAGTCTCTTTTGCCAGCCCAGAAGTGTTGCAAACGCACTGTAAAGTGCATTTGAACCACTCTTGTAGTCAGGTAGGATGGCGTATGTCTGTGTGGCAGCCTCTCTGACTCCGAGAGTGGTACAAAAACATTTTACGTTGCATTTGCAACACTCCTGGGTCAGTACAAGGATTGCGCCTTGATTTACATTCTGTCTTGACAGGCAAGAACATAGACTTCGTATCATCTTCAATTGTTATAAGTGGCATTGTTTACTGGGATTATTTTGAGTGACACTATGCAGAACAGCTGTCAGAGGAGCCATCAACAGAGGTAGCCACAGCAGACTGGGAATCCTTAACATGATCTGTTAGCGGAGAGTTTGTCTACTGGGCCTTTGTCAGGATTTCCTATGAATGATACACGCGAATTCTGTATTAGTTCAATATTCCAACAACAAATTACCAGCCTGATTCTCACGCCATTTTCACAGCTCTGCAATTCCACTGATTTATTCTTCATTTACAAATGCTCGGGGCTCATTATCAGTGCAATAATAAGAGCAAAATTAAGCACTTACAATCATAAATATTTGTTATTCTGATAGAGCTACAAAATACAAGATATTTCATTTGCACCTACCTGACATTTCATTTGCACCTTGCCGTCATCAAATTTGAATAACATACAAAGTAAAAATGCAGACAGCTTGTTGCCTACAAATTAATATTACATTACTCTAAAAGACTTCAAATTACTTCATTTCCTTTAATTATAAATAGCCATTAGCTACATTAATGCCATAACATGATTTCTTAAAAGTACATTATAAAGAACATAAATCTTAACTGGACCGGGCAGCAATGGAATGGACTTGACTCTGGAGTTGACTGCTGTAAAACAGACAGCATCAGCCATAAAAGGTGCTCTGGCGGTGCATGAACATGTGCATTGCTGGAGAGCTAGTGGGAAGGGCAGAGCCTTCCTTTATGCTCCAGAACAACCAGACAACGCAGGCAGCTGGGAAGGAGGAATGGGGCGGTGAGGCAGAACGAGGCTGAGACGGGGCAGGGGATCGGTGTATAGTGCCCAGGAAGGGGCAGGTTCAACGGCAGCTGCGAAAATCTAACCCCCTACCTGGACCCCACACAGATCTGCTCCAGAGATTTTGCTAGCTGAAGTCCAAATAGACCTAACCGTGCTATGGAGGCTTACCTGAAGGTAAGGGAATGATTGTTCCCTTATCCAAAGCAGACCTCCGCAACCCCCCTCCCTTGCAGGATGCAGTCATAGCCATTTTGGAGCTGCCACATTGATGGGGCTGGGGAAGAATCGGATTGGACTGTTGGTTCCCCTGCTAACTGGGCAAGAGACACCTTTTCAAGTGTGTCCTTGTTCCTCTTTTATTTAACAGGGGAAGAGTAATTGTCTTATTCACCCTGGCGCAGTGTTTTTGCTAGTGGCTGTTGCACTAGATGTCTGTGTTTTTTTAGACTGCGAGCCCTTTCGGGACAGGGAGCCATTTAGCTTATTATTATTATTTGCCTGTAAACCGCTTTGTGATCTTGTATTGAAAAGCGGTATCTAAATATTGTTGAATGATTGATTCTGAATATATGCCTCATGTCAAATGCTTTCCTTTCATGAGCTTTTGTTCCTGCAATGTATTTTAAAATTACTATTGCCTTCCATACACTGAATTCCAACCTATGCTTACTTGTCAGCGACATCGAAATGCCAGGACTGGCTCATTATGCTGGGCTGCGTAAAACAGTGGGATATGCTCAGTTAGATTAATATTCAGGCCAGTTGTGGTTCAAGATCCTTCCACTTTCCGCAAACAGTTCATTTCAAGGAGCACGCAACGAAGCACAGGAACACGCCAGCACTGTGTCACTATTTACAGGATGCACTCTCCTCTCATCCACTCTGATGGCTCCCACACAATGAGGACTTAATCACTGCTAAGCATTTCCTTTCGATGCTTTCCTTTGGCCAAGTGTTGCAGACTGCATTGATCAGGCAGTGATTGCTCTTAAATCTCTGTTAATGACAAGTATAATTTTAGCAATTGGGGAGAAAAAATTATACCAGGTGGTTCTGAAATGCTCCACAAATATTCTTCTTCCCAAATTTCCTGTGACTGACAGGATTTTTAAAAATTTAGCATAAGTAATTTTGGTTACAAAAAGCCTATAGAGGAGGATAGATTTGATACTCTAATAAAATGTTAATATTTAAATATATTTAAAACGTGTGCTATATAATTCCCTTTGATGCTATTTAGCGGATGATCAAATTTTATTCATAAAAAAGAAAAAAATGAGATAGTGTTTAGGACTCAAAAAGGAAACAGATTAATATACCATCAAGTGGCTTCTGATTTTTTTAAACTACCATACACAATAATCCAATAATTTACACTGTATGCTAAAAACCACAGCAATCCAAGTGTACTGATGGGGGCACATTTCAGAAATAAAGGACTCAGAATATAAATTTTCAGTTTGGAAATCCCTGCGCCATTATTAGATGTACTATCTCTCCTCTCTGGGCAAGAGTGTTGCATTGCCATTAGACTACTGCAGTGCACTGTGCATGGGGCTATCTTTGAACACTATTTGAATGCAGCGAGTTCAGGATGCAGCTGCTATGGTGCTAGCTTGCCACCATTGACACAGTTCTGCTGATCCCCCCTTTTATGCGTCTAAACACTTTTCCAAGTGTTAGTCTGACCTTCAAAGCCTTGCTGAGAACTGTGGTACCAGAAGTACCGAGGTGTCCTCACTCACTGCAAAGGATAGCACTGTTCAGGCATTGCCTCAATGGGGAGATAAATGCATGGCCAGGGAGAATGTGCCAATAAGCCCCACCACCCAACTACAAGCACCCAATGCCCTGTCCCCCATGCTTATCACATTTGTCTGCATAGGCAAACACTTTATGGATGGAGATGCACTCCCCTTGATCAGGGATACTGAGCAAAGCCTCCATTTGAAGTCTCCGAGAACTGCTGACAGTCTGCTGGAACTGCTGAAGCAGCAGATAGAACTGCTGCTAAAATACTGAAGTAGCTAGACTAACAGACGCCACTGCTGCACTGGGAGTTGGGTAGGATTAGGCTGCTCATCTAGGTAGGACAGTGGTTTCGAAGCTGTGGATAAGGACAGTGGAATTTTTGGTGGGTTGCAAAACAGATTTGACACATTAAAAACCAACTTTCCAAGCACCCTTGCCTGGTTTGCAGAAGAAAATCATAAGCTATGCTAACCTATGGTACAAGGTTCATATCCCCCAAATTAAAATGTCTCATTTTCCAATTTTCTCAAGTAATTGGTATGCCATCAGTCATGCATGAATCCAGTTTCAGCCTTTTGTCTAGCCTGGAAGTCCCTAACTGCACATCTTGCTCTCCAGTTCAGCCTTCTGGGTACCCTGCAATGATGATAAAGGTTTGCGGGGACAGAACTCCATTTCTAAGAAGAATATAGCAAATACCTATACACACATATGTAAGGTCTCTAAGGAGCACAGGGCCCTTAGTAATGAATAATGTATTATGAGAGAGAGAGAGAGAGAGAGAGAGAGAGAGAGAGAGAGAGAGAGAGAATCCAGTGGGTCATGATAGATTGTCGTTTTTAAAAGTGGGTCCTGGTGCTAAAATGTTTGGGAAGCACTAGTAGGTAGGATACATTTGGATAATCTAATTCCCAACCCAAGGCTTCTGCACTGTCTCAAAATCACTTTAGCAGGAGCTTTGTTCTTTTTTTATTCAGCATCTTTATACGAAGGCCACAAGGCATCCCAGACACATGCATGTACATTGTGGGCGCAATCCTAACCTGGAGTTAAGCCAGCACAGTTGGGCCAGCAAAGTTTGGCTGGCAAGAGGGATACCATAAAGTATTTTTGGACCACTCTTCGAGTCACAGAGGCCAGCACCCAGACATGCACCATCCTCCCAGACTCCAAGAGTGGTCCAAAAGTGCTTTACAGTGTCCCTTGTGCCAGCTAAACTGTGCTGGTTTAAGTGTTCCGGCCTAACTCCAGGTTAGGATTGTGCCCTGCGTGTCTTTTGGCAAAGGATTCTGGTCGACATTCCTGCTGAGATTGGCATATGCCCACCTATTGAGCAGCCCAGCTCACCTGATCAGGCAAAGGGGTGGGATGCGGTTCAAGCAGTGGCTTGCTGGAAGGTGTGCTGCCCAGGGGCACAACTTTCAGGGCAACCCTCCGCCCCCTCTGAATCTGACCAGAGCTCTGCTCTAGTTGCATCTGGAGGGTGTTCTGAGGCTCAAAACACCTTCTAAGGCTTTAAAAGGTCATTTCCAGTTTTTGGAAAAACAAGTAGTGACTTTTGAGTAGTGACTTCTGAGGCCTGGGGAAAGCCTCCTTGGGCATCAGAACGCCTTTTAAGGCTTTAAAAGATCACTTCCAGTTGTCTGAAAACTGGAAGTAACCTTTTTAAGGCCTTCTGAGGGCCTCAAAACACCCTCCAGAGACAACTGGAGCACAGCTCTGGTCACCTTCGGAGCAGGCAGGGGCAAGCAGGGGGGCAGGGCCGCCTCCAGAGAGGACCGCCCAGTGTCATGAGACCCCAGTGAGCTCCCATCAGCTATGCTAGTGAGTACAAGTGATCCTAACATCCAACTGGATGACCCTATGACATCAGCCAGCCACCCAAGGTTTCTTCATTCCCAAACGTGCCCTCAGTTAGTGCCTCTATGTTGCTGTTTTTCTGATGCACCATACGTGTGCATTAATGAAAGGCTCATCCCCTCCTCATAGGAGTGCAGGAACCAGAATTCTCCCCCTTCTCCTGTAGACTGTGAGATTGGAAAGTATATCCTGCCATTTGCATTCTGAAAGTTTACATTTCGCTTGTCTTAAACTATGTGCCCACAGGACAGTGATCGGACCTGTGTTATTTTTGATATTTGCTGTTTCGTCCTCTGCATCTCCTCCCCATTTCTTTTATTCTGCCTTATTTATTCAATCCTTTTAATAAACTCTTTTTTATTGTCTTTGACTGCTTGCCCAAATTCAGTTCAGCAAAGAGTAGGATGGTCTTGCTTGCCCTGATTGCTCAATTCTATTTTTAGATTAGGGAGAGGGGTTCTCCAATGTGGTGTCAAAACTTCCTGTCAGGATTTTAGTTTTACATCATTTTATAGGCCATCTTTCTTGCTTTTAATGCTCGATGTTTTGTTTTATCTTTCCACGGTCAAATTAGTAACCCTTCTAAGAATTGTTGAAGGTGTACTTTAAAAAAATTGTCAAGAGTTTAATCAGATTAAAGCGGCAATAGTAATACATCCTGAATGCAGAAAAAGACAAGTTACGCCTTGCAATACTGATGGAGACCAAAAAAAAAAAGGCTTAGACTAAGGTTTATATCTCCAGCAGACCCAACAGACTTTGCTTCATTTTAAGGTGCTTCTTTGTTCATTAGTCCTCATAAATGACTCCATATGTTTGAAATTTCTTAAGCACTTCTGTTCAGTGCAATACAGTTAAAAGATAAGCATGTCTGTGTGTTTATATTATTTTAATTTCTATTACTTTGACATGCTGTATACACACACACACACACAGAGAGAGAGAGAGAGAGAGAGAGAGAGAGAGAGAGAGAGAGAGAGATCTTAATGCAATTGCTTTAGTAGAAAAGAGCCTGGAGGACTTGGATATTTTCATGGTTTTCATGAATATTCTAGATAACTACATATCACAAATTCTTTATACATGAAATATTTCAGTGAGGTAATTAAGGGTACAATCCTAACCAACTTTCCAGCACTGACATAGCTGTGCCAATGGGGCATATTCTGAATTCTGCAGTGGAGTGGTAGTAATGGAGACCTCCTAAAGGTGAGGGAATGTTTGTTACTTCAGAGCTCTATTGCCCTTACCCAGTGCTGGCAGGTTGGTTAGGATTGTGTCCTAATCGAAAGAGTCAGTCCACTGAGATTTAATGTGCAATTGCCATCACATTTGTATCAGGAAGCTGTATCTGCTCTCCTTGCCACTAAAGAATCAATTGCTGTAGTGTTCACTGAAAAAGATATGAAAGGCCTTTTTATGCATTATGCTTTGAGGGTATATCTATGATGTTTTAGGAGTGCTGCTAAAAATACAAAGTGGGAACATGACAAACATACAACATTCTGAAGTATCAAGTTCTACAAGCACATTCATATGGGAAACAGAGTTAACTACAGCTACATGTTGATTAGAATAGAATTAGTATTGAATCGTTGGGAGCGATCTCTTTTCCAGAAGCGTTCAACTTAATCAAAAGAAGATTGCTGGATACCCACGACCAAAAGCTGCTAACAGCAGCTAATAAAGTCTGTTCCCCTTTATACCTGCAACTTCCAGTTATGGCGGGGCGATGCCCCTCCTACCTATATGTGTTGGGCTCCCCAGCGGCTAGACGTGCTGTAACTCTAGCCCGCTGCAATGTCCTTCCCTCGGCAGTCCTATGGGGCAGATATCTAGGGATTCCATCTCAGGATCGTGTATGTCCTTGCGACTCGAAAACCATTGAAACGTTGGACCATTTAATCTTGTATTGTCCTATCCATGCTGACATTAGAGAGAAATATTTACTGCCCATTTTGCAATCTTGGGAGTTACAAGTAAGTTCGAATTCATTAAAAATTTTGTTTTCCCTGGATGATAGTATGACTATAACTTCACTAGCACTTTTTTTACAGAAATTAGTACAAGTTAATGCGTTTCGCTTCAACTCTGTATCTTTTTAACCTGGGATCGTGTCTAGATCATCTCTGTATTTATATTTTTGTTTCTTATGTTTGTATTTTATGCCAATAAAGGTTTGAGTATGAGTATGAGTATGATTAGAATAGTAAGGTGCAGCCCCCCCGTCTTCTCTCCTCCACCCCAGTAGCGTATACTGTATATAATATACAATATATAATATACAGACTTTGAAGGAAATCTAGAATGAGTTTTAGAGAGAGGGAATTCTATCCTCCTCCTTTATATTAGTTTTGCATGGGAATATGATCAGATTCACATTGAAGTGCCTTCCTCATGGAAGGTATCCTAAATTGTACCGATAATGGTACAATTACCATTGATAATTGTTCATTATTCTATTGATAATGAAAGGCTCTAGTTCAGTGGTTCTCAAATGTTTTAGCACTGGGACCCACAATTTAGAATGACAGTCTGTCTGGGACCCACTGGAAGTGATGTCATGACCATCATGGTTCCATCATTGTTGACATCAGAGCCTGCTGCTTTCCTGAGGATGCAGCAATAAGTTGGGTTCTGTCTCAGCCATTTTCCAATAGCAAAGTTTCAGAAAGAAAAAACAAAAACTTATTTACAAGCTTGACATAAGCAAAGCAGCCTGTCAAAGACGGGTCTGAGGAGGGGACAGAAATTACCCAAACAGTTCAGGCTCTTGCCTGACTCTTAACCCTTCCTCAGCACCTGTCTGGAGTACAAACAAATTGGGTAGCGTCCTCTGGATTTAGCCAGCACCTTATCCCTCCCCACACAGAATACAAATGTACTCCCAGGTTATTCCAACAACAAAACAAGTTTATTGAAAAGAAGTATACATATCCAAAGCTTGGCTACAAGAAATTACTAAGCAATACCGGTATAGCAACAATAAAACCAACAAAGCTAACTCATACTAAACTTACAGACTTTAACACAGGCTGTCCTAAGATACTTTACGTAGCTGGATGTTCCTCACTGCGCAATGTCAGCGTGACTCAATTCTGGTTCCAAAACAGCATGTCTGAGACAGCCCCCAGCCAGGGACTGAATACCTTAGCTCGGTTGCAAGAAGATTCGATTCTTATAGCTAACAAACATCCCCCAGGTCTTCCTAATCGCTATTCTGCCTAACATCAAGAGGGACTCATCAGAGAATTTACAGCAGCTGGTTGGCATTTTTAGGGTGGGTCATCTGGCCATCTGCACCTTGGAATCCGGCCTTGGAAAGTTTCCTCCCTTCACTTTCTCACCCTCTACTGATAACAGCCCGGCCATCCTGTCGCCAATTGTTTTACGAGTTCTTCTTTCCCCCCACCCTAGCTGCTCACTCAAAAGGATGGAGTCAGACCTGCAAACGAAAAACCAAGCTAGTTTCCCATAATCCTTCACACAGCCACTCAGTTCACCCCTTCCAGCATCCCATCTTCCCATATTTTCAATATGTCATCCCTAGTTGCGTCCTAACCTGCCTGAAATTGGCTCCACCTAGTGGGTCCTGACCCACAGTTTGAGAAACACTGCTCTAGATTGAAGAAAACAATCTAATTTTCCTTAGGGAAAAAAAGACAACTGCTACCCATTTAAGACAAACTATGCTGCATGCAGATACCCTGAGCATGCAAAGCCAAAGATCTGTGTAGTTCAGCTTTCTGATATAGCCAGTGCCTTTTCCCTGCGGTTGAGAATGCATTATATTTGTGATCAACCTACTATCTGAATTGGTTTGTCACAAGGTGACTTTTTCGTTCTGTTACCCTTTCTCATCCGACACAGGGAAGTTTTAGGGGCATTCAAAAAGCAGCATGCACTGTTATGATGAAGTTAAAAAAAAGTGACTAGCATGAACACAGTGGTAAATTGGTGTTCAGTCACTTCTCAGTAAGACTTTCTAGGCTTTCAGCCCAGAAGAGTTTTTGTTTTATTCCATTTCATGTGTCAGTGATACTATATACAACACTATGGTTTATTTTCTTTGCTGTAGTGTTTTGGGTTTACATCAGTGCTTGAGAGAGCTATTCATCTCATACCACACAACTTCTGATAATTATTTAAGCTTTATTTCTTCTTATTTCTAACAGTGCACAGTTCTGGTTTAAATTATGTTCATTTTTAGAAGCCACATTGATGATTTTTCATGAAAAGGGGTATACTTAAAAACAAATAAATATAAAATTGTATGGGTTTAATCCCTGAAGTTTTCTTACTTCTGAGTGCAATAATAGCCCGATACTAAGCTGCCCTGGTGCTGTAAGATAAAGCAGTGACAAAATGGCCACTGCTGAATCCTGTGGGGCCAGAACAGCTGCCAGACTCTCCTCAAGGTAAGAGAACATTTGTTCCCTTACCCTGTGTAGAGCTCCGCTGGCCCCACTAGGTCTCCTCAGATCTCCTCAAATTTCATTCCGCAAACACACAGCTCTACAGTGATGTTGGCATGAAAAGTTAATTACCCAAGTTGAAATTCAAATAATCTGCAATCTCCACAGAATAACATAAAACATCTAATATTAAAAACAAACAAAAAGCCCAAACAGTTATTGCTTCAAGAGCACATAAGAAGTGTATGTTTTATTAAGGTTTACTTTACAGGTGACTCTTTGATATATTTCTTCACAGCTGGGAAAAATTCAGTTATACCAGTATGCCTGACAGCACTTGATATTCAGTATCAGTGAGTGATCCTGAAGCCAACATAGCCACAATCATTATGTTTGAAACTTCACATTATGTAACTGTGTGCACAATCCTAACCTGGAGTTAGGCCGGCACAGTTAGGCCAGCAAAGTTTGACTGGCACCAGGGCCACTGTAAAGCATGTTTGGACCACTCTCAGGGAGGATGCTGCACATCTGTGTGCTGGTCCAAACATACTTTATGAGTGGTCCAAACATACTTTATGGTGTCCCTTGTGCCAGCCAAACTTTGCTGTACTAACTCCAGGTTAGGATTGCGCTCTTTGTCACTGGCTCTTGTGTGCCCAGTTTTTGTTTCCTATACAGCAGCAGCAGGTTGAAGGCAGGTGATCAGGTAACCAGCAGCCCAGTCCTACTAAAGTTCCCCCTTGCTGATGCAACAATGCCAGCGCGGCTTCCACTGCATCCCATGGTGAAATATAGCAGGGGCAAAATCTCCTCAAGGTAAAGGAAACATTTGTCCCCTTGCTCCTGGGAAAGCCACTTCAATAGGTCAACTTGGGCATTCGTCAGTGAAATTGCTGGTGCATGTCCACATTGAACTGTGTCAGTGGATTAAACCCAGGAAGGAGGATAAGATACGGTGTGCACTGGTGTGCCAATCCTGCCCCTCCTGGGCCCATTCTGTCTACCCAGCCCCATCACCTCTTCCACACCTTCCCCACATATGTGTTGCAGAGTGCTGGATTTACCTACTCCAACAGGCATATTCCACTGTACCAGCACGCATGGGAAGACTTCGGCCTTCCTGCCAGCACTACAAACTGGCACAGGGTGCAATTCTAACCAGCTTTCCAGCACTGACTTAGCTGTGCCAATGGGGCATGTGCTGCATCCTGCAGTGGAGTAGTAGTCATGGAGGCCTCCTCACAAAAAGGGAATGTTTGTTCCCTTACCTCAGAAGCTGCATTGCCTTTACCCCCAGTGCTGGAAAGTTGGTTAGGATTGTGCCCACATGGTTACAACATGCTTTGCAGCAAGTTTGTGACAGCTTGCGCCTGCTGAGCACGCACTCTGCTAGTGCAAACTGCAAACAGGATTGTATGGTGAGTGAGGATTTAACCCTTCCACTCCCACAACAGTAAACAAAGTTGAATACAACAGTGGTTCTCAAACGTTTTAGCAGTTAGATCCACTTTTTAGAATGGCAGTCTGTCAGGAGCACCAGAAGTTATATCAGGAGTGGTATCAGATACCAGAAGTGAACCTGGAAATGGCATTATGGCCAGAAGTGACATCATCAAGCAGGAAAAGTTTTAACACCCCATATGACAAAATCAAATCAAACCAATCAATTAAGTAAATTAAAAGTTTACAGTATTAGTTTAAAAATGTATTTAAAATGAAGAACTCTCCTAACTCTTGCAATGTTTTTTGTTTTTGTTTTTTTAATTCCCCAAACATCCCAAAGGCTGCAATCCTATCCATGATTACCTTGAAGTAAACCCCATTGACTAGCATGGTTAAAAGGATATACATAATAGTCTGTTAAAAGTACAGATCTGTAACATTTCCCCCAATGCAATCACCTACCATGGTAGCATCAATTCTAATATACAGGTGTGTATCCGCCTAACATTCCGCCTAACAACCACCTAACAACTAAACATCGGGATCGCCTAACGACGGGATCAAAGCACAACAAAGAAGATGCTCTTAATGAGACAATCAGGTCTCCAGTAGCCTGTCTGTTTATACAACAAAGAACTGGCAATTGGGTCTCCCTTAGCCTGCACAGGGATATTTACTGTATATTTATTCAACAAAGAAGAGGTTCTTAATGATGCAATCTCTGTGTCTGCACTAGATGTGGTTGAATGTTCGCATAATGACCTAACTGCATAAGGATGGTGACTGTACTAAAAAATAAAATACACATTGAAATGAATCGAAACCTACCTGAAATTGGCTAACAACCCACCCAGTGGGTCTCGACCTACAGTTTGAGAAAATACTGGAATACAACATGGGAGTATCAGTATCATGGGAGTGCCAAATTCTGTAAACATATGTCCTTGCAAGAAATCATTCTAAAATGCGACTTTAGAATTACTTCCCAACTCCATAATTACCGTACCTACAGCCCAATTACCCTGCCAGTCCATGGCATGCAGCTGTGCCAAGGGAGGCCATGCTGCATGCAGTGGGGTGGACCAGAAGGTAAATAACTTACTTATGTATGTATGTGAAGGCATTCCTGCTGCCTAGGGAACTCCTCAGACCCATGCCTGCAATGGAGTTGACGTGAGGACAGCCAGGGTGTGTTCTGGGGCACGTTTAAATGGATAGGATCTGGTGCATGTGATTGCCACCAGCTCCAGCTCCTCCCTCTTCTGACACAACATTGGTTCCTCCCCTGAAATGCTCTGAGCCTCCCCTTACCCACTGCCCACCACCAAATTACCGGCAACTGCAAAACATCCAGCAGAGTCTGGCATGTGCACAAGGGTGCTGGCCATTTCTGCCAATGGCTCCACTGCATTGCAATGTCAGCACAAAATTTCTGCCTTCACTGAGTTTTCAAAACTAAGGAGACTGTCAAAAATAGTTTGTAGTAGAGATTGGTGATCTACTGTTCAAAGTGGGGGAGTAAAATATCTGGGCTCATGTAAAATAGATCTTGGGAATCTACTTTTATGCCAATAAAGGATTCTGAACTATACCAAATATGGCATATGATAAATATGACACTTGACAGTTTTTTTAAAAAAAAAAATGCAATTCAAAATCAGCTAATAGAATCACAATTTTGATGATGATGATGATGGTGGTGGTGGTGGTGGTGGTGGTGGTGGTGTGTGTGTGTGTGTGTGTGCGCGCGTGCACACACACGTGCATGCAGGAGAGAGAGAGAGAGAGAGAGAGCGCACCTCAGAAGTACAGGAGCAATGTCAACTTCTAAAATTAAAAATCAAAGCAGCAAAACTGTAGCAGCGTTTAATAGGTATGTCAAAACTGGTAGTATCCATGATGGGATTAGTCAAGTCTAAAAAATGAATTATAGAGAAAAAATACTTAAATAGTGAAGGTGGTATCATAACATTAATGAAAATGACACCATGGTATTGGTTCCCTTCTAACGTCTCATGATTAGAAGTGCAACTTTCCAGCTCAAGGTCAGAGAAGGTGAAAGAGCTTCTCTTAGATTTCTAAAATGTTTGATACAATTGTATATAAAATGGAAATTGTATACAACGTACCCCTGCTAACTGGGCAAGAGGCACTTTTTCCAAGTGGTGTTCCTCTTAGATTTAGCAGGGGGAGAATAATTGTCCCTCTTCACCCCAACACAGTGTCTTTTCTAGTGGCTGTTGCTGGGGGTGTTTGGCATTTTTTAAATATTGTGAGCCCTTTTGGGACAGGGAACCATGTAACATTATTATTTGCCTGTAACCCGCTTTGGGAACTTTGTGTTGAAAAGCGGTATATAAGTACTGTTGATCGTTGATTGAACATGGGATTATCAAGAGGTTAATGACTGGCAGGGTCACCTGACTGCAAACACGCAGAAAGAGTTTAGCTAGTTTTATCAACACTTCTCTTAAAATTCTCAAATATTTCTCTACAGAGCGTGGCTCTGCTCATGCTTCCTTGCCCGGTTCTGCCCCTTGCATGACAACTGGACTGAGTCCAGTGGGTGGAAGAAGGAAAGGCAGTAGGGGCCAGCTGCTGAGCGGCCTCCCACTGCCAGCACTGAACTTCTGCCAAAATCTGTGTCACTTGTGGTTTGTGCAAGGTACAAGGGTACCTGGGCAAGCAACCTCACAATTCATTTTGCTTTAAGATAGTGTTGGTGACAAGGATGTGCAGCCTTTTTGCTGATGAATACCTTCTGACATCTCTTGAGATTCCTCAGATGGTTCACTTATGAAGGGCCCCCCTAATTTGACTTGAATTCCACTTTAGGGCAAATGTTAATGACAGCTATAGCGTTTATACAGCTGAGGACACTTAAGAGCATGAAGCGTGAAGAAACAGGATGGAAGACAAGTCAACATCTGCAATGAGAACGTAGACACCTCCCCTGAATGATGTAAATTGTTTATGGGCAAAGTTTTGGATGTGCACACATTTACACATTCAATAAAACTGGGAAGTGTACGAGCCAAAAGACCACTTCCAGCAATCAATAATTATTATCATCAAGTGGCACAGATACAAAAAATTATTGCTCAGAGAAAATGCTAGAGAAGCCATTTATCCTTCCATTTTTATGGGTCTGTCCTTTCACACACCTGTACAACTACTGTGCATCATTGAAAAGTAGATTTAGTTTCAAGTTATGACATATTTTTTTGGAAATTCAGAATGACTATTAGGGTGGGGAAAATGCCCAAGGGGTCTAATTACTGAAAAGTTCTGTATCTGATCAACAGTTAAGGGGAAATCATATTTCATTCAAAGATTCAGGTAGTACTTTAGGGGGATGGGGATAGCATAAAATACTCCTATCATTCCCATTAAATAAATCCATTCAACTTGGACTAGAAGCATATAATTCCTTTAAAAATAAGTGTTTCTAATATTTTAATATAATTTAACCAAGATGATTGTATTGTTTGTCATCTTCACCACTGCACATAACAATTATAATTAATCCCATTTTGTATGAAATACTGGGTTAGATAAGAGCAAATAAACTAGAACTCAATCCACACAAGTCATCGGTGTGAACAGTACAGCCTTTAATCCGGGAAGTGTGGAAATTCTGGGTGAGACTGAAAGATTAAGTTTGCAGTATGATGGTGTCGACTTCCATGGCCGCGAGGGGGGGGCGAGTACTCACAGCACGTGGGTATCTATCACGGATTGGTCGTCGAGCAGCGATTGCAAGGTGAGAGAAGGTGCGAGACAGTCGGTTTATTTTCGTTATGGCCTTTACATGCATCAGGCTAGGTCCGAGTTCCCACCCTCGTCACTTGGACACCCTTGTTGTCTTCACAGGGGTTGTCCCAACCATCTCAGGTAAGTCAGATAGAACGACGTCTTCGGCCGGTGGCACCCTGGGTCAGTTAAGCGGGGAGTGGTATGGTACTTTCCCCAGGGAGGTTGCCGGGGTGACTGGGGTTTAGTGGGGACCAGCCCTCCAAAGATGGGGTTCCCCAAAGGACAGATTGGTGGCCAAGGGGGTCGGCCTCGCCAGGCTGCAGTGCCCACGGGCTGTCTCCCCCCCCTTTGGCAGAGTGGGGCGCTGTTGGCCCCTTCTAGGAGTGGGGTGCCTATTTCCCCTTTAAGGCTTTGGCCAAGGGTGAGCCTGTCTGCCTGCTCAGGCTCCCCGGAGGTCATTCTTCCTCTCCCTAGGCAGCCCCAGGAAGAGCGACCTCCTCCCTCGGCTGCCCGGCTCCTTATGAGCCGACGGCCGGGGCTTTCAGGGACCACCTCCTCAGGCCCTGCCCCTCCGCCGAAGTCTCGCGAGACCTCGATCGGCCGTCCGACGTCCTGTCCAACGTCATCGCTCCGCGCGGCCGACACAAAAGGCCTGCACGGGGCGTCAAGGGCTGGGGTGAGGCTGGACAGGCCGGCAGTTGCCAGCGCGAAGGCCCTGCTCCCCGCAGTGTGCGCGGGGAGGCTCATCCCTCATCCGGACGGCGAGGGAACTCCAGGGAGGGTCCCGCCCAGCCAGGGCCAGGTAAGAAGCGGCCTGGCCTCCTTCCCAGTAGTCCTTCCCACCGGTCCGGGGTCTTCTTCTTGGCTTGTGGGGCGCCCGGAGAGAGCAGCCTCCTCCCGGTCATCGGGGTGTCCCACGGGAGGCCCAGGCGCCCCGTGACAGATGGTGCTGCTGGAATTTACTCATTACATTTCACTTTATGGCTGTGGCCAAGACCTCCTTTTTCTAATTTTGCTTGGTGCAACAACAGTGCCATGATGAATACCTTGATACCTGTAAATTAGATAACTGCAATGCACACTTCAGGGTGCTGCTTTCAAAGACCACTGAGAAACCAGTGGCAAAGACCAGATTTCATCACCACCATCATAGCTAAATTGTTCATGATTTATTTAAAATAGTTCTTCAAAAAGGCTTTCATTTATTTATTTTCTTTGAAGAATGTATATCCCACCTTTCCCATGACAAAGCAAATGCCCAAGGCGGCTTTCAAGAGCAGGCTAATCTAAACCTCCATTTTTTTTATTTTTTTTTACAAATGTACAGTGTTTGGTTATTCCTCAAATCCTCAGTCCCAGATGAAGCCTTCACAGTGTAGTTCTCTCCTCTGACTGCGTCCCATCGAGCTTCAGCAGGCAATCATAAATCAAGCTTGGACAGGTCCTCAAGGTCCTATTCCGTTCTTTTACTGGCTGGCCTTCTCACACATTCCCACACTGGCATGTAGCCCCACAGCGACTCCATTCTGCCACAAGAATTCTGGCATTCTGTCTCCCATCCAAAAACAAGATTCTCCTGCTTAGCTTCAGGCAGAACCAGCAGTTCAACCATTAGTCCACACCACCTGCCTCCACAGTTTTTGAAGATGATGTTTCCTTCACCTAATGGCTGGAATGCATCTTACTTTTTACACAGAAGCCAACTTTAGTTCTGCTTCATTCTCCCAACATCTTTTCCATAAAAACATGGCCAGAAAAAAAGGGCCAATGCAATATCATCTGTTCCATCTTCGTATGAGGAAAATCTTCTTTGATCTGCTACTATGCAGCAGATCAGGACTGGAGAGCAAATGTATGTAGTGTATAGGAGCTGTTCCAATGAAATTCAGGATAATGTTTCCATGGGCATACAGCAGACAAGGAAAGGGGGAGGTATGTGAAGAGGAGATAAAGTATGTAGAGGTTCTGGGAAAAAGGAATTGTCAAGAAGTGAGGCTTCATAGATTTCTCAGGCACATGAATTTGGACATGGGTTGTTTAGAGAAAGGAAGGTGGACAGTAAATACCCTGCAAGTTCAATCAACGCAGGGCTTTTCTGGGCGGGAGGAAGGTGGCGGTGGGAGGGCAGAACAGGGCAGAAGGAAGTCGGTTCCATGGGCAGGGTTGACTGGGGAGGGGGTAGGAGCTGGGATCTGGTCGTTATCCTAGTCCCCGAGCTATGCGACCGCAATCTGGGCCCCTGCAGGTGGCACAGACTTTCACTTGCTATTTTGCAGGCACTGCCCCATCAGACTGCCTGGGACTTACCGCTAAGTAAGGGGATGGATGTCCTCTTGTCCCATCGTAAACTGCAGCTGCCTCCCAACTTGGTTAGGACACAGTGCTGACCAGCTGGCCTTCCTGCTCCTGCCCTTCCTGCTCCTGATATAGATGTAGATCTATATCTACAAACTGGCTTCTGATGATACCTTAACTTTCTTTTTAATGAACTTTATGAGTGTTAACACACAATGATTATCTCACCTACAAGGAGGGTCCCAAGAGACGGATGGAAGTGTGGGAATGGAGAGGGAAAGCGCGTGAAAGATCAGGAATAGAAAAGAAAGTGCTCAAGTTATTAAACCACATAGCTGAAGCTGATTAGTGGATTTGCTCACCTAGGAGTACAGTATAAAGGGATTAGATGAAAGGGCTTGATGAGAGAGATTGGTTGACTTTGTGGATAAAAGAAGAAGGTTCCATTGAAGGAGATGCTGATGATACAATAATGGGTTGACTCTCACTTCACAAGAGTCCTGCGTGGACCATTGTGCCAAGCCCGTTTTAAGCATCATTCTGTTCTCTAGTTATTGTTGTAGTGAAAATAGGAGGTAATGTCTAAGGCATTGTTCCAAGTTGCTCCTACACAAGCAGAGAGCCCAGCCCCTTTCATGTTAAGTATTATTGCCCCATCTTCTTGCCTTGTTAGCATGAGAAAAGTTACTAAACCATTTCTGAGAAAACTATTCTGTTCAGAATAAAAGAGTTTCCTGCCTGAATTTGGTTCCTTCAGCAAATGGAAGTTCTTGTGATCTGGAGAAAGGAGTCAATGGACGTATCCAAAGATTAAAAAAATTAACACAGATATTCTCATGATTAAGAAGTCATTTGGCTGTTTTGGAAAGAGTGCTATTTATGGGATTTCTGCTCAACAAGGCTAAACTGGGCTGGCAAGAGAAATTAATACATTTCACTACTGAAGGCAAGCAACTATGGGATTTTTTTGGGTTAATCCTTCTTTCGTACTTGATTTTTTTAAAAGCTGACATTAGATTTGACAGTGCAGATTCCCATTTTATTCAATACTGCCCTGCGTGTAAAAGACACACAGTCTTTTATTAAAGAATCAAGCTTTGAAATTTGCTACCTATGCCTAAAGGCATCTAGTCAGCAAGGATTGAAGTCATCAGGTTGATTTCTCCAGGAACTCCTCATGATGCTAATAGCCTCATGCATGAGACAAGACCTAACAAAACCTAGGGACAATCGTAAACCTTGGATCTCCAGAGGCAGGACCAGCCTTAGGGCATTTTGGCAAATTTTGACTGCATTGGGCCCTGTGCTTGGGGGCCCCGCAACCCAACTGCCATCTCGCTCTGTAGTTGATGCTCCAGCATGGAATCGACTATGTGGAAGCATCGCCGGCAGAGTGTAGCAAGCACAGTGCTGCTGTGTGTGGCCCTGCAGCCCACCCCTGTGTCCCAACAGTCCAAAATGGGCCTCTAGGAAGCTGTTGGAAATAGCATCATCACAACAACAACAACAACACCTATTTCCAGGTGTTGCATTTTGCGTGGGGCACCATCACCCACGCACTTGTCACTGTGTTCATCCAGTGAGTAGAAGGGCCCAAGGGGGGGGAGAAGTGGGAGTCCTGCAAAAGTATTTGGCACCTAAGCTCCTAAGGCCAGGCTTGCCCAGAGGCCTAGAATATGACAAAGGATAGGTGTTGTAACCAGCACCACTTAAAGCAGCCATTTTCAACCATTGTGCATAGTCATATTGGTATACCGTGAATGGTCCCTGACAGGGAAGAGTAGCAGCAACAAAGAAGAAGAGGAAAACCCCTGCTAAACTGGGGGGGGGGTAACCTGCTAACTTAACCTCTGCTTACCAGAGGTGTTCTTCTTATATTTAGCAGGGGAAGAGTAATTGTCCCTCTTTGCCCCAGCACAGTGTCTTTTCTAGCAGTTGTTGCTGGTGGTGTTCTACATTTTTTTAAAGATTGTGAGCCCTTTAGGGGCAGGGAGGCATTTAGCTTTATTTTTTTGCCTGTAAACTGCTTTGTGAACTTTTTGTTGAAAAACGGTATATAAATATTGTTTGATTGATTGAGGGCACAATCTAACATGCGCCCTTGGGCCAATTCTAGCTACTTGCATTGGCCCAATGGCAACGCTGGTACATGAGCGCAGCAGCCTCTAGGAATATGAGGTCAAATACAATGAATTGCAAGTAGGCGTGAACCTACTGACCGAACAGTATCAATTTTTTTTAAAAAAAGTGAGGGTGGAGGAAGAAATTAATACAGGATTATTGGGTTAGGTGAGTGCTATATAGTGGTTAAAAACTGCAATCCTATACAAACCTTTATGTGATGTCCCATTGAACATAATGGGACTTACTTCTGATCAAATATATACGTATTTGATTGCATTGTATAGGAACTATAAATCAGGAAATGCTCACTTTGAATCAGACACCACTGCCATCAACTCACTAGGTGACTGGAGGCAGTCTATTCTCTATTTGCCTTTATCCACTCTCTTCCCACATCTGCAGTGGGGACAATACTGTCCTACCTTAGAGGATTGTTGTAAGGGTGAAAACCAGAAACATGAAGTGTTTGAACACTCAGTTCTACCCTTGTTGCAGGTGGTTCCAAATTCTTGTTCCAATATAGTTAGGTAACCATAACAAATAGAGTTAGGCAGTAATTGTTATCCATTGCTGATTTTTATGTAGTCTGTGTAGTGTGGAGGAAAAAAAGAAGAAGAAGGTGTAGTGCAGCATAAAGTGCAGTGCCGGGCATGCCGGTGTGTGTATTTTTGACAATAGAAAGGCTGAGTGCATGCCAGCAGCAGCTTGCTGTCAGTAAAAATGAATCCGAAACAGATGCCAAGTGCGTCAACAGCTTGAGCCCTATACATTTTTTATTAGTCAAAGACACAAATCACAACAAAAGTACATAGGTGCAAGCACATCAAAGCATGCCGTTATTATATTCCTAAGCAAAAGTATAACACTATCAAATGACACGTTTCCCACTTAGACTACTGTATTGCACGCCCTAAAACGGTGGAACGAGCACAGTTAATGCTTTTTAAAAGATAATTTGGAAAGGCTGTTTGCTATGTAACTACAGTTCATGTCTGAAGTGGGCAGAAGGTAGTCAACTGCCAGCCTATATCTGGTCAGCACCAATGGTGGCTGACGTTCTTGAAAAAGGATGGTGGTCAAAATAATCTTAGTTTGATCAACCGGTTTCTGAATTGCAGCAAGAATGCATGCTTAGAATCACATTAGTATGGGTTAGTTATGCCTAAGCCATCAAAATATCCTCAGGACAAACTCATGCGCTCTGTGTGTGTGCGTGTGTGCGTGTGCGTGTATGTGTGTAGCCTGACATTTTAGCTCACAACTGCTCTGAGATAATTTAACCAGTATTGTTTTAACAGTCTAAAGAGAAAGATTTTTGCATGTACACTCACTAAAGCATTCTTCTCCATCATTTAGCCACCCAACATTTTAGATCAATCCAATCAATTAATATAATTTAGGGAATCCAGTATTTTTTACTTGAAAGGCAGCACCATAGCTGTGGATGCAGTAAGTGCATGCATGTTCATGCGCACATACAGTATGCATGTAAGTCAACTGCATAGCTGGCTTGGGTCCAAGGAGACCCACCGTAGGGACCCAGGAGACCATCTGGGAGGAAAGTAAAATGTTTTTATCTTCATTCTCATTGGCCTTCTTTTCTCCCCCTACCCCCCCCCCACACACACATAGCATGCAGACAGATAGGGAGATAGGATTGGGCTATTTGTGTGCAGAACCTTTCACCAGATCAGTCAAAATTCTGGAATTCACAAGCTCTTGTTTGTTTTGCTCATACCATATTTGGGGTTTTCAAATATACAAGAATGGCTATTGTGAAGAACAGGTTCAAAAATCGCTGCTTAGGTCTGTCTCCATCTTCTAAGCTTGCAACCATTTTGCAGCAGCTGTGGGAACTGGGCTTGTTATTGGACTGGGAAAGAGTCTCTTATCTTGACACTCACTTCAGCCAAGTGAGAGGCCAGAAAACGGGCTGGTTCCTCAAGGTTTCACTAATTGGGAATTGGCTACAGCTGTGATTCTCCGGTTGGGACGGGTCAGAGTGAGTGAACCACGGTAGTGTCAAGTGATAAGATCCTTTTCCAGAAGCTTGAGTAGTTCTGAATCTCTGGTTGGTTGAGAGCTAAGTTTAAGGTATAAAAAACCCTGTTAGGAAAGGGTGAGCTGCTCTTTTTGCCATTCCATCAGGGATATCTGATGTCAGCCAAGGTCAGAGGTGTTGTGCCCATAGGGCACACTGTAATGCCAGCCATGGGTGCTGGTGAGGGACCTGGGCACACCGTGCATGATAGTGGCGTGGAGCTGGCCCTCCAGCCCGCTCTTGCCTTCATTACGATCCAAAATGGAGCGATTCTGGAAGTGGGGGCCATGGCGAGCCTGGATTTCCCAGGCTGGAGTGTTGTGAAGCCCCAGTTTGGGAACCTCTGACTTGCAGGCTTGCGTCTGTGTGAGTATAAAGAAAGTGGATTCATCTAAGTCCGGCCTAGGCCCTGCTACTGGAATGAACCAGAGTCTTAAGGCTGGAGTTTAGGGGAGCTCAGAGCTTGTAATGGCTGTTGTAATGACTTCAGCTTCCCCTTGGCAGGACAGGATTTTAGGAGTGGTGGCACCTACTGAAGGGCAGTTTGCCTTGAGGATTTGTTTGCTCACCTGTTTGGCCAGTCAGGTGAATATAAGCAACAACATGTACTCAATGTTTGGCCTTTTTTCCTGGGAACTGTGGGCTTCTCTCTCATGGAGTGGTAGGATACACATGAACAAATTGGGAATATGCATTGCTGACTCACTGGAGGTGCTTGGCCAATGAACCAGGAAAGCGTAAGATTGGTTAGAGAGATCTTGGGCCATGACAAATATAAATACAAATATTGCTGCTAAATCAAGGCAAAGTTGTGGAATCATTTGTCACAAGACTTACCACTGCAGGAACCTGATGGATGAATGAATGAATGAATGAATGAATGAATGAATGAATGAATGCAGCTAATATACTTCCTGTGTTCAGTATTTTTTGTTTGTTTGTGTTCTTCCTAGCATACATCTGCTTAGATAAATATTCTCACATAATATACAGTTTCTTTCTGGGAAGCTTTTACTTAAAAATTAAATAAATCCAACCAAATATATTTACACGTTACATTTCTGGTTTGAAAAGAGCAGCATGGAGCAGCTGAAATTCATTTGCTTTGTGACTTGGCAAAAGAGTTGCGTTCAGAGATTGCCTTTGGATTTTGCATCAATGATAGGTTTGACTTCTGGATGAGGACTCACCTCCCTGCTTCTGAGAATTATAGGAGCCAATTTGGATGCCAGATTCTGGCAAATATTGAGTAAACAGACACAATGTTCAATGGCTGGTTTGTAACAAGATCACAGATACGCTACAAAAGTGGTCTCTGGCCCTTCATTCTAGATAAGGATGAACTCTACACACATGGTAAATACATCCCACTGCAATGCAAGAAAGAAAGCAAAAACAACTACTGGAACCAAGCAATAACACATGGGCACAAAACACAAAATATTCCACCGTCATGCAACAAAACTCATATAGTAATGTCACAACATTTGCACTGGCCTCCAGTCCTACAAATCCCTAACTGGCTTCAGTGCAAACTTGGGGTCTGCTTGCATTTTCCAACAAATGCTTTATTTCAGATGCCAATATTCTAGGTTCAGATACCAATATTATACCAATAGGTTCATTGAGGCAATTCTCCCCCACATCCACACAATTCAAAAGGGGTTTTATTATTCAAACAAACGCACAGAATCTTATAAGAAGTCCCTCTACCTTGTGATGAAAGCCATTACAGGAGGGCTTTCCACTTGGAGACATAATTATTCAAAGCAGTCAAGAAAATAAATCTACATATCTAGAGTTAGTCTCCTTACTGTACTCTAGGTCTTCCCATGCACAGAAGAGCTCCTAGCTGTAAGGCTACCTACAACTGAATGACTCTCAGGGACCAATCCTATCCAATTTCCCAGTGTAAAAGACGGCTCCTGGATATACATGACCAAAATTTGCTAGCAGCAGCACAAAAAGTTTGTTCCCCTTTGCACTTTCAATTGTCAATATCTGTGGGACATATCCCGCTTTATCTATATGTGCTAGATTGTCCTATGGTTAGACGAGCCTTTACTCTTGCACGTTGTAATGTATTCCCCTCTGCTGAGTTATGGGGTAGATATTCAGGGATTCCGCGGCAGGATCGTGTATGTTCCTGCGATCAGAAATCCATTGAAACTCTGGAGCATATCATCTTGCACTGCCCTAATCACTCTGATAGCAGAGTGAAATACCTCCATCCTATTATCCACTTGTGGGACTTGAAAGATAACACCCAGGTGCTAAAAAACTTATTTTCTCTGAGCGATCGAATGGCTCTAATGCAACTGGCACTTTATTTAGACAAGCTAGTCGTAGCTAACATAGCTCGTTGCAATCATGGTTAATTCCTGCCTCTGTCCTGGGTCATGTTTTTATATGTAACTTTCGTATATGATTGTTTTATATGCCAATAAAGGTTGAATGAATGAAAAAAAAAAATTTCCCAGTGCAATCCTATCTCGGGGCTGCATTACAACTGCATCAGAGCTGGAAAATCGGATAAGATTGGAAACTAACTCCCCTCCATGTGGCAGATGTAAGGCAGGAAGAGATTAATGATAAGGGTTGGTGTGCACCCTCAAGTAAATGCATTAGTCAAGGGTGACCCAGGACCAGTGTCTGACTTGAGGATGTTGGCTCGGCAACTTCAAAGACTGTTTGGCTTGGGATGGGGAGCAGGGAGATTCAGATTTTTCTTAACCCTTTTCAAAAGTTGGTGGCAACAAGCTTGGATTAGCCTCTTAGTTTGCAACCGTCAATAGGAGGAATAGACACAGTAGCAAATATGATTTTACAAGTCCATTTTAAAAGGGTGTGGAGTGTCTGTAGTTAGGATCCACTGCAACAGACACACAGGCACATGCATACATTGATTCAGTAAATTGTAGTTAATTGTAATTGTTTTGTGTATTTGAAGGGTCCGAGGGCAATTAACACATTTGTACTTGAATAATACTTTTTTGCCTATTTGCAACGCAACTATGTGTCAAATGTATTAATAGGTATTAACAATAAGCCTGCTAAAGTTTATCTCATTGCTGTAAACCTGTAAGAAAAAATATCATAAAGTAACCAGCAAAACTTTAGATATTACAAGGGATATGTGAGTGCCACAGAAAACAGCAGTCCACATTTCCTCCACTCTCATCTGTTCTTGCCTAGTATTACAAAATGTGTCGTATCGTGTCAGCATCATTTTGCAAGTTTCCTGGCTCTCAAAAGCAGCAATTAATGATGTGAGAGAAGGTGAAGCAACTCAGAACACAAGGATTTCATGTCATATGTTTTCTGTTCCTTAATGCTGCTGGAATAGAAGGAAAGATAGAGATGAGAGGTTAAGCCTATGCTGTCAGCCACATCCACGCAGCTCTCTTAAAATAGAGATCTGATTTAAACTGGTAGTTACACCAACTGATTAATAATGTGTAATAGCCCAATCCTAATTAAATCCCCCCACAGCTATGCAGTGGCATTGCCGTGACTTCTGCTACATCCCACGGGAGATTTTGGCTGCCTCTTCATGGTAAGGGGACTTTTGACCCCTTGTCCCAGGTTAAGCCCCAGGAATAGCTATGGGTCAACTCAGGCCAGTGCCAGTTCAATTGCTGGTGCAAATCCACATTGTTCCATGCAGGTGGATCAGACCCAGGAAAGGGCTTAGGATTTGGTGTGTACCAGTGCTGCCAATCCCAACACCCTCCTTGGACTATGTTACTGAACATGCTTACTTGAAATAAACTCCAAGAAATTCAGTTGCAGCTTGTTTATATCTGAGTAGACTTAGATGCCAACCTAGCAGTTCGAAAGCATGTAATAATGCAACTAGATAAATAGGTACCACTTCGGTGGGAAGGTAACGGCATTCCGTGCACCTTGGTGTATAATCATGCTGGCCACATGACCACGGAAACTTGTCCTCGGACTAATGCCGGCTCTTCAGCTTAGAAACGGAGAAGAGCACCACCCCCTACTGTCAGTCATGGGGAAACCTTTACCCTTTTAGACTTAGATGACCTGCAATAAACACATCAGAAGAAACATCTGCAACAATCCTAAGCCCACTTACATGAGAGTAAGCCCCATTAACGATGATAGAATTTACTTCTGAGTAGACATGCACAAGACTGGGGCTCCCAATATCTAGGAAACTTGCATTGACTCTGTTTTAGAAGGTGGTCAGAAGATATAAGTATTGTTTTAGGGTTCCTTCATTTTGAAATTGTTATATGGCACCACTGCTGTGAAGATTAGTTATGATGATGATGATGATGATGATGATGATGATGATGATGATGATGATAATAATAATAATAATAATAATAATGACCTATCAATGTTTGTAGCATAATACTGTGTTGAGGATGCCTAAGTGTAGACATGCCTAAAGCAGTAACCCTTTTTTTCCATTAATGAGCAGACACTTATGCCATGACACAAACTCCTTTTGGAATGCCCTGTAGTTTCAAAAGAGGTGTGACATGTTGCCATAGACGATTGCTGTGTAATACACAAGGCCAAAGTGCCTTTGATTATGCAGAACTAATTGCCTGATTCTTTGGATTCCGGCTATTATACCATAGGTTACGGCTCATATATGCTCAAAAAAGACCGCCACTTCATAGCCTGGCCAGATTTGCTCTGCATCTTTCTGGCACTCTTCCAAGCATTCATAGTGTTTATATTATTATTTCGCAGCCCTTTAGACTTCAGCAAACCAGACAGCTGCTTGTCTAGAACTGTGCTCTTCCAAGTCCTCCATTAAATCACTCACTGACCTTGCTAGCCTAATTGCCCTAGTTAAATAAGAACAAAAAAAAACAAAGTGTGGCTGGATGTGAAAATGCATTTTTTCTTCTGTCTCGCTTAGTAACAGCAACTAACATTTGTTAATCCGCTTGTATCTTGAGAGATCCTAAAACATTCTGAAAGAGATGTATAAGCACTCTTAAGAGACAAAGGAGCTAAATGCGTAGTGAATTTGACTCATTGGAAGAACAAATCCACATGTACAAATTCAACCTGACAACTTTTTGAGGAATTTAGGATTCAATCCTGAATACTCTTATCTGGGAGAAAGTTCAATTGCACTCAGTATATATTTACCATATATTTGCGTGAAAGTCAAGCAATTTAGGTCTTAAAATTGATCCAAAAACCCTGTGTCAACTTGTACATAAATATATGTAAGGTAATTGGGAAACAAACTTGCTCCGAGTTTAAAGAAAAAAGGGAGGCAAAAGAAGCAGAGAGAGAGAGAGAGAGAGAGAGAGAGAGAGACAGACAGACAGACAGACAGACAGACAGACAGACAGAGAGAGCACCATTACAAAAGTACCCTTCGGTTTTCTAAGCTGCATAGTGTTTGCAGCAACACTATCCTGGCTAGGTTGAGGGGGGAGGGAAAGAATAAGAATATAAGAATAAGAATATAAGGTACAACCAAACATGATGATGATTAAACTTACAGGCTTCTTCCTTCAACCTCACAAGACTGGTGCAGCTGCAACCAAAAGTGATGCTGCTTAAGCGACACCAGCCTCATTAGGTTGAAGGGAGGTAAGAAGGCTATAAATCAACGGGTGGCCCTTCTTGTTATCTGAATGCGAACAAAGTGAAGCTAGTGGGCGGAGTTAGCGGTGACGTAAATACACCCAAAACAATGCTGATTCCAAGCATTTCAAATGGGTTTCCGCATAATGTTTAAGACTTATTTGTTTACTCCTGAAGTAAAAACTTACCAAAATAACAACGTGTGATCGTGGAGAAACATCATTGGTAACCTAATTATGATTCAATATGCAATTCCAAGGTTTAATTCCGCAGAATTATATTACTGAACACACCGGACAAAATGCCGCTTGCTGTCTATTTAAACTCGGATTGCACTGTTTTGACAGACTTATTTTTTGAAATCTACACAACCAAAAGTAAAGTGTGAACAGGAAGGAAAGAAAAAAAAGGGAAGGGTGGGCAAAAATCAGATAAATATGTAGGAAAATTACATTAAAATCTCTCAATGTATAACACAAGCAGTTGTCAATATGAGAGTAATTCTTTTTCACTTCTAGGCTATTAAGAGTACTTTTTAAAACTTCAACACTCACCCCCCCCTAAAACAAATTCTGTTAATGTTCAGAATTTCAAAAATATTACCATAGAAAATGGAAGGCGGGGAAAAAAAGTGTAAGCGGGAAGGGGGGAAAAAGGAGGGGGAATTTTTTTTTATTTTTATTTTATTTCTTCATATCTACTTCAGTTTGTGAAGGGCTGCATACTTTATGAAGTAATATTTGTCTGTAGCAACGAATCACAATGATTTTAAGTACCTGTGCAAAGTAATCCCATTTTTCGTCCAGTGATTCGCGCACCCGTATGCAGAACACGCAGGCATGATTAAAGATGTTAAGGTTAACTTTACCACACGGGCAAGGAGATTTTTATTCGTGACGCCGCGGCGGCAATCCTCCTTCGCAGCAATGATCTGAGATACACCCATGGCTTCAAGTCTGTGACGTCATGGCTCATCCAGTGTATCTAACATCCTTGCTATAAATAAATAGCATCAAGTTTGGTTGCAGTTACACTAACCTTGGTAAACTGAGGACAGCGAATAAAGTTATTAACCTGCATGGAACTTCCTGTGCTGTGGCCCTGCTGGAGTTGCCTCCATGGAGGCAATAATCTCCTCCAAACCAGTGGCGTTTCTACAGGGATGGCAAAGCTCTAAGTTTTGCAAGAAGCCTTACCTTGCAGTGGAAATCACTCCTCTCCTGCACCGTTTTAGCCAATCCTCACAGGGAACAGCAACATCTTGGCATTGCTTACTGGCTACAGCAGCAAAGGAGAGGAATGATTTACATGACAGGGTAAGGCTCCTTGCAAAACTTAGAGCTTTGCCATCCCTGTAGAAACGCCTCTGCTCCAAACTCAGATTATCCATGGGTCATAGGAAATGTCTGGATTTCTGACTTCAAACTCCACTGATTAATCTGTTAAATACCTTACAAGCATATTACAAAAACTTCATATATCTTTCTATAGGATATTAAAGGACACGTAAGGAGCTAAAACATTTAAGAAGCACCGACTATCTCTCATTGTCAAATGTTTCAGTTCCTTACACCAATGGTCTCAAATGTTTTAGACTAGGATCCACTTTTTAGAATGGCACTTGTGTCAGGACCACTGGAAGTGATGTCATAAACCTGAAGGTGATGTCATAGCTGGAAGTGACATAACCAAGCAGGAAGTGCCATCATTGTGACATAATCAAATGACACTTTTGGAATGCAAACTGACATTTTTGGACAGCAGCAACTGCACAACCATGAAACATCCATGACAGAAAGAAAGAATGGGTATATGCAGAGATTTTAGATAAAGATAATAACTTACTAACTAAGGAACAATTAGAGGGGAAAAATATTTTTTTCGATTGGTGGTCAGAAAATCAAATAAGATCAAGATTGAAAGAAGATCGAAAAATAGGAATATACCAGGATATTACGGAATTTGATAGATATTTTCTAGAAGAAAAAGAAAAATATATAAAAGGAATATATACATTTCTTCTAAAAAGGAGAATGGAAGATGAAGTAATAAAAGAAGCAATGATTAAATGGGCTAAAAATGTTGGACATGATATTTTGTTGGAAGATTGGGAAAAAGTATGGAAAATGAACATTAAAATGACCAAGGCAACATCATTTAAAGAGAATATATACAAGATGTTTTACAGGTGGCATATAACTCCTCAAAAAATTTCAAAAATGTATAAGAATACTTCTAATAAATGTTGGAAATGTGGAGCAGCTGAAGGAAGCTATTACCACATGTGGTGGACTTGTCAGAAAGCTAAGAAATTTTGGCAGAGAATACAAGGAATGCTGCAAGAAATATTAAATTTCAATATTCCACTCAAACCAGAAATATTTTTATTAAATATTTTAACAGAAATTCAAGATATAAATATGAAACATATTGTTATTCATGTAACAACGGCGGCTAGATTACTATTTGCACAGAAATGGAAAGACGATGAAACCCCGAACATGGAACAAATAATAGGGAAAATTTATGAAGTGGCAGAGATGGACATTTTAACAGAAAGATTAAGAGAGGGCAAGATTATTAAGATTAAACAATACTGGAAAATGTTTTATGATTGGATAGATATGCAATGTTGAATGGTAAAGTAATAAAATATTAGTACTGATTATATAGTTCAACGTTGAATATTAAGATATTTCATAATTTATAAGTAAAGAAGATTTTGGATATATTGAGTATGAAATAGATAACCTTAGAAATGATATTTTTTAATTGTATTGATGATATTTTTAAGACATTATGATGCATTGCAAGGTACCTACCTAATGTGTTTACCTTTGTTTAACCCATTCCTTTGTTTTCTGTAACCCTATCCCATCTCTTTTCTTAAAAATTAATAAAAACAATTATGAAAAAAGAAAGAAAGAAAGAATGGGACAAAATATTACGTAAAAGCACTGCACTAAAAATGAATTTTTTTAAAAAACAACAACCCTCACTTGAAAATTAAAACTGTTTACACTCAAATATTCACAAAAGGAATATAGCAAGACTAAGGTCTCCAAGATGGTTGTTCCAAGCTTTCCACAACCCACCTGATATCCTTTGGCCGCCAATCTGGCACTTTTGCCCAAGTGGTGGCCTGGAGAAGCCGCGCACCTCCCTGGCTACAGCCGGAGGGCGCACGGCTTCCTTTGGCCGCCGATTGGGCAATTTTGGGTGAGCTGCGCCTGAGAGAAACCACACACCTCCCCAGCTTGGTGAACTGGGGAGCAGTGGCTTCCCTCGGCTAAGGCGTATTCTTGGGCACTGTACTGGGGGGGGGGCTGAGGGCAATCGGGCCTCCTTGGCAAATGGCACCCATTGCTCTTGCCCCCCCCACAAAATACCCTAGATATGCCACTGGGGTGCAGCGAATGGCAGAGTGGAAAACCAAAGGGAGGAACCTGGGGACTGAGCTTGAGGTATGGTCAGAGAAATGGAGAAACAAGGCAGCTCCAGGTTGGAAGAATCCTCCGAGTAATTTCAGAGGAACAAGGACTGGAGCATTGTGTTCTGATATTTCTTCTGTCTGTCAGATGCCCTTTCTGCTGTCTCTCATTTCATGTAGCAAGCAAAAGGAAGTCTCTCCATTTTTTAGATAGAGGCTCTGAAAGAGTTCAAATCACAACAACCACAAATCTCTCTCTCTCTCTCTCTCTCTCTCTCTCTCTCTCTCTCTCTCACAACCTAGAAATGTAATGCAGTGTTTTGTGGAGACCAAAATATAAAGTGAGGTGTGGGGTCAAAGTGGGGAAAAAAGTAGGAGAGAAAAATATGGGGAAGATGATAGGTGTGTGGGGTGGAAACTGGAAAAAAAAAACATGGAAAATTTAAAAGGTGAGGACAGATTGGAAAGAAGAAGGATGGGGGGAAATAAAAAAATAGATGGGAAGATCAGAATGGACAGAGAGATGAAAACGTGAAGGCATTTGATAAAATATATGTTTTGCCCTAAACTGGAATGAATCTGATACTGTATTCACAACAAGCATTTTAGGACCGATACGCAGCAATGATACGCAGCAATATTTTTTTGCAGGCTCCCTCTTCTCTCAATATATATACAGTATATTCTCTCAAAATTGTGTGCGTTCTGTTGTGTGTGTGCAGATGTTTGACTGCTTATGATTTGGATATTTCAATTGTGAGACCTGGTTGACCAAAAACCCAAGTATGCACATAAAAATTCCTTTAATAATGCATTAATTACATTAATTTAAAAAGTAAGCTAGTAGACTTTCAGCTGTAAAGAGTTTCCCCCTCCTAGGACTGAAAGAGAATTTATTCCCTGACTCCAGATATGTATCTTTTGAATAGGGGGGTTGTTTGTTGTTTTCTCACACAAGTCCTGCCTGGTACGGTATATATACCTTCTTCTTCTATATCAGTATGTGATTGAGATGGTATTCTATTCCATTCACCTCCCAAAGATTGGGGCTAGTAGTATAGTTTACTCACATTCAAATGTCCTAATAATGTGATTTTGGTGAACACTGTCAGATGCTACACTGATAGAGCACTCAGCAGGCCTCACCTTAACAATTTATTTGCTGGCAGGGCAAGACTAAGGATTCGGCTGTTAGATCTTGAGAACAGATAATTAAACCTTGATATGTCAACAACAATTTGTGTTTCACAATGTTCCCAGCAGGCCCCTTTGGAAAAACCTCTCTTCCTACAGTTTATTAGGATAGCCTTCACCTGCCTCGACAGCTGGGTGCTTAAAACCTGTCATCTCTTGTTATCAATAATCAGCACTTTGCAAGGTGAATGTGTGTGATCATATGCATAATTCTGCATGCAGCTAACTACAACCCACTGATGACGGCAACTAGAAACCTACGTTGGACCCAAATGGAAAACGATTTCCTGTTAACTGTAGAAGAAACATAACCCCATCTATTTCATTTTGTCACCATAAGAAGGATATGTTCCAATAGGTAAAATCTTAATAATTACTTGTTTTTCTCAAGAAAAACATGAAGCATTCAGCTTTACTGCAGAATTATGAAAGTTGGTTTGATTTTGAGGGCTGGGGAAGAGCTCCAAAAGCAAAAATAACTATTGAAACAGATGAAAACAGTATGACTGCATTGTTGATATTAATTTCAGCTGTGGGGAGGGTAAGCATGGGATTTTGGGGAGCCAGCTGCAGCCAATGGTTTGGGAGGTCCTATCACTTCAGTCCATTTTGGAGAGAATGATTAGTGATGGAGGACAAATTGGTCCTTGGGATTGCAGGCTCATAGAGGCTGTAGTAGAAAAGTAGAAGGAATCTCTGGAGTTGGAATCGGTGGACCAATTTGCTGCAGTGTAGTGCTCCGCCGGGGGAAGTTGGTTTGGTGGCCCCAGAATCAGGAAGTTCAATGAAGTCATGACTTGGAGAGGGCAGTGGTTGAAGCAGGCTTAACAATTTGCGAATAGTTGTGTGCTCCAGGGTAAGTGCCTACACCAGTGTTGTTCAGCCTTGGAGTCAGGATCCCAGTGGCGTCCACAAAGCTTCAGTTATGGAGTCCTGGCAACTTAAGGGAATGAAAAAGGTTGAAGACCACTGAACTAGCACACCACCTGGTAAAGGGGGAGGCATCTGATGTACCCCTTCAGGTACTAGGAGATGGTGTTCAGCTCAGGGTCTTAGCAATTGTGCTAAAATAGCTTTCTCTAGTTCCAGCCTTCTTGGTAACTTTTCCTGCTCTCTCCAATAAGAATTTTTGGTTGCAGTGAACTGTGCTGGGAGGGCATTACAGGGGTGGTGAGTGGGAGGCAACAAGGATGGGGTGAATGGATAGGGTCCTATGAGGGGGTTGGACTGACGGTGGGATTTTATACTTTATTTATATTTTGGGATTATAGCACGAAAAAGGTGGAAGACCACTGGCTTACACTAAAGAAAATGTCTGGAGATATGCACCATTGCAGGGTTTATACAGCCTTTTGACTGGCATTGATTTTAACACGTGACCCAGTTTTAGTCTAAACCTTCAATTCCATTTTATTAGGGAGTACTTAGGTAATGGAGGAACATCCTCCCAGTGCTACTCCATATTTGCAGATCAGTATCTTTTCCCAGATGTTTGATCAGTTACATTTAAGGCTGTTTGCAACAGGCCCAAGATGTGGTATAGCAGAAAAGGGTTAATTCACTGGCAAGGCAGTCTGATTAATTATGAATTACCCAGAGATATGGCTCCTGCTTTCTAAAGTGAATTATTGTATATATTTCCTTAATTACACTTTTGCAAACACAGCCTACAGTGTTTACCTGAGAGACCCATACGACGGTCTTTTGAGTAAATATATACCTATTCCTTGTCTAATTGCATATTTACCTGAGCAACGCAGTAGCTCTGGATAAACCATCCTGGCCTCTTGAGTCCTGAAAAGAAAAGCTTACTATTTATTCCTAAATTAAGGGAATTACTTTTGTGTGTGCAGATAATTTAAGAAAGAATGGGAAGCCAAGCTGTGAACTTCCAGAATAAAACATGTATGCTGAGATAAGATTATATAAAAGCTGAACTATACAACATGCTAGACCCACAGTAGTTTGGTCCTTTTCGTTCGCACATGCATGACAACGACTATGTGTATTGTAGCTGTTATTTTAGCTACACATGTTGCATGGGGAAGAGGTCTTTTACCTTTTTCCTTTCATGCCATGATGCTGATGAAAACCATGCCCCCAGAGCCGTTTACCCCCAAGAAGTAAGTTTCTACTGAAGTTTCTTGATTCTTTTGATGTTTGTTATTATAGCACTATCAGAGTACATGGCACTTTACAACAGAAGAGAAGAAAGTCAAAGAACCCCAAGGGGTTCATGAGCTAATGAGAAATGAAAGAGAGACACAGAAGAAGGGGAACATAGATCGTATGAGGGTGAGGTGAAGTCAGTGAGTTTTATCCTCTTACCTGTTGACTCAGTGGTTTCCAAACTGTGTGCCACAGCACCCAAGGGTGCTGCGGCAAGCTCACAGAGGTGCCACAGGATGTTCCCAGTGGCCAACGTTTAGTAGCCCTCCCAGGTGCCACCGTCTTGAATTACATGAGATCATGTGAGAGCTCATGTGATTCAAGATGGCTGTTATGTTTGTGGGTCCAACATAACCAGACAAAGCATAAGTCCTT
>JAJKFI010000012.1:17710225-17760173 GCA_029204185.1 Lerista edwardsae | reverse complement strand
TTTTTTTTTTGCACCCTGCATAATGAGTATTCTGGAAGAATCTGTGAATTGTTCAATGGAAAGTAGACATCCGCGTGGATTCTCCTGTCCTAAAATATATAATACAGTATTCTTCATTCCCAGTACACTTTTGTAACTAAAAATGGCAATCAATTTTGTCTGGCTTGGCTAATGGTGGCAGGAAGATAATGTCAATGTCTCTAGATTTACAATCCTGTGTGCTTTGGAATAATACATAATTGCATGTTGCATACATCAGTGGTTTCCAAACTCTGGGTCCATGGCCCACCAGTGAGTCACTACCCAATTTTTGGTGGTTCGTGAAACTGACAGGAAGATTAAACAACCTGCTACTTGGGGATGGAGGACTGCTGCCCAATCACCATCACAGCCACAGAGGCTTGATCAGCTGATAAAGTGAAACTTTTTCTAGGTGGATCATGATGCTAAAAAATTTGGGAACCTCTGGCATACAGCATTCACAATTCTTTAATGTTATTACTAGTCTGTAAAAAAAATCTTATCAGAATTCCTAGTCAGTCCTACACACACACACACGCACGCACGCACGCACACACACACACACACACACACACACACACACGTGCAAAGAGCAGTCATGAAAACATGTTATAGGTTGGCCCTTGTTATCTGTGGGGGCTCAATTCCTGGTACCCCTGCAGACTCAGAAATTCATGGGTATGCAAACTTGTTGATTCAGGGCAACCTCAGGGCAACAGCCAAGCCAACCAGGCCAATTCTCTCTTGCACTGTGATATATGCCAAGGTACATCACATTGATGGCACAATCTTAATCTGAGTTAGGTCAGTATAAACTAAGACAGCAAAGTTTGGCCAGCACAAGGGACACCGTAAAGTATGTTTGGGCCACTCTCGGAGTCAGAGAGGCCAGCACACAAACATGAGCCGTCCTCCCTGACTCCAAGAGTAGTCTTCTAAACAGGCTTTATGGTGGCCATTGTGCTGGCCAAACTTTGCAGGCTTAGTTTATGCCAGCCTAACTCCAGTTTAGGATTGTGCTCTGAAACAAAGTACTGCAGTGCATTTAGAAGTGAAATTTGATACAGCAATAGAGAACAAAGAGAAGCCAGAGATATAGTTCTCAAAAATACTGGATTCAGAAAGGAAACAAAGAGCAAACCATCTAGAAAATAGCCGTTGACTATTGCTCACTCATAATGAGGTAGATGCAATCAATGCTCTTAACATTAAAAAGACATTGGCATATTTTAAAAAAATTAAAAAGGAATTAAAGCAAGTATTTGTACTTCCTGTATTTCAGGAAGGATGAAGCAATATAATTCCTGAAGAAAAGAAACTTTCAAGTTTGCAAGGACTGTGGAAGTATCTAAAAGAATTATTTTGCTGGCATAGGGTTAGTAAATGCAATGCCATTAAATACCATTAGTAAACACCATTACACAAAATGTGACCCACCTTCTAGGTAAACATGTAAGGGATTGTGCTGTTGCTCACTTATATAAAAATTGATATTCTTCAGGTTATACACCCAAGATTTGTACACCAAGAACTGATATTTGCAGAAGTAGTTCTGTTTGCACAAGGGAAAGGTAATTTTCACTAGTCTCTGTGAAATTTTCATTTATCTTCACATCTCCCTGTAGCCCCTTAAAAATCTGCTCCCAAAGCACATGGAATTTTTGATTTAAGAGAATGAAGAACTAAATACAGCAGCCTTCCTGTATTTGGTAATGTTGTTAATTTGGTAATGTTGGTAATTAAGTATCTTTAGAAAAAAACAACACTGAAATCTTGGCACTTGTTGTTTTGAGCAATGAAGATGATTGCTTTGAATTCCATAAAAAGTAAAGATCGATATAATGGTCAGTAATAATACAGGTAAATCTATTGACCCAAATCAATAATTTTTTTAAAATCAAAAGTGGTATTTTGTCCAATAACGTGAGAAAAAGATCACCATTATAAGCATTAGGGACTTACTGTACTAAGACTTCAACATTGCTTATATTTTTGAGTACTGCTAAAGCTTTCGACAGAGTTGAAAGTACACCTGTTTGTTGAAGATTTTAGAGGCATTTAACAGGGAATCTGTTTAGAGCCTGCCAACCTTCAGTCTCAATCGCCGTGAAGCAAGGCAGATTTCTCATTTGCCTTAGCACCTTTAGCTGCTGCTGTAATAATTAGCTATATCAAAGAGGCAAGGACTGGATAGGTACAAATCTCTGTGTATAAAAGAGGCTGCTGAAGACAAATGCCTTGATCTGTACAACATCGAATCCACATTCAGAAGCTTTGCACAACATCTTAAGCATTCACAGTGTACAGAAGTTGCACAACGTTATCATTAATGAGCCAACAGAGCCCAAAGATAAAGGGGAAGGCCGCAGGATAAATTGATAATTGATAATCCATGGCGTGTTGTTGCCACATGCACATGCCTTCACATTTTCTGCCATCAAACTGCACATATACACACTCTAATTCTGCCACATTTACAAAGCAAGAACAAACGTTCATAACGGATCTACATGAGACCTGTCACAGGACAAACATAGTGGCAGACAAATCGTATATGATGCAAAGCAGATGACTCAAGAAGCAAACCAAGTCCCAGAACAAGTGTATTTAGGGCAGGCAATTGTCAAAACCTACACAAAGCACATTGCTCAAGGAAGTGAGCTAACGGACATATTTATGATGAAGAGATGTATAGAGAGAACTCAAAATAGAAGGGATTCTACACAATGTCTCAGATATTAAAATATCTTTCTCATCACCCACTCTTTCACACAAATAGACCCCCCACACACACACACACATACATACGGGGTCTTTTCCCCTGTTTTTCTATACAAATAGATATCCTTTTTCTTTATTTTTCTCTTTCACACCGTGGATCCTTCTTTCACAGATATGACACAACCCTTCCTCCTTCCCCCCTCTTTGAAACAGGAGTTATCACTCACAATGCATAGAAGAATCATTTTATCTTCCTTTGCATAGGGAAGAATTAAACCTTCCCTCATTCCATAGCCCCAATTTAAATCCCCATGCCTGCTTGTTACATGAATCTAAAGAGGTTAGAGAATTGATTTCATCTTGTTTACCTGTGTATTCATCTCTCTCTCTCTCTCTCTCTCTCTCTCTCTCTCTCTCTCTCTCTCACACACACACACACACACACACACACACACACACAGAGAGAGAGAGAGAGAGAGAGAGAGAGAGAGAGAGAGAGAGAGAGATCCTGTAATTTCTGAACTTTTCATTGTTCTCATGCACATCAACTTTGGGTACATCAATGCACAATGCTCCTATATCTACACTTGTTGTGTTATGCTAAGAGGTGACTTGGGCTAAATCCAGCACCTAGGCAAACCAGCAAGTAGGGAGAAGGAAAAATATTCCCAAAATACGCAAGAGAAATTTCCAGGGAAGTAACAATAAGAAATCTGGACATTGATACAAAAGATTCACACTAGGCAGTCAGCTGTGGCACTTCTGGCATTTGGAGAACAGGAATCCTTTCTGATGGAAACAGATCAGTGGTTCCCAACCTTTTTTTGGCCATGCCCCACCTCTAAAATCCTGATGCCCCCCCCGTGACATATAATTCTTATTACTCAAAAAGTGAGCTCCTATTCATGTGGAGGAAGCCTAAAAGGCCATTAACTCGGTTTAAACAAGGTTCCAAAGAACATGCATCCATGAAAGAGAAAAATAAAAGATGGCGCGGAAAGAGGGCTTTATGAATAATAATAACTTAGTAAGAATAATAGCTTACTTTATGAATAATAAGATATAAGAACAAGTAGTGGGCTTTCAAATTCACTGTTAATAGCTCATCCTTGAATTCCCCCCCTTAAAAATCAAATTGCCCCCTTGTGGGGCATGTGCCCCATGTTGGGAACCACTGGTGTAGATCTTTTCCAATGATTTGTAAATGTTGTGCTGTTCTGCGACTTTATAATCTATCTGTTACCTTTCAATTATTTGATTGATATGGTTTACAGAGCTTGGCTAGCATTTTCACAATAACACATATGTATGTCTATGTTTCAAAGATGCCTTTGATCATTATCCTCTGGATGGCAGATTTTTGTGGATGAATTCAGCCTGTGGTAGTGCCATCCATACTACAGCATCATCACAGGAAGACAAGACAAAACCGGGATTCATCAGGGACTGAGTTTTTTTCCAGGCAGCCACAACATGCTGAGATAGCCGGGGAAGGTAATCAGAGAACAAATGCATCCAGACCTTTTGGTTCTAAATATAGTACGTTATTGCTCTTTCCCCCCAAAAAATAAAGCATTAGAAAGATGATTTTAGGAAAAGCATTTTTCCATTGATCATGGCTACAATCCAGAAGATCTAAACTCCTGAGTGATCCTGCACAAGTCTTCAGTGAAACATAAAAATAAAGAGGTTTAAGAAAGATAGCCCAGGTCTTTCAGGCTTGCTTTCGATTAATCTATGATATTCAGGACAAAACTGCACAATTGCTAGAATTAAACTATCTTTTGTATCTCCTTCCAATGTCAAAGTCAACAAGAACACCACTTGGAAAATGCAGACAGATCCCAGTAACAGAACTCCAGAGTCAATGGCCAACAACTGCATAGCAACCAATAGCAACGCTGTAGTCACAGTACACTATTAATTTTCTGAAACAACTAAATTACTAGTGACTAAAAGTTGCACTCCCTACTTGCTGTTCACTGATGTCAACTTTTATATTCCAGTGCAAGTGGTTTAAAAATGCAGGGTAAAATCTATTGGGTGTTCACTATTAGAAAATATGTTTTTAATTTAACTTGGCAAAGTATTTTTTAGATTATAGTACAGTAAATATCCACAAGAGACACAATGTTTAAACTCATTCATTTTGCTCAAGTTCTTAAATCTTTGGAAAGCACTATATGCTTCAAAACCAAACAAGGGCTTCCCCAGTTGTTATGCCCAAGATAGCCAGAAATGTATATAAAGAGAATACAAAGTTTCAAAATCAACCCAGGTGTTGTGTTTCTGGAAGCATATGAATTCAATCCAACATATGTAAGCAGTATTTTAGCATGACATTTCAATGTACTGCAGACCACAGTGTGCAGATTCCCCAGAGAAAGACACCAAAGAGAAAAAACGACAACAAAAATATCATTCTACAAGTTTCCTTTTGGATCCAAATCCATCCATAATGAAAACAGACTCATCAACCCAACCATATAAATGTTCACATACAAATGTTCAGACAAGTTTTCACTATGAAATCCCCACTGGATCTCTACCACATAAAAAATGGATACAGTATCCTACCTTCATATATAGCCTTGAAACCTTGGGCACTCACAGCAAAGTCAGTGGTGAAACAGAGCGTGAGAATAGAACCTGTGCTCACAATAGATGACGGCAGTTGAAATCCAGAAAGCCTGCAGGAGAGAAAGGCAAATGAGTATTATGAGAAACAATCACAAAACAAAGTCACACTATTTAACAATTACGGCAACAAAACTAAATAGTGGGGTTTAAAAGTTTCTATGTGTAGATTGCATAACATCGCTCAGATGGCGAAAACCTGAAGTTAGAAAAAGAATGAAACATTTCTTCCAGTGACGTTTCCATGTCACTGAATATGTCATAACACCACATTTTTGGACCAGTTCACATGTATCAAAATAACTGCATGAAATACCACTGATCAACTAACTTAGGCCCTACACACCTCTTTCCTCCCAACTGGGTAAGTGTGTGTGTGTGTGTGTGTGTGTGTGTGTGTGTGTGTGTGTGTGCATGCGCGCGTGCGTGCGTGTCAGTGAGCCTGATCCTATTGAGCCCAATGCATCTCTGTGGCAAATGGCACTGTAAACACTGTATCTCCAACACTGCCGGTAAGCTGTTACTGCTGGCGCTGGGGTGGCGCCATGGTGACAGCAGCCATGGGTGCCCTGGGGGAAGCCCTGCTCACTGATGAGCGATGAGTCCGCTGCTTGCCAGCGATATGGCCATTCTTGGTGGAGTGGGAGGGCATTCTAGGGTGGGGGGAGGCGTAGAGCAGGGGAGGGACAGGTGGCAACTCTCGCCACCGGTTCCCAGCCTCCAAGTAAGGTCACACAGCCTTACTCGGAGGCCTTCACTTCTGCACTGGCTGGCACAGAACTGAGTAGACCTATCACCTGCCCTGTGCCCTTACGAATGTCCTCTTTCTTCATGGAGGCTCCTGCTGCCTGGCTGCCGCAGGATGCAGCAGTTGCTGCCTGGCTACTGCTGTGCTCCTGGTTGGTCAGGCAGCATAGGATTGGGCTTGTGTGTATCTATCTGCATACACTGGTAATGCAAATATATAATCCCCTGCTAACTGGGCAAGAGGCAGTTTTTCAAGTGGTGTTTCTCTTATATTTAGCAGGGGGAGAGCAATTGGCCCCATTCACCCCTGCGCAGTGTCTTTTCTAGTGGCTGTTGCTGGTGGTGTTCTGCACTTTTTTAGATTGTGAGCCCTTTTGGAACAGGGAGCCATTTAATTTTATTATTATTACTATTTGCCTGTAAACCGCTTTGTGAACTTCATGTTGAAAAGCGGTATATAAGTACCTGTTGATTGATTGATTGATACTCAACGTGGAGGGAAATGTGGCATCAGCATCCAGACTAAAATATTTGTGTTCTCATATTCACGTTAGACAAAATACTGGTAACAGAACAAAGAGCAAACTGTCACTTCACAACATCCAATACATCACCCCTCTCACATCCATTAGAATTCAGCAAGCTGATTTTACAATACATTGCACGTGTGTGGATGAATTATTGTGGAACGCACTGTCCACCGTGTTTGATGCATGCCTTGATGGTAGTGTTGAGGGAGCTCCAAAAGACATCCTCTCTTATCCTTGGATTTTGGCTGTTCACAACTTGTCTGTCTGCCCGTCTGTTTGTCTGTCTGGTCTGGTCTGGTCTTTTATTTGTCTCTGCTGCTGCTTTGGCAGCCATTTTATCTCTATTGCATTCTTGTATGAATCTGGTCAAACTGGGATCAAATACAAGATCCAATTTTGGTGCAATATTATGTATACAGTACTATATAGTCAAATCCAGCTATGTGCTGCTTTCAGGTTTATGTTCTATGCTGCCACTTCAAATTTCCCTCTTCCAATCAAATAATGTTTTAAGTGCAGCAGAGCTACCACTTTCTGTCTCATCTGTACAAGTATTGCTGCTGCTAAAAGAATTTATACCCCACGTTTTCAGGGAGAAAGACAAAAATAGTCTGTTTCACGGCTGCTTAGACCCTCTTGAATCATACCTCTATTCAGAATTGTAAGAAACTCAATGAATACTACAATACTGTGTTTTTCTTGGAGTTTCAGCAATCAGTATATTCCTGCAGTCCCATTGCCAGTGTTTAATAAACAGGACAACTATGCACTATGGTAAAATATCAAATAACTCTTCAGTAAAACAGTTCTGGGGATCTACCATAATTCATAGAACCAAGCACCTCATTACAGTTTCTGTCAGGGAAAGACTCAATGAGCTAATGACAGTGAATATGATCCATTGAAGTTCAAATAATACAAGACTGCAAAAATATAGTAATAGAAATGAGAGCTTAGTCAAAAGAAGCTTTGTAGACAGCAATCCCAAACATATCAACTAGCTCCCACAAAACTCATGGCCCAATCCAATCCACCAGCAGAAATGTGAGGATGCTGGAGGAAGTGATGTTCCACCGATGAGGGCAACAAGGCCACTAGTGGGCAAAGCCAGCAGAGACGTCATGGTCCACCAGTGCCAGTGAACTGGAAGTGGTGGGTGATGGGAGGAATGGGGGCAGGGAAGAATTCTGGGCAGGGAGGGGGAGTAACTGGGAGTGGGGAGGAGGTGGGTGGGTGTGGACTTGGTGGCAGTGGTACACACTGGGACATATCTCCAAAGGCATTCCTGTGGGGGGGGGGACATTGTGTTTTGCAGGCTGCCAAACTCTGGTGTAAAGCGTTCCCCCTCGCCCTTATAGCCATTCTGAGCAGTGGGATTTAATACAACTTAAATACATATTGAGTGTGTCCCAACACAGAGCTCAGGATCCGGAGGCGAAGGTCTCCCCCAGTCCCACCCTCCACTCTGATTTTCCGCCATTTCGTACTGCCCACGCTAAGGCCCATAGTTATTGAGCCCTAAGGCTCCTTAGTCCCTGTGATGCTGCTGTGGCTGCATTCTAGCCACCAGGGAAAGAGGGATCCATCGCATAGAATACATGAGTGAGGCTCCCCATTGCTGTTGCAGCTATGCTGATGCATCAACCAGGTAATTTCGTTCCTTCCAGGGATGTGGGCACTCAGTATACTGGAAGCTCAACCAGGCCCCACCTATGATACTGTCCCTGAGCACTTTGCAACAACATGAAGGCAAATTATGTGACGGGGAACAACTTGATAGCCAATCCACACAAACCACTCAGCACATAGAGCTGTCAGTAGTGTTCCTGGAAGCACAAAACACTATGTTTTTCAGACTCCTGAATGCCTGTATAAAGCAGCCTGTCTCCCTTGCCTTCAGAACCATTTGTGGCTGTGAAAGCAAACCAGAGAGTTCTGCTTTGCTTTGCTTTGCTTTCACAGCTGCGAATGGCTTTGAAGGTAAGGGGGAGAGGCTGCTTTACACAGGTGTTCAGGCACCTGAAAAACTTATCACTCCCCAGTGGAATGCCACTGAGAGCTGCTTCCTCATGATGCCACACTGTGAGAAGCAGCATTACTACAATAGTTACAACAGGGCAGAAGAAAGTGAGAAGGGAATACAAATGTTTTTTTTTAAATAAACATTGAAAGAACAACAAGAATCACAATCGTGTTAAAAACAGTAATAATAATAAAACAATTCTAGTGAATGTTTTGCAATTGCCCGTTCTTCAAATATTTAAACACCCGATAATTAAGATGTTATAATTAAGATGATAGATGAAAACCTAGCAATTGAAATAACCAAGTCCTACTTTATAAAGCGTGTGGGATGTGGTGGCGCAGCGAGTTAATCCGCTGTCGCTGGGCTTTCGACCGCAAGGTTGGGAGTTCGAGACTGCGTGACGGAGTGAGCTCTCGTTGCTTGTCCCAGCTCCTGCCAACCTAGCAGTTCAAAAGCACCTACAATGCAAGTAGATAAACAGGGACCACTTCGGTGGGAAGGGAATGGCGTTCCATGCACTATGGCGTAGAGTCATGCTGGCCACATGACCACGGAAGCTTGTCCTGGGACAAAAGCGCCAGCTCTACAGGCTTAGAAACGGAGATGAGCACCGCCCCCTACAGTCGGTCACGACTAGACCATTCGGTCGTGGGGAAACCTTTACCTTTTTATTTTATAAAGCAAGCAGTTGGCATAGTTGCTGCCATTATATTGAGCCTATCCATGTTGACCTGTTTGTATGACTAGATGCTAGCATGGGTACTTGACAGTAACTGTGCTTTGCAAACTCTCAAAAATTAAGGGTTTCTTAGCTGTGATTATAACAGTCCTGAACAACATGGGAACCTGTCATACAATCGGTTCTCATACAATCAGAGAACCGTAATGGATGCACCCAAAAATTCGTTCAGCTTCATCAGGAAGGTGGTGCTACAGGATTACATGTAAGTTGGGTCTTAAAGAACAAAAACAAGAGTGATTGTACTGATTCTAGCAACGAGCTCATCAACTGTAGAAAAAATATTAGATATTAATTTGATTACTCACTCCCCGCAAATGACATGGGAGAAGTTTAGCCTTTTGGGTAAATGGGCCACATCTATGGGATAATAACACACAAGCATGTATATCAGGTCCTAACTACACATATTCCTTCCCCATTTTAGTCCAGGCACCCGCTGTGGGAAAGCACATCTCTTTGAGGTGTCCAGGCTCTGGCTCTAACCTGAAGTCACCTCACAATGATCCCAGCTTCTCAACATCACCCCCCTGGAAAACAGGTTGAGGTGGCTGAATTGTTCAGCCTATTCCAAGCCAGACATGATTCAAGTCTGCGGGATCATCAGCCGGCCTCTCAAGATCCATTCTAATTTTCCCTCAGATTCTTGCTTACTTCAGGGTGTGCACCAGATCCCTACTCCTACTCCCTATCTTGCACTGTATCTGCCAGCCAATCAGAACCATCTTGGCTAAACACCACACCTCAGAGACAGTCTGGGGTCAGAGAAAATTAAACCCTGCCAAGGTAAACCAGGTCAAAGTTCAATCAGGCAAAGAGCAAAAAAATTCCTACCTGGCGGCAAAAGGTATACCTTGGCCAAAAGCATGCTGGCGGAAGAGTGACATTGTCAGAATTGAAATGCCATTTCTTTAAAAAAATCTCTTATATGACAAAAGTGTTTGGATTAATCCTCGAACCCTAACTGTGCTTGGCAGTGCTTCACTTATAACACTGCTGTTGTTGGTGTTATTGTCTACTGTTTTCGTGTTTGTTTTTATATATTTTTTATTATTATATATTTTGCTAGCCACTTTGGATGCATGCAGTATGAAGGAAAAGTGGTGCATAAATGCATTAAACCAATAATAGGTTGTAAATGGAGATTGATCTAAGCACAACTGAAATCCACGAGATAAGTTAGTCAGAATGAAGTTCCATTAACTTCAATGGGTCGAAGCCATGAGGAATACGCCAACCCTATGGATGCCTAGAACTACAAGATCAAACATGGAAAAAGGCAACACACTGTTGCTGCTGTAAGCGGTGAGTAGCCAGCTCTGCACACCAGCAGATTCTGGATGCTCGCCATCCCTGGTGTATACGCAAAGGGTGTGTATACAAAGGTGGAATGGGATGTGGTGGACAGAGCAGGGCTTCCACAGGGGCAGGGAGGATAGATCAGGACTGGGCAGGTTCAGTGACAGCAGTGTCTGCTGTCTCCCTGGCCTTGATCAGTCTTCCTGAGTTCACATAAATTTGAGCCAGAGCTGTAGTTCTGGCAAAGGTATGCATAGACCTGGCGGCCCAGCACAAGCTTAACCCAGAACAAACAATCCCTTTCCTTGAAGAGGTCTCTAGAGCAGCAATGTTCAACCTTTTTCGCCTCGTGGCATACTGAGAACATGCTAAAATTGTCAAGATACACCACTGGTTTTTGGACAATTGACAAGGCACACCAGGCTGCTGGTGGGGCCTAACATCACCCAATTACCCTACTAAGAAATGACCCCCTCCCGCTAACTCTTACAGCACACCTATGGGCCATTCATGGCATATCGGTTGAAAACAGTAGCTCTGGAGGTGGAGAATCCCATGTGGGATATAGCGGCGGCCATGTTTGAACCACTGCATCATGAAGCAGGGCTGTTAGGCTGAAATCCTAAACCTACTTACCTGAGACTAAGCCACATTGATTACATTGAAATTTACTTCTGAGTGAGCATGCTTAGGATTGTGCTTCACTTTGCTTTGTATCTAACCCAATAGGTTTTCCATAAAAGGATGTACAGTATATTGTAAATGACTTAAATGTTCCTGTCCCGACACATACTCTACCTGTCCTTGGACTTAAGTCAACAAAACAGCTAGCGTAGGTCGAAGGAGACCCGTTAGCGACCAGGTGGCCTATGGATAGTTATAAAAATATTTTTACCGATCCCTCTCAGGTTGTCTTGTTGCCGTCCACCACCATAGCATGCACTATGTTAGCACTGTATGCTATGGATTGGTGGGGGATGGGATTGGGCTGTTATACTCTGATACAGCATTTCTCAATGTTTGTTGTCCGCTGTAGCACTTTGCATGGTCCATGTATTGAAAGAACCACCGGACATAACTGGTGATGATGTCATTGCCAATTCCGTCCAGATTGAGAGGCCAGACAGCCGCAATACAACAACCAGCAGTAAGAGGCTCAGTATGCCTCAGTATGCAGTTTCGAGCATGCAAAAAGTGCAGGCTGGAGTTCTGCTGCCTGCCAAGCCAAGCCTCCTACGGCTGCTTGTTGCCTTACATTGCTAGTCTCACTGCCAGACAGCAGGGGTCTGGGGATCCTGCAAGTTCACCGTACATCACCTCAAGTACCACTGGTGGCATGAACACCACTGGTTGAGAAACACTGCTCTAATACATACAATTTCATTTTTTCCCCACCACTAGTATTCCTGTTATGAGCAACTATTTTTCCTTGTGATCACAGATTTGTCCCAATAGATTTCAGATTTTATTACCAGTAGCATGACAGCATGTTTTCAAAACAATGCAGCTTATTCCTAACTTGTAACTTGATTATAGTTTATGATGATGAGATAACAGCTGTCTGATACTGAAAGTTCAATAAGTGCATTTTTTTTAAACATATACAAACACCCTATATCTAATTTCAGGATATATTTGTGAAATACTCTTGTGGCTTTAACTTGATCTTATATTGCCTTAGTAAATACTGTATTTCCAGCTCGAAAATGAGGTCTGCTACTGGGACCTGCATTATTGACAAATGACTGCTGAGTTTTCTTTTATTTGCTACTTGATCAGATCTTAGGTGATCCCTTTATCCGAAGTTGTTCAGGCATATGCAAGTTTTTTTTCCCCTAAAGTACATAAGTCCAGAAAGTGAGTGGAAAGACGTAAAGTGTTGAGATTGTTTTGAAGGATAGATTATCTAATGTGGATGCAGTAACAGCACAATCTCACTGGGTAAAGCTATCATTCATGAATGGATTTTAGACTATGAAGTCTTTCCATTTCTAACTGTAAGTAATGGGCAGCCCAATCACGCAGTGGTGTGCGTGCGCCAGCACTGCTGCTTGCCCCAGTCCAGCGCCCGACTTGCTGGTAAAAACGCACCCGATGAAACATTTGCAACAGTGCTGGACTGGCGCAAGAGCACAGCGCTGCCGCAACACCAGTATAGGATTGAGCTCTGAGTCTGAGTTTTGTGGTGGTGTCTTTGTTAAGTCATTTTGGATCATTTATAACTTGTCTGACCCATTTCAAGTAATATGCCTATTTGTAAAATTTGTGTTCTTCCTTTTGAAAAGAAAATGCCAGGACAATGAACAACATAAAACAACAGAAATCATAATAAAATGTTAAATGAATACAGAGACTGGAACAGCATTGCTATTAATTCCCTTGCAAGTAAATAATGCGCTCATTTAAGGCATAATGCGGGAACAACCAAAATACTAAAAACTGAGGCAACATTAAATTGAACAATTTTTGCCCCCTAGTGGGCTGGTACAGTAGATTTAATTTGTGCAGCAAAAGGAGGTAGTCATGACAAATTACGGACTGCTAAACATTATTAAATATTATGTTGCTGTTTCAACTGTTAGTTTAAATATGGTACTTCAAAATTTATGTTCATGAGACATTAAAAGATTTTAGTAATAGTAAGCATACCTAACTTAGGCCTCAATCCTATCCTGGAGTTAGGCCAGCACCATTAGGCCAGCACACTTTGGCCAGCACAAGGGACACCGTAAAGTATGCTTGGACCACTCTCGGAGTCAAAGAGGCCAGCACACAGACGTGCGCCATCCTCCCTGACTCCAAGAGTGGTCCAAACACGCTTTATGGTGGCCCTTGAGCCAGCCAAACTTTTGCTGGCCTAACTGTGCCTGCCTAACTCCAGGTTAAGATTGAGCTCTCACGGTATTTTCACATTGCCATCCTAAGTCGCACAAGTCCCATCTCTCTCTTTGAAACACGTCACCATTTTGAAGGCTCTGGTCAAGCCCAGTCACAAAACAGTGTCTAGAGGTAACATTTTCTCCATGTCGTAAAAGCTTAACACCAAAAGACTCTGTCTCTTGATTAAGCACTTATGACCCCTGCATTGACTCCCTTCAAAGATTAAACAAGTCACAAGCCCAACCCAAAGTTCATGCATGTAACATGCCTTAACCCAGGGGTTCTCAAAGCATGGCGCATGAAACAGGGGGTGTGGAATCACAAGCAGTTGGGAAGGGGGTTGTAGGCTCAGAAGAACTAAAAATAAAATGTCAGGCAAGAGAATCGCCCATCCACCTGGTGGCTCTCATGGTTGCCTTGCCTGCTCACCCTTCCTCTCCCTGCCGTGTAGACAGGGTGACCAGATACAATGAAGAATAGAGCGCCTATACCTTTAACCAATGGTTCCCATTCATATTAACACTGGAACCCACTTTTTAAAATGAGAGTCTATCAGGAGTGGGCACATAAATGTATATATTATTTTGGGTAGGAGAGAAGATAACAGTAGCATAGGGTTACCAGATACAAACTAGGACAGAGTGCTTATACCTTTAATCAATGTAAGCTCAGGAAATTTGGACAGGTGCAGCTCAACATGGAAGGGCTTCAAAAGCCGCACCTGCAAAAATTCCTTCTTCAATACTCTCTGTCCTGAATTGTACAGTATTTGGTACCCCTACAGTAACATCAAGTTTAAGAACCTGCTTCAACCCAATCAAGGCACCTGTGCCAGAGGGCTACAGCTCTTTGTGTCCAAGACTTGGGGATGCATCCAGAAGCAATGTCCCCACCAGCAGTGCGATCCTTCTGATCGTGTTGTCCCCCTCCCACTCCACCCTATAAGGGCCAGAGGCAGGGCTTCTCAGGCTGGTGGGTCATAACCCACCAGTTTGAGAACCCCTGCAGCAGCCTACAGCAGATGTATTTTGCCCTCTGACTCTTATCGTGCACGCAGATCAACTGGACAAGACCTGCCTGTCCTTCCTGTGTATCTTCTTCCAAGACCTATGTGGGCCTTTGAGCCATGAGGCTTCCCTATATTTTGGCCTTAGCATCTCTGAACAGAAATGATGCCTTGGTGTATGGTGCTAGGATGAGAAGAGAGGTCTCAGAAGGACGAGCATGCAGCTTGTGTTTTGCTCATTGCCTTGCCTGCTAACCAGCTCACATTCTAGTGTATGTCATTATAAAGATATTCTCTGCCAAGTATGTTATCAGACTTTTTAGCAGCAAGATGGCCCAGCTGTCCCATAGCCTGCTAGGATGGGAGTGCTTTTCCGTTATCTTTGTGTAGTTTTTATTATCTACAGCTCCCAACTTTTGAACAACTTTTTGTCTTTTTGGAGGCAACACTCAACATCAGATCTGTGGTTCCCTGCATGCTGTCCATACAAACAAGTGCATATCATATTTTCACTATATTTTGGGTGTATGATTAAAATATTTTAGATGCTCTTTCAGCTTAATGTACAGACCAGGATTTTGAGTGTTTTGGCAGTTTGGCCACAGCGGCTTCAATTTTAAGCAGTGGAACCTTTGTGGATCTGAGCCTTGAAAATGTACAGCATAATTCTATGCATGTCTATTCAGAAGTAAGCCTTATTGAGTTAAATGAGACTTACGCTTAGGTAAGATTTCTTTTCAAACTTTTTAGCATACACATTCATACAACATCTGATAGGAGAGTTATTTGATAGACAACTAAAGAGAAATTATTTTATTTGGAACTTGCTTGCTGTTGACCAAAGACTAGAGAGAAAGTCCATGTCAACCTGCCCGGGGGGGGGGCATTTTCTTAGAAAAGACTCCTTTCTACTCTTATCCATAATCATTCAATTACTTAACCTTATTACAGGGGTGAATTTATTCATAAGTGAGGTAATAATAATTCCATCTTACATTGTGCTAGAAGAACATTTTGTTCCAACCTTAATTTAAATTGTCACCCAAAATTGTCGGGTCAGCCAGCATAACTGAAGGATTGCATTTATTTAAAAAGCCTGGAAATTTTATATAGCATTTTAGCTCCTCTTCCTTAAGGAGCCTAGGTATCAACTGCCCAGCATGGAAAAAAAAATTAGCATTACTATGACTATTCTTGCTGTCATAAGCTCTTGGTTTCCATCTGATTTTTAATCATTCTGGTTGTTCTTCCTGTTTCAGGCTTCTTGAATATCTTAAAACAAACAGGCCTTTCTAGCATGAGAGCAAATTGTTTGCAGAAGGGGTGTTGGATTCAGTGATGATGCATCACATTAGCATACCTTCACATTTTGATCCTAGGAGCAGAGAGCCATTTGCAAGGCAGCAGAGGAAGGCTGCATTCTGTTTCTCAGTTATAGGCAAAGGACCAAATCACACATGCACGTGGCTTACAGGTTGATTGCCTGGTTTTATTTAGTAAATTGATATTTGAAAGTCTAGGCAAATATTAAAATACCCCTACATCAGGGGTTTGTGTTGGGGCTTTTATCTTTTACTCATTTTTCGATGTGCCTTTTCTGAAGTACTGGTAAAGCCTAAATCAGTCTGAGGGAGGGCCACAAGTACTTCATTTGTACTTATTCCAATTTTTTTCCTTGTTTCTGCAGAGCAGCTCCTACGCTGGTGCCCAGACAGTGATCTAAATAGACCCGCCTTTTCCGATGCTCCCTTAATGAACGCGCTGCTGCTATTCAGGAATGGCGAGTTGGGCAAACATGCGTATGGTGAAAAGCTGAATTCTGCAAACTTGATGCATTATGCAAGTACAGTATACAACTTTTTGCTTCTGCTATGCTGCAACAAGGATAAGGGCACTGTGCAGGTCATCAAAGAACTTCTGATCATTGTGTTTGGCTGTTCACCAACCCCAGCACCCACAGACCTCTGGGCTGCCCAATGCCGGCAGGAGCGAGTCCGGCTGTTGTAAAGTGCTTTACCTCTGCATGCACAGTGTGCACCTGACAGCCATTTGTGAGCCACCATAGCAAAGCAGTAGCACAGGAAGCCCACTGCCTCCACCAATGCCCTGAACCAGAGCAGGTAAGCTGCCGTGCAGGGGTGGGGTGGGTTTCTTGGGGGAGCAGGAGAAATAGCCATGATGGGGAAAGATCTGGGGTTGGTGTCGGGGCATGAGGGGGTGGATCTGGAAGTAGTCAGGCATGCCAGATCTTATCCACTCTTTTTGAAACCTCCCTTTTTGATCCTCGGATATACATCATCAAAATGGCTGATGTAAATCTAAGGAAACCCATAGGCAATTGGGCAGCCTAAAACCTACAGGCTGTCTGAGTGCCACACCCCCACCACAGTGATGCAATGGAGCCTCCACTGGCGTGAATGCAGGTGATAACATGGCGGGGGAGAGGATAGAGCATGAGCACTGTAACATCACTATTTATTTTGGAAGTAAAAGAACTAGTAAGTTACTGCATCACTTTTTCCTTGCAGGGACTCCCATGGGATAATTGCACATTTTTCAGACATATCCCAAATGGAAATTGTTTACATGCCAAACACATCACTTAGGGATTTGTTGCTTATTTCATGCAATTTTTTTTTGTTCTCCTGCATATTTTTTTTAACATGATTATCATGTCTTGCCAAATTTGAAGGTAGGCAGTTCCTCAACAACTCAAGCTAGAATGTTAAGTAAAACAAGTGTCAAGGAGGAAAAATCTGTTCAAATCCCTTGGCAGTTGGTGTGCTTCTGCTTTTTAGATCTTGAATAATTAGATAAACTTACTGTGCCTCAGGCTAAGCTTGAAATGCTGCCATTTCCTTAATTTCAAAAAGAGGTACTGAGAAACAAAGCTATATCCAGGGCATGTAGCAAGATTCAGCGAAAACAATATGTGGAAGGAAATGTGGCTTGAATTTTATCTCAGTAAACTAAAGGATGTGGCACAATGAAAGTAAGAGAAGGATGGGTCATATCCTATATTTTGCATTTTCTAAAGACCCATCCTAGTCTCACTGCACCTGCATCTCCACTGTCTTGTGCCCCTCCCCCACTCTCCACCATTCACTATTTCTCATCCCTCTGTCATTGTCTCATACCTTGCAAATCTCATACCCCAATCCTATCCCCCACCTTTGACAAAGATGCAGCTATGCCAACGAGGAATCTGTTGATGTTCAGATACAACTGTATCTGAACATCAACAGATTTATTTATTTGAATAATTTATAGCCGCCTTTCCCATGCCTAAGCAGATGCCCAAGGTGGCTAACATGGGCAGGCTAGTCTAAGCCACTATTTTCCAATGGTTGGTTTGTTTGTTTTACAAATCACAGTATTCTGTGATTCACCAAATCCTCAGTCCCAGATGTGGCCTTCTCCTTTGGCTGCATGGCATATATGTTACATGGGCATGTATGCATGCAATTAAAAAAGAAATAACAAAACATCAGATATATTATGTTGGAGTTGGCACAACTCCATCTGCTGTCTAGAGGGGGCAGTCTAATGTCCAAAAGGGGAAAATGTGATGTCCTGTGACCCAGACCCTTCTTACCTTTCCTCTCTGTGATTCCTGCGGGGGTGTGGCCTTGACCTTATTTCCTTCCCTTCTCCTCTGAGCACGTCCCTTTTTTTCTCTGACCACCAAGCTGATAAGATGTGCATACCAAGGGCTCTGATGCCCCCGCCATCTTAAGCACACCTCCATGCACGGCGATGCAGCTCTACAGCACTGCCTTCCAAGTGTTAGTTGTACCTCTGATCCTAATCAGACTCTGTAGATATGCACTGGATGGAACTGTGAGTTGAACCTTCCTTTTTGCAGCTTTACCAAGCCTCTGCCTCATGTGTCTTTTGTTAATAGCAGTCAGCCTGGGTGAGGGAGGTTCCCGTGAGGTGATGCCCTAAGGGGGAAATCTGCTGCTTACTCTACTCTGCTTTCCCCCATTACATCACCAATAAGAAATTTCCACTGTATTATTCAGTTCCATCAAAAGAAGATACAGATTGCAATTCATGAATGGGCTCAGGGATATGCTGCCTTGATCCATGCAATCTTCCCATCCCCAGTGAATGAATTGCGCATGTTGTGCCTCCATGTGTGGTGCCTGGCTCACATCAAGCAATACATTTGCAATGGGGAGGTGCAATGAGTTCCCTCTATCATAGAAAGACAATCAGATGGGTGAGGGTGGGAACAGATGTCTTATTAAGCACGCTTCATCTTGTGTTGGACAACTGGGGTCAAAAACTTAACATCATAAAAAGAAATGCAATGTCTAATACATTCCTTTGCAATGTTTAATACATAACAAAGGATTCCTTTGTTAAACAAAACATGAACATGTGGCACTTAAAAAGTCACAACTGGAAACATATGTACACCTTTGTTTAAAAAAGCATGGTGTGAAGAGGAAAGGGGAAAAAAGAAAAGACAATTTTGAAGTGCAAATAATTGCAAAGCATTCACAGAGCAATCAAACTCATTGTCCCAAAGCAGCAATACGTTGTCTGAGAAATGAAGTGGCAGACTAATGCAACTCAATGACAGCACAGTAGCCATGGAAGAGATGAGTGTATATGTCACTACATCCTCAATAGACTTCAGATGGCTAAGCAGAAAAAGAACAAGTCTCCTAAGGCAAACACCTTGCCACTCTGGGTTGGGGATTGTAAAATTACTTGTGCTTCTGCTGGGGACCACAGCGAGAGGGGGAACAGGGCAGGAGAGGCACCATGGTATGGGTGAGAAACAGACCATAATTTCCATTACAGATTACAGATTACAATATTACAGATTACAGAGACAATTCACACATGTCACTGAGGACATGTCACTGAGGGCAAGCTACTGCAGTGGCTGTGATCCTGCAAGTACAACCCCAGGCTTCAGCTGCTCAGAGCCCATGGGTTGTAAGTATTTACAGGATCACAGCAGTGGTGGCACTTTTCAAAGAACTTCAGTGGAGCAGGTCTGCCTCACCTGCCACACCTGTATTGCACACCATTGATCATAGGTAATTAGTGGCAGGGTTCTCACCTCCATAGGTAGTTAAGGACTAATCCCATCTTTGGTCAGCCTGTGCTGCATGTCCTCCAAACCACTTGTGACTCACATGCTCTCTGATTGTGCTGATTAGCTACCCAGAATGCCTTGTGACTTCTCGTTGTGCCCCAGAATTCCTTGTGGTGCAACAGTAAGTATAGATGTTGCTGCTATACAGGTTTTGGGTATCCGTAATAGTGGTAGGAACGTATCCTCCTGCAGATACGGGGTGGTGGTAGCTGTATACCAAATGTAAACTATTGTTTATCAATCTGATTTTTAAAAGAGTCAAATTGCATGTAGTAATTACCTATCTATATATCCTATAATTCAGTACCATAAATGTTATTGAGTTTTCTTTGAATGGAGTTTTGGTTGAAAAAACTTTTCCCTTCAGTTATTTAATTCCTGTATTTTGTTGAATCAGTTTCAACAATAATTAAAACAACTAAAATGCCATCGTCCTTATTTTGAACATTTCTGTGTATAAGCAATATATCTGGAGCAGAACTGCTGTGAAAGGGGAAAAAAAACTCTAAATATCAAAGCAGAAGTGATAAAATTCTGATGTTTTGAACAAATTAAAATCATTAGCAAATCACACATTTGCTAAGAGCAAACGGGTTTTCTCTAGAGAACAATTAGCTCTTGTTTGAATAAAAATATTTTTAAAATGCACCTCACTCATGTTTGTTTTGTCAATAAAGCAAAGACATTTCAGCATCCCTGAGGTTAATTGCTTGGCTTATTAAAGATGCATGAAACTCGGATTTAAAATACATATAGCTGATATCCCTTTCTGACATTCTTTGAGTTCCTCAGTGCAAACACTTTTTTTTGCATATGCAGGACAACTTTAGAGGTTCCCACAGAAGAAGTTCTGCTTAACCCCGCTCTTCTTCCCTTAAGGTGTTTTTTTTTTCTGCACACTGCATTGCCGAGCATGAGGATGGCAGTATCACATATAATAGGAGGAATGTGTATATTTGAGGACTCCCTGAAGATCGCAACGATTGAAGAGAATTCTTGTAGAAAATAAGTTGATATCGCTGTGATCACAGGCATACAGCGAGGGACTTGAAAGCCCCTTGTGGAAAATTAAAGGCTTCAGGGAGGGCTTTAAATCTGTTTTTCCTTTCTTTCAAATACTAATGTAGTTGGTCCTGTTATGTAACTGTGAAATAGGAAAACACGATGGGCTGTATTATACACATCACCAAACCTACATTCCTCCTCCCCTGGATTTCCCCTGAGGAATGCTTCTAAAGATTTTTTTTAAAGGGTACTTCCTGGAAAAGGATTGGCTCAGAATAACAAGTTATTTACAATCATTTTGGAAATTACTCCTTTCCAGGTGTATCCAACATGACCTTGTGGAGCTTGCTCACTTCAAGTGACACAAGCCATATTTGATATAACTTTAATACAATCAAACATGTCACTAATTCAGGGCTCAATCCTGAGCCCCTCAGTGCAGGTGGTAAGCTATTAGCCCCCACATTGTGGCACTGCCAGCCCCTTGCTGCCCAGAGGCAGTGACGTGATGCTAGCGAGAAGTAAGGTTACCTTTCACTTGCATTGCAGGGATTCTGGGCAAGGCAGGAGGGAGTTCCTTGGAGGAGAGGGAGCGGAACAGGAGGTGGACTGGCAGCGAGCCACACCGCCTATCCCAACCTCCGTGTCGGGCCACACGGACTGACACGGATGCCCTCGCCTCTGCACCGGCTAAAGAGCCAGCCCACTGGTGAGTAAACCACTCGCCCACCCGTGCCCTTACTGTGGGGAAAGGGGATGAATGTGCTTTACAACACTTTTGCTACACCACCGAGTCAATGCAAGCAGCCTGCGTGGGCCAAGGCGCACTTGGATTGCATCCTTAATCTTCTTTCCAAAAGTTCAGTCTTGCGGTTACTGGTAGCCTAATTTTGAGACACTTTGAGGTTGTTTGCACCACTCGTCAATGTTAACAATCTCAAAACTGCCAGACATTGTCAGACATTTTTATCGTTCCCAAGGTTTGGAGAGCCCTGCAGAGGCATCCGTTGGACTCTCCACACCCCTTGGAGGCTGGTGCTGATGAAATAAGTGAAAAACCCCTTCTGTCCTCAGCAGCAGCACGAGCCTGATGATCGTGTTGCCACCACCCCCACCCCCACACCTCACCCCATAAAGCAGCAGAGACAGGACTTCCCTGGATGGTGGGCCATGCCTCACCAGTTTGGGATCAACTGGTCTAAGATAAAACAAACTCCTAATTCAGTTTCAACCTAATTCAGTTTCAACAGTTATTGGTAGTGTTTCTGCAGAGATGTGATAATAAAATTAAATCAATACAGCATGACTCACAGTTTGAGAAATTACGGTTTCTAATAGCAATACGGTTTCTAACATGTTGTTATGCATACAACATAACAAATTGAGGTGTGTGTGTGTGTGTGTGTGTGTGTGTGTGTGTGTGTGTGTGTCTGTGTGTGTGTGTCTGTGTGTGTGTGTGTGACAGAGAGAGAGAGAGAGAGAGAGATAAACGAATACAAAACATATACCTTGTATATGGAAGAAAAATCACCCATATCCAATTCTGGGAATATTCAATGACTGGGAAGAATTCAAACATCACATGAATCAGTGACAAGGTCAGAGCAATACCATCAACACCTTGTGGCTTGTTCTTTCAGTAGAAGAACAGATTCCAGCATCAAGCCACTGCCAACTACGGTAATGCATTATAAATTTTGGCAGAACTACCTCAGTAAGCCCAGCACCCTTTTACATTGTGAACGTGTACAAAATACCTTTTTTTCTGCTTAGGTAACCAGATGACTAAACGTGGTCCGCTGGAGAAGGAAGTGGCAACCCACTCCAGTACTCTTGCCAAGAAAACCCTATGGATTACAGAACAAAAAGGCTAAACGATATGACACTGGAAGATGAGACCCTCAGGTCGGAAGGTGTCCATTATGCTACTGGGGAAGAGCAGAACACGAGTACTAGTAGCTCCAGAAAGAGTGAAGTAGCTGGGTCAAAACTGAAAGGAAGCTCAGCTGTGGATGTGTCTGGAAGTGAAAGGAAAGTGCGATGCTGCAAAGAACAATACTACATAGGAACCTGGAACGTCAGATCTATGAATCAAGGCAAGCTAGATGTGGTCAAACGTGAGATGTCAAGGCTGAACATCGACATCCTGGGAGTTAGTGAACTAAAGTGGACAGGAATGGGAGAATTTAATTCAGATGACCATTATATTTGCTACTGTGGGCAGGAATCCCTTAGAAGAAATGGAGTAGCCTTCATTGTGAACAAGAGAGTGAGAACAGCAGTACTGGGGTATAACCTCAAAAATGATAGAATGATTTCCATTCGGATCCAAGGCAAACCTTTCAACATCACAGTAATCCAAGTCTACGCCCCAACCACTGGTGCTGATGAGGAAGAAGTTGACCGCTTCTATGAAGACCTAGAACAGCTTCTAGAATTAACACCCAAAAAAGATGTCCTTCTCATCATAGGGGATTGGAATGCTAAAGTAGGCAGTCAAGAGGTAATAGGAGTAACAGGCAAGTTTGGTCTTGGAGTACAGAATGAAGCAGGGCAAAGACTGATAGAGTTTTGTCAGGAGAACACATTAGTCATAGCAAATACCCTTTTCCAGCAACACAAACGGCGACTGTACACATGGACTTCACCAGATGGTCTACATCGAAATCAGATTGATTACATTCTTTGCAGCCAAAGATGGAAAAGTTCCATACAGGCAGTCAAAACAAGACCTGGAGCTGACTGTGGCTCAGATCATCAGCTTCTTCTTGCCAAATTCAGGCTTAAACTGAAAAAAGTAGGGAAAACCGCTAGGCCCTCCACGTATGACCTAAATCAGATCCCCTACGAATATACAGTGGAGGTGACAAATAGATTTAGGGGCTTAGATTTGGTAGACAGAGTGCCTGAAGAACTTTGGACGGAGGTCTGTAACATTGTACAGGAGGCAGCAACTAAAACCATCCCAAAGAGGAAGAAATGCAAGAAGGCAAAGTGGCTGTCTGACGAGGCTTTACAAATAGCTGAGGAAAGGAGAGAAGCCAAAAGCAAGGGAGAAAGGAAAAGATATACCCAACTGAATGCAGATTTCCAGAGAACAGCAAGGAGAGATAGGAAGGCCTTTCTAAATGAGCAATGCAAAGAAATAGAGGAAAACAACAGAATGGGGAGGACTAGAGAACTTTTCAAGAAAATTGGAGATGTCAAAGGACAATTTCATGCTAAGGTAGGCACAATAAAGGACAAAAATGGCAAGGACCTAACAGAAGCAGATGAGATTAAGAAGAGGTGGCAAGAATACACAGAGGAACTCTATAAGGCCGATCTCAATGTTCCTGATAACCACAGTGGTACAGTCACTGAGCTCGAACCTGACATCCTGGAGAGTGAAGTCAAGTGGGCTTTAGAAAGCCTCACTAACAACAAAGCTAGTGGAGGTGACAGCATTCCAGCGGAATTACTCCAAATCTTAAAAGAGGATGCTGTCCAAGTGCTGCTCTCCATATGCCAGCAAATTTGGAAAACCCAACAGTGGCCACAAGACTGGAAAAGATCAGTTTACATTCCAATCCCAAAGAAGGGCAATGCCAAAGATTGCTCGAATTACCGCACCATTGCACTCATTTCACATGCTAGCAAGGTCATGCTCAAAATCCTACAAGCTCGGCTTCAGCAGTATGCGAATCGAGAACTACCAGATGTACAAGCTGGTTTCCGAAGAGGCAGAGGAACTAGAGATCAAATTGCCAACCTTCGCTGGATCATGGAGAAAGCAAGAGAGTTCCAGAAAAACATCTACCTCTGCTTCATTGATTATGCTAAAGCCTTTGATTGTGTGGATCACAACAAACTGTGGCAAGTTCTTGAAGAGATGGGAGTTCCAGACCACCTGATCTGCCTTCTGAGAAACCTTTATGCGGGTCAGGAAGCAACCGTTAGAACTGGACATGGAACAACCGACTGGTTTAAAATTGGGAAAGGAGTACGACAAGGCTGTATATTGTCACCCTGCTTATTTAACTTATATGCAGAGTACATCATGAGGAAGGCAGGGCTGGATGACTCACAAGCTGGAATCAAGATTGCTGGGAGAAACATCAACAACCTCAGATATGCAGACGATACCACTCTACTGGCAGAAAGTGAGGAAGACCTAAAGAACCTTTTGATGAGGGTGAAAGAGGAAAGTGCCAAAATTGGTTTGAAGCTCAACATTAAAAAGACTAAGATCATGGCAACCACTCCCATCACTTCCTGGCAAATAGGAGGGGAAGAAATGGAAGCAGTGACAGACTTTATTTTCCTGGGCTCCAAGATCACCGCAGATGGTGACTGCAGCCATGAAATTAAAAGACGTTTACTTCTTGGGAAGAAAGCTATGGTGAACCTAGATAGCTTAATCAAAAGCCGAGACATCACCCTGCCAACAAAGGTTCGCATAGTCAAAGCGATGGTTTTCCCAGTAGCCATGTATGGCTGTGAGAGCTGGACCATAAGAAAGGCAGAGCGTCGAAGAATCGATGCTTTTGAATTATGGTGTTGGAGAAGACTCTTGAGAGTCCCCTGGACTGCAAAGAGATCCAATCGGTCAATTCTCCAGGAAGTCAAGCCTGATTGCTCCCTGGAAGGACAAATGCTGAAGCTGAAGCTCCAATACTTCGGCCACCTGATGAGAAGAGAGGACTCTTTAGAAAAGACCCTCATGCTGGGAAAGATTGAAGGCAAAAGGAGAAGGGGGCGACAGAGGATGAGATGGTTAGATAGTGTCACCAAAGCAATGAATATGAAATTGGGCGAACTCAGGAAGCTAGTGGAGGACAGGGAGGCCTGGCGTGCTGTGGTCCATGGGGTCGCGAAGAGTCGGACACGACTTAGCGACTGAACAACAACAAACCAGATGTCAATATTATAAGGCTTCCTGGATGCATGATGATTTAGCAAATAAAGTCAAAAATGAGGGAGGCACACAAAAGGGCAGCAAAGTGCACTTTGCCATCGTTAAAATATTGCCAACATAAATGAGAACATTAGATACAGAAAGCTATTGAAAATTAGTTGCAACAAGGTTTCATTGAAAGCAATGAAACTGAAGTGCTCCATTAAATGCTTAAGTCCTGTTGATTTCAATAGAACTAAGTTGTGATGACTCACTTTCACTGGATTGTCTCTGCTTCCCTGCTGTGTCTGATGTCATTTATTTGCTAGCTGAAATGTGATTTCTATCAAAAGTTTACAGCTGGTAAGAGAATAACTTTTAAAATGCATAAACATAAAGCAAAAACTTCTATTTTGCAATTAAATAATACATTAGCATAATTTGCTAATAAAATAATGGTAATGATAAGCATTAAAATATGTACATCTACTAATCCTGCAAACGGCACATGACACACACACTCGCACGCACACACACTTATGCTGCTTCTTTGAGGCACTCAAGAATTAGACCATTTTTGAGGCTAACAGATTTGCTGCCAGAGGGTAGTTTGAATCCCGAAGGGTACATATATCATTTTATGAGCTGAGATTTGCTGACAGTTGTGGTTCATGAGATTGCTATTTCCTTATGTAGTTTTATTGCCATGGGAACCATCCTGTGGACATAAAAATGATACCAGAGAACAGGTTCCTGTTCTAGAGAGAGAGAGACTACCATAGTTATGAAGCAACCAGCAAAGATCTACAGTATGTGCCTTTGTTAACACAATGCACTGTTCTGAGAGAGCAGCACCTCCTTTCCCTTTCGATGGAGAGAATGGAGACAAAGTAAAGTAGCTATTCTGCATAACACCAGCAAAGTGCTGGAGCTTCTAGTACTTGACTACAAAACAACCATAGAAGTAGAACATTATTATAAGAGAGGCCTACATCCAGTCTTCACAGTGGAAGATGCCACCAGCTTCCCCCACCAGCCTATACTAACACCGTGTTCTGCTAGTTCCAGGCTGTTATTTCTCAAGGGGAACCTGAACACAAGAGAATAAATCAATCTGCTGTACCACTCCTCTAACTCGACACAGACTATTGGCAAATGTTGCAGGTATAGGCCACGACAACCCAAGCCTTACCTAGGCCAATACTATTTTGATGAAGTGTCATGGGGAAAAGATCTCAGCTCATTTTAAAAGTCTGAAAAACTCGAGCCCAATAAGATCCACCTAAGTCCACAGGCCAGAGAAAATCTATGAAAACACCAGCAATTCCACTGGACCACCATAATAGTTCAGGACAGTTTCAATGTCAGCACTACCAGCTTTGGCTCTCAGCACTTAGGGCTACTCGTATATGTACACTTCTATTTGATGATTGCACAGTCAAAAGCTAGCCAAGATGACTGAGCTACCACAACCTGAATATTGTACTACACACTTAATATTTAGATCAGCTCATACCACTTCACCAAACACAATGCTTTTAAATTGAACCAGTTCACATATTCAACAATGAGTTGTTAGTGATGACAAAATTATTGTACAGGTGAGCTGAGCTAGCCCTTATTTTTTTTATTATGAACTGCATTTCAGAAATAATCCAAAGTACCACCAGCCTATATTATATACCGTATGTGTCGTATTTGCACAAATTGAAGTATATGAGGTTAGGAAAAAAGACAGAAAACCAACAGCTTAAATAGTGCAGGTGATTCTGCAGGCCATTCCACAGAGTAAGTGGAATGTTACACCTCATGTGATAATAAAGCTGCTGTTCCCTCACTTGCCTCAATTTAAGTGATTCTGTGATTCTCAAGTCTGTGATTTTAATTCTTAAAGTCACTAAAGTGACTTTAGTTCTTAGTTCACATATTTTCTGAATTAAGGTAGTTTTGACTATAGATGATTTTGGCTTTATGCGCAAAATATACCATAATATACCGTAACCCTTGCATAGGATGCAGGCTGACATTATTTTTCTAACTCAAAAAATAATATCAAGTTCTAATATCAATTGTAACTCTAATATCAAAAAATAACATTGATATTATCTTCAGCTCCGCTTAAGAGCTTCCTTAAAATATGTTAGTCATATAAATATAAATAAATAAATAAAATAAAAGCCAAGCTACGGATGTGCAGGCCGTCCATTGTGGATAGAGCTGGATGATAGTGCTAGGCTAGCAAGAGCTGGCAGTTTTGACATATGTACATTCCAACTTCCAGCAAACCTCTAGAAAAGAACTAGTATGCGTCTTGGAGTTGTTGCGTAATTGGTAAAATTGCCTTGTTTAAAGGAACCAGAGGAGGGCTCTTAAATTGAACAGAAAAAACGGCAGGGCAACAAAGTTCACCTGAAGTTGCTTCGTGAACATATATATCTGAATACTTCAGCATTTGGAGCAATATTTCAAAACTGCATTTTCTTTTTTGCACATCACAACTTCTTGAACTAAAGCATTCTGTCACTGTACAACTATATGTGTCAAAACATAACACTAGGACTCTTCTAGACAAAACTGAATCCATCCTGAATATTTTGAATGGAGGTAGGATGCTTCTTTCTGTGCCATCTCATTAGAGGTTGTTTTGTTTCCCTCGGTTAATTGTCCTGACAATGACATCCAGGAAGAGTCAACTTTTGACAGTTGTAGGCAAGCTGAGTACATCTTACTGTATTAACTGCCTACTCATTTAAATATGTCCCATCTGAGATCCTTGACGTTTTCTTTCTTCTTTTGCAACACTTTAATGTCCCTCTCTCATTACCTCACATCATACTGGAGTTTTAGTATGTCTGTGCATCATTCAGCTCGTTCTTGTAAGAAACTGTGTCTTCCTGCACTGTTTCATAACTATGAAATTGAATTTGTCTGTTGGCCCAATCACTTGCCACTGTCATATGCTGCAGAAATGTCTGGAGATCTTTGTGCCAGAATTGCCCGGACACCATCTCAGAGCAGGTAGATTGGCGTGGTGGGTACTCAGTCCATGGGTAGTTTGGGTGAGGTTTGGGGGGAAGGTAGGGCTGGAAGGGAGGAAGGATGGGGTGGAATCTAGCAGCGACAGCATGAACTGGGATGTGATTCTCTTTTTCACTGCCTGATGTGCCTCCTGCCTCTCCTCGGACTTATGGTAGCAAAGGCGTGGTTCCAAGGAGACCCATAGGTGACCAGGCAACCTACCAGGAGGAAAGAAAAACGCTTGTCTGTTTGCCTGTTGTTGTCCATCTGGCACCCCCCCCCTTCACAGCATGCAGTGTGTGCTGTGCTGACGCAGGTGCATGCTATGGACAGGCAGAAGATAGGATTGAACTATCCAAACAGCCTGACCGGTGGCAGTACATGTAGAACACCAGCTAAAAGTGTCGTGAGTACCTGACGCCCAGAGAGGAGGAAGAACTGGCGCTGGACCAGCACTAGTGGGCGCCTGGTCTCAGCACCACAAGGAAGGGCCGCTAGCGCTACAGCTGGTGACTGGTGTTTTGGGGGCATGGGGGAGTGGACTAGCTGGGTGGGGGAAGGGAGGATCAGGCTCTCGCGGGGGTAGGACCCAGTGGTGGCTTCTACTGCTAGATCCAATGCCCTGCCTTGAGCTGGGCAGCCCAACTTGGGGCTGCTCGATTTGCCACCAGCAGACTAGTCAAGGAGTCCCATTGTGGGGGCCAGGGCTTTCTCCAGGGAAAATCTCCCCTTCCGGGAATTTTCCTCTCCAGGGAAAATCGACCCTGATGGCGGGGGGTGGATCCCGCAAGATGCTGTGGTAGCCAGTTTGCTCCAGCTGCTCCTTTGGGAGTCAGGCAGCTCAGGATTAGGCTGCTGACCTGGGTTTCTTTAAAGTACACTTCAAAAAAGGGATGAACTTTAAAGGCACATGAGCTCTTTTCCAACTCCGGTTAAAACATAAGCCTGAGCAGAGCTGGCCCAAGACCTCCTGTTTCCAAATGCTGTTCTCTCTTACTTGAACATGTACTAGCTGCTGCTCCTCCCACTCTCCAATGTTCGAGCTCAACACTCTTTTCCTCTCCCAATCTGTATCCCTCCTTCCTTTTCTAATCCAGGGAGTAGAAGGAGAAGGAGGAGCAATGGAGGAGTTGGTGGGGATTGGTGCCCCTCCCTCAACAACCTGCTGCCGGAATGCAGTTGGCATCCTTGATGAACTCATGAGCTGGAGAAGAAAGGCCAGCCTACAAATTCTGTAGCTCTACTACTTCCAGGAGGGGGCAAATTCAGATACTGCAAGGGAAAAAAAACACTTATGGTTTGTCACCTCCAGTTTTTTAGAGGGCAGGTCCTCATACTTCTCTACTGCTTAGCTAGGGACTGCCGTCTGTAAACTGTTGTTTATAAGAGATGCTTGGAATAAAAGTGTCCCCTATGTGGGTGGTCTATGCTACCAGTCTCCTCGGCTTGACTTTTGCTGCCCAGAATGGCTCTGAAGGTGAAGAGGAGGGGTCACTTACTTGGTGTGTTGAAGCACCTGCAAAACTTAGGGTGTTGCACCTGCAAAACTTAGGTTACTCTGGAAAGAGTAGCAACGCTACTCTTTGCTTCCATTGCCAGTATTCAAGAAGCAGCCCTGCAGACCTCCTCTTAGCAAGGTAAGGGAGATGTTTCTACTTTGCTTTATCAGCTTTTTGAAGCCTAGGACTAGCTCGACAAAGGGACAAAAAAAAAAGTCTCAGGGCTCAATCCCAACTGGCACTAGAAAAGCAGGCCGCAAGGTGTAACTTGGAGTAAGGGAATTTTTACCCCTTACTCGGTGTTGCAACCAATAAGCCCTATGGTGCTACTCAAATCTGTGCCCACATTTTTGTGGACACAAATATGAGAGGCCTGTGCAACACTGGTCAGACCAGGATTTGGCCTGCACTGCCAACCCCAACCCCTCCTGGGTACGATCTGCCTCCTGATCTGCCCTCCCTCTGCCCAAAAACACCCCTCCACCACTCTATTCCACCCTCCCACCACCTTCTCTGGCCCCCAGGCCAGCACAAACATACTCTGGGTGCAGATTTGCTGCTGCTAGGCCAGCACGCCTCCTTGTGCCTGCTCCCAAGTAGCTGTAAACATGCTTTACGGCATGCTCACATTCAGGAGTCAGCACAAGGGACTCACGGGAGCGTTTGGATTGCACTGTCAGTTCAAGCTATCTGAATATAGGGCAGCTCACTCATCTCAAGTGTGTAGGTATTTTTCTAATGATCTGGCTTTCCTAAAAACCTTTGTGGTGGATTGATCATCTTATCTTTCAGTGGAACAAAGGGAAGCTCTGGAAAAGGTTCTTATAACATGAGTTGAAGGACTCTTCAGCTGTCCCAATTTGTACCATGCGTTTAATAATAATATTACACTAACGCAGCTTTCGCAACTGTGGGTTGTGACCCATTGGTGGGTCACAGCCTGTTGCTCAAAGTTCTGTTGCAAAAAACTTTTGGAAGCCTCCTGAGACTGCTTCCGGGAACTACTGGGCCCACAATCCCATTGCATTCCGCAGGCCCCAGAATGCCTTGTGGAAGCATCTGGAATTGACTTCTGCTTTGCAGACCCAACTTTCTGTTTTCTTCCAGGTTGTTCCACAAGGCATTCTGGGACCCACAGAGGCCAGTGGGTTGAGAATTGAGAAATTGTTGGGAGCCACAGCACTAATTCATCAGAAAACATGGCGATTGAGAGAACACTGAACATTTAAAGGAATGCAAATGGCTGTCTTAAAGGAATTTCCTCACTGATGTTTCCCTTTACCGGGGCAGTTTTCTTTTGAGACACTGGTTTACATTAATGCCAGTCTACTTGTCAGAGCTCCTGTGCAGGGGTCAGCAAAGTCAGGCACTGGCCAAGGACTAACATCCATCAGAGGGTTTAGCTGGCCATGCAGAGACTGGGGCAGGGTTTGAAGAGGAGTGTCAGGGAAGCCAGTGTCCAGCTTTGCCCATAAGCTCCTACAGCAATCACATTTGGCTGCCTCATATATGAAATGGTGTCTCATCTTAGGTCACAGACAAGTATCCATGTATTCCAATATCTAGTCCTCTCCCATTTTGTTTTTCTGAAGTTCATCCTGGGAGTCCTGATCAAAAGAGGGAAGGACAAATGGAAACAAACAAAAAAACGAGATTGGAGGGAAGAGAGAAAGAAAACAAAAGCTGTAAGAAAGAATATGAGAAAGAAGACACAAATTGTCTATACCCAAATCTTGGGCCGCGTTAGGAAGATATGAAATGCGCCACCTGGTGGTGGTGAATTTGAAGTGTCTTTAGAAGGAGGTTTCACAATGCTGATGTATTGACCTTGATGCTATCGGAACATTGTCAATTTGCCAATTTTCCTCCAGTAAGATTGTCATTACTCACAGCACCACAAGCTGAGGGAGTGTTTTCATTGTTTTGCTTTTTTCCACTGATTCATCTACCCAGACACTGGCTGAACAGCACTGCAGAACTCATCCTTTGAAAACAATTTCTTTCAAAATAAATAAATAAATAAAAATGCATGGATATCTTTATTTGCAGCTCTATGGGCAGCAATTCCTTTCCTTTGAAAAGAACGAGGTACTTATTGAGGGTGAAAAGCAGACAAAATGACATTACAGGATTAGGAAATGAGTTTTGGGAGTTATAATTTCAATGATAGATCAACTGCTCTTCCACGATAGAATTCAAGCTGGCCAATTCAGCTGACAATCCAATAGGATGGAATGCAGGGGCAGGACTGGACCCAGGGTTTTGTCAAGCTAATAGGCCTGGCTAGTTCATGGTTCTTAACAACTCCATGATGGTCCTGAATGTACATCTAGCTAAGAGGAAGGGCTGAGGACTGAGTGCCAGGTGACTCAGCTCTCCCTTTGTGTGACCAGTGAGAAATACAAAGCCTGCATGTCCTATAGATTCTAGAAGAGAAAGAGACCATGATGGGGATTTGATCTGAGAGAGCCTGCAGTGGAAGCAAAGAGAAGTAATTGGCAACTAGCAGTTGTAGCCATGCTTAGAAGATATATGTTGCTGATGTTCCTAACAGGAATGTGCTACCTAACTTCATCCAATGCTGAAAACCTGGATATTTCAAAATAAAAGCAATACTATATTACAAAGACACAGAAGTTGCCAGTGATCCCTTATCCGAAAGAAACCGAAACCTGGGAAACACTGTGTCCCCGGAATCTCCCACTGCTTGGAGAGGTGGTGTATGACCATCTAAGAGTAATAAGGGAGGATGCAGTCATCACTCATGTTGTGAGCCAGATTTCACCATGGACTTGAGAGACAATCCAAAGGGCCATCTATCACAATTAAAACAATAGATACGGTGTTTAGGTCTTAGCAAATCAGCATTATAGATAAACAGGTTAGGAAGAAAAAGTTCAAAATCTCATAGACAAGACAGCAAACCTGCATCCAGACTACACTACCACTAGACTGCAGGCTCCGAACATGGGTTTACGAACACATGGATTATGCCACTATAGTCAGGTTTACCTCCAGGTAATATGTGAAACAGCTGTTGTATTCAAGCAACTCCCATGAAGGTAACATAACTTCAATCAATCAGACAATCAGTTTTTATATACCACTTTTCAACAAAAAAGTTCACAAAGCGGTTTACAGGCCAAAAAATAAGTTAAATGGCTCCCTGTCCCCAAAGGGCTTACGATCTAAAAAAAAGAAAAAATGCAGAATATCACCAGTAACAACCACTACAAAAGACACTGCGCAGGGGTGAAGAGAGACAATTACTCTCCCCCTGCTAAATATGAGGAGCACCACTTGAAAAAGTGCCTTTTGCCCAGTTAGCAGGGGTTACTGCTAACTTCTGCTTCTTCTAATATGTTTTGTTATTCCAGAATTGAAACTTTAGCAAGCAGACCGCAGAAACCATAACACCACAGCTGTTTATTGACATTAAGTAATTCACTGAATTTCAGTTGTATTTACCCACGCACCCTCGAAATAAAGACAGCAGACTGTGACTTGGATATTATTTGGGCCACTTTATTAAAGATTACATACAGGATTTGCAAACAGGGAACTAACTTCTCCCCCTTTCAAGGTGCAGGGTACCCCACTGGGTGACAGGCCTATTCGCCTCCACCCTTCATCTCATTGGGTGAACCATACAACTTGAGCCCGGCCCTGCCATTAACTGTGCCGGGCTGTCTTAGTTATCCCACTGGGACTGGTCAGCTGGCCATTGCTTGGCCAGTCAGGGGATTTTTCCCAGCAACTCATTGAGCTGGGAAAGTATCATCGGAGCTGCCGTGATCATCCCCCAACCTTGCTGTCCCGGCATGGACACCATGAGCTAACTATGCTTCCCATATCCCACACCTCTCATGCCAAGCGGCCAACAACTATTTACCTGAACCCGTGTCATAAACAACACCCTCACCAGTCTGGGGTAGGCAAATTGCCAAGGGCCAATTAGGAAGGTAGCAAAAACTTCCTACCCGGCCCCCCCCCCCCCCCCCGCTCGCGGGGGGCGGGGGGGCCCCCCCCCCCCCCCCCTCGCAGTCTGGGACTGCAATGAGCATTAACGCTCAGTGTGCCCTTTCCTGGAGCTGCAGTCCCGCCTCCAGGCTTATCAGCCAATCGGCCAACAAGCCCCAGCCATTCTGTCTCCAATGGGCGGGGCAATGTGGCCTTTAGCACACATAAGCTACATGGCTACATGGCTACGTAGAGGAGCATTCCACCAGAAGATAATTATAATTGTGCAGTTTGACAAAAACCTGGAAGCCTATGTTGTCCAGGCGGCAAGAAGCCAAAAACAACAACTTGGTGCCAATACTACAGAGCATCTCAAGAAAATACAAACACACTTTCAAATTCATACATGTACTATGAGTGCAATCCTATACTGCGCTGGAGTGGCGAGGCCAGCCGGCCAACAGCTGTGGTCGGTACGATAGAGACTCAGTGCGGGCAAATCAGGACCAGTGCTGCAGGCAGCATCGGTCCTGCTGCTCTAGCGTCGACGTGGGGGTGCCGATTGGCACTCCTGCATTGATGCTAGTGACGTCACGTTGACGCTATAATATAGTGTCGGTGCGACGGGCAGTGCAGGATTACGCTGTATGAAACTGTAATTCACACATTACTGCATATGGTATACTCAGAAGCAGCTGCTTGATCCAGTTTAAGTACTTGCATCTCCTTTGGCATCCACACACCACTGACATAACTGTCAGGCAGTGGTTCCCAAACTTTTAAGAGGCCCTAGAAGCTGCTACCTGACTTATAAATGCCGAGGGTTGTAGCTATAATGGGCAGCAGTGCTTTCCCCCCAAGTAACAGCTTGTTTAATGGTTGATGCACATGGCCTCATCTGCCCTATCATGAGCCACCAAAATTGGGTCACAACCCACTGGGTGTGTTCTGGGTCCTCAGTTTGCGAACCACTGGTCTACGAGATCTGCAGCCATCCACCAAAGACTGTGCTGGGATGGTTCCACACATCCCTAAAGTATGTATGAATTAGAGCTCATTAAAATGTGTGTTCCTTTTTGGGGGGGGGACACCCTGTATATCTTTAGGAAGGCTAGCATTGTGATTTACCATAATAACAGAGAAGACATTTAATTTAATGTGGGAGATAAACCAGCATCAAATTAAAGAGCAGAACCTTGACATTCGGGATCAGTGTGATGTATGTCCCAGAGTTTCTACAAAATAGCTCTTCCGCCTGCGTTCAATCTCTTCGGTATTTGGATTATTTACTGAAGAAAGAGCTTGGTTAAAATTGCTAGTGACAAAAAGTGAGACCTGTCAGTAAACACGCTTAATCCTTATGATGGCTGAAAATGACAACGGCTACAGTTTCCATGTCATTTGTTTTCGTAAGACATGGCCTTGAATCCAATTCAGACATATAAGATGCCCATAATCGGCAGCCTACAAAGAACTCAGTCTGGAAATGTGCTGTAGCAAGTACTTTTTAGCCCATTAGAACTAATAGAGCAAGCTCTCCGGTTCAGCAAGTTTGAATTAGAACATTTAGTCCTTATGCACATTTTAAGTTGTGGTCATATTGCAGATTTCGAAATAAGCTTCCTAAGCATTTTCCACAATCTCTGCATTTACAAGCAGGTCCTTCTAAGGAATATTGAAACACATGACTAATTGTTGCCTTAACATTTGATGGATATTAGTCTTCTGGCAGAAGAAATGTATCCGATTAAAATAGCTGGAAATGTTTTGAAAATAATATGGATTACTGAATTGGGTCAGTCACATTATGTTTACAAACAGTTATGGTTTTAATATTGTTTCGTGCTTCCAGGTTGCCTTTACAGAGTCCATTTCCTTCTGTGAGAGAGAACGCCATAGTTTGTATTGTTCATTGGCAGAGTATAATTGTGGAGGAATTATAAAAGTGCAGCAGGCGAACATAATGTGTGGGAGCAATCCTGACCACGTTTCCAGCACCAGGGTAAGGGAAAGCAGCTCCGAGATAAGGGAACAAACATTCCCTAACCTTGAGGAGGCCTCCGTGACTGCCCCTCCCCTCTGCAGAACGCAGCACATGCCCCATCGGCACAGCTATGTCAGTGCTGGGAAGTTGGTTAGGATTGTGCCCTGAATTGTTTTCTTGCCTTTCACTTGGCTCACATTCCTGCTCTTTAGCTCCAAGTCTGAGCTGACTTCTATCTCTCACCAGTGCAGATGAGGGAAAACTGCCTCTGGGATGAAGTGGGGGCAGCTGTCGGATGGAGGATGTGCTGTTATGAGGAGCTGTTATGAGAGGATCAATGGACGTGCTGCTTCTCAACTTAAGGAGCACCATGAGGCAGTTGAGACAGGGATCAGTGTTTCTTTTTTCAGAGAAGGAAGGGAGATTGAGATTGAGAGAGAGAGTTATATAACATGCACATACATGACAAGGAATATACAGTAGAGGGGGAGAGTATATGTAAGAGATTTTGTTCCTGTTGCTCTGGAATTGACCATTTGGTTCTTGGTGTAACTCAGTGGTTAGTGCTCAGCTTGAGCAGCTGCCTAAGGAGGGACCTCTGGTTCTTGGGATGCCTGGAAGCACCTTGATGAAAGGGCATTTGAGATATGGGGATCAAGAGCAGGGAGACTGGGGGATCTAATGTAGGGCTGTTACAAAGGGGAGCATTTTGTGAAAACCTGACATGTCTTTGCCTTTACAGTGTGCAGCCTATGCAGGCCTCAAAACACCTCCGGACATGACCAGAAGGTGCTCCAGACACGGGTTCAGAACCCACTGTGGGTCAAATCCACAGGTTACAAACCCACTGATAAAGAGGGCCCACTGCATTCTTGCTCCAAGAGCTAATTGGGTGGGAAAGAAGGTTTGCTTGCTTGCTTGCTTGTTTGTTTTTTAAAACATTTCTTCAACCTACTCAGGCATGAGAAACATTTTACAAATTATTGTCCTTGGTACATTATCATCTCTTAAGTTCAGCACACCATACAATGATTTTACTCAATAGACTTTAAGAGACATTACAGTGATGAAATCTTTTATAAGATATTTAAAACCTGCTTCACTGGAACAAATAAGGGAGAGTTTTCCATTTAAAAAATGTAGTGATCAACCTAGGTTTTTATGTGAATCACTATACGGCTTCCTTTGTTTCAAGCTGCTGTAGCAAGTACTTTTACTTTTATAAATAAATTATGAATGCTACATGAATATATTATAATAACAAGTTAAGGATAAGTATCTAGAAATTGAATTAAATTAACTGCACATCAGGATGGAAGCCATGGGGTGATATGTCAACATAGTAAACGCTGAGTAGTCTATTGATTGTTGGAAATTTCCACTGAACACAGAAACGAATTGAAAATTCATCCTTTAGAAAGAGATGCATATTTTGCCTCTGCTTCCCAGAATCCCCTCCATTGTTTTGTAAGTGCAATTGCCAGGCAATTAATGGCCCAACATTATCCTCTATGGCCGCTGATGGAACTACTGTAATGTTCCAGGACGTGCCTTACAACCACTGTAAATGGCCTGCCAACCTCACACAGAGCCGTGCGCTTCTAGTTGCCATCAGAGAGGCTGTGGAGGCCTAGCAGATGACAGCAGGGACAGGAGCACCTGCTGACTCAGGTAGGTAGGTAGGGACTGAAATGGGCTGGGGGAGGGTGGAACAGGGGGAGGACTAGAGGTGGCAGGGAGTGGCACCTGGTATGGGCCACTGTTACTGGATGCAATTTCTACCCCCCATGCCCCCTTTGTCTCCATGGACTTGCCAAGGACATCCATTGGTGATTGGAAGGCTTATGGAGGGATAAGGAAAAACATTTTCCCTGCTCATCTTCCCCCCTCCCACAGCATATAGTGCAACCCATTTTGGTGTGACTGTATGCTGTGTCAAGGGAAAAGATAGGAAAAGGGCTGTAAGCAGCGATGGTATCTGGTAATGAAGATCCAGAACGCTGGGCGGGACTTACGTGTGATTGGCAGCCCATCCGTTCCATTCCGCCGCCTGCCCGCCCGCCCGTCACGTGAGCTGTCCCAAGTTGGCGCGCCCCACCGCTGCTCACCCAGGCACCTGGCGCGCCCCCCCACCCATCCCCCTGGCGAGCAGGCACCCCCTCCGGGGCCAGGGCGGGCGGGCAGGCAGCGGAACGGAACGGACGGGCTGCCAATCACACGTAAGTCCTGCCCAGCGTTCCGGATCTTCATTACCAGATACCATCGCTGGCTGTAAGTGTGGCTCTAAAAGACTAAGGACACAATCCTAACCTGGAATTAGGCAGGCACAGTTAGTCCAGCAAAGTTTGGCTGCCACAAGGGCCACTGTAAAGTGCATTTGGACCACTCTCGGAGTCAGGGAGGATGGTACATGCCTGTGTCCTAATACTACAAGTAAAATACTTTTCTTTTGTACACATGCAGAAAACAAGCTTATGAGCTTTCTCTACTGTCATATCTGCAGTGAAGACACATACACCAAAATTTACACGTAACAACCATGTTTACAACCTAGACTGAGAATCAGATATTGTCTTCCAGTGATAGTATATTAAACTGAATTTTGAATGCAAAAGATTTCTTCTCATGGTAGCATTTTATGGGATGCTGAAGTCAGAGGATGTGACACTTACAGTACAATCCTAGGCAAGTCTATTTGGAAGTAAATCCCATTAAATGGCTTATTCCTAGGTAAGTGTGCATAGGATTGTAGCCTTAAGACGCAGACTAAACATACAGAAATCCACATAGAAAAAAGTATTTGCCATGGAATAATTACACCTTTGGATGCAAACCTCACATGGGTTTCCTTAGTCGTGAGGTGTTTCCCCCCCCCACCAAATAAGCCAAATACCTTTCCACATTTTAATTTGCTGTCTCGTCCCTTTCGCACGTGGTGAATAGGAAACACGGGCCCAACCCTATCCAACTGTCCAGCACCGATGCAGTCGCAGTGCAGCCTCAAGGAAAAGGAACAAATGTTCCCTTACCTGAAGAAGGCCTCCTTGACTGCCCCTCCACTGCAGGATGCAGCACACATCCCATTGTAGACTTGCTAGGTGTCCCTTATTATAAGGGACTTCCCGTATTTAAGATTTAAAAATCATGTCCCGTATCAACGTTGAACGGGACTTTAAAAATCCCATTCTAAAATTCTGCTGCTGTTGCTGCTGCCTCGCCATGGCTAACTGCATAATTTTTATATCATTTCTGGTAACCATGGAGTGGTTTGATAGAACCATACCTGTGTGTCCCTTAATGTCATTTTGAAAACCTGGCAAGTCTATCCCATTGGCAGGGCTGCATCAGCACTGGAAAGTTGGATAGATTTGGGTCCAAAGACAAGGAAGACAAGGAATACCGGGTGTAAGGGAGTGGCAACAGGATGCAAGCATCTTGTTGTCTCCTGCCTCCCTGGGGCACCTGGGGTGGGCCGCTGTGAGATTCAGGAAGCTGGACTAGATGGGCCCTTGGCCTGATCCAGCATGGCTCTTCTTATGTTCTTATGTTCTTATGAAGAGCACTTAGCTTGAACCTTGGCTGAATAATCTCAGAATCCTTGAATTGAGTAATGATGTAGGATAGTGGTATTTCGACTGTTCAGTCAGATGCAAGGGGCTTTCTCACTGTTCAAAAAGAATCTTTTGTGGATTGAGGAAGAGTTGAGAGCCTTCACAGATATTTGGTGGTAAGAGGCATTTCAGGCAGTTCTTGCCAAAATTTAATCCACTATATTTCAGAGAAGCTCAAGGGCATGGGCTATCTGAGGAACCTGAACTCATGCAGGAGCAAATCCAAGGATCTGAGAAAGAACTACAAACTTGTAAAGAAGGGCAAGAACTGTCCTGGGCATTCTGCTAGTGGCAGCAACAAAAATGTGGTGTCTAATTATATAAACAGAGCTCCATATCATTCCCTCAGTAGCATAAAATTCAGGGAAACTCTCAACATTAGCAGCAAGAAGGGCTAAATGGAATATTCTTAGGGTTTGGGTGTTTGTTTTGTATTAAAAGTTTCCTTTTGGTGATGTCAAATGTTAGCCTTTTTAAGGTGTTCACTCTGCAAATAATGAACATGCATGGAGAGAGGCATTGATTGTAGTAGCCTCCCATTCTATGCATGCTCAGCTGAACATTTGACAAGAGCCACTACACATATAGTTGTGCAGGACTGCTCTCTCCTCAGATATTCTAATGAATGTGTGCAGTGTAGCCCACTGTTTCTCCATGGGCATTCATTAGCCACAGAATTAACACCTGCAGCTGTTGCACATTAAGGAAGCCAATGTGTTGAATCTGAAAGTTAAACTGAGAGTACAATCCACCGCCCCACCACCCTTTGGCTGACACAAGCCACTTGCGTCGGCCGAGCACTGTAGCAAGGCAGTTGCATCAGCCCTGCAATGCCCGAGTAAACCCCTGGTAAACCGCTCCTGCACCAGCTGAGTTTGATTGGTGCAGGGGGTATTCTGGGCACGGGAAAGGCGGGAGGGAGGGCAGCACGGGGCAGGGAGAAAGCATTCCATTAGGCTGCATCCAAACCCCCGTCCCAAGGCCTCGGGGCAGTTGGTCCCTACCCCAGGGTAAGGGAACCAGCCCTCCCAACGTGCCTGCCTGCCTGTTTCAGTGCAGGTTAGGATTGCACTTTAAGAAAGCCAACTGAGAAATCTCAGAGGGCTAACTGATGTCCAAACTAGGTATTAATGGCACTGTTATTGAGTTGGAGGTTTAAAAAGTAAGGCCCCCAACAATTATGCAGAGGTAGGGTGTGTTTTACCCTTTGCTTCAGTGGTGGGATTCAAATAAATTAACAACCGGTTCTATGTCCTTCAGGGCGGCCTTCAGGGCCATCCACCGCCTTTCTTCCAACCTAAAATTAACAACCGGCTCTGCAGAACTGGTGAGAGCTGGCTGAATTTCACCACTGCTTTGCTTCCATGCCATTGTCCAGCCCCATATTTCACTGAAAGCGCAATCCTAAAAGACCTAAACTGAGCTGGAATAGCAAGGCCAGTGGGCCTATGCTATATCCAGTGCAGCTTTGGTGCACTGGGGAGCCTCCCTGGGGCAAGGGCATATTCGCACCCTTGCCCCAGGAAAGGCTCCAGCCTCCCCTATGGTTTCCTGAGATCTGCGCCTGCGAAGTAGCAGGCACAGAGCCGACTGGGGACGGAGGCTTGTATGCGGCCTACTAGCCGTATCACATCTCCATCCCCCTTCCCAGGCTGGCATGCCTCCTGGTCAGCCCACTCCCTACCCAATTCTGCCCGCTCTCCCCATACCCAGAACTGCTCTTGCACCTGCTTGCCGTCAGCACTCTCAGGCCAATATTACTCGTAGCGTCAGCCTGACAGCTCAAGCGCCGACGTGAGGATGGCGATCAGCGCCCCCGCGTCAGCGCTGCACCCCTTGCATCGACGCTATGACACAGCGTCAACGCAAGAGGCACAATAGGATTGCGCTGTGTGCCACAGTTTGGGATCAGACCTTCACATGGCTGCTTTGAAGTAGAGAAACAAAATGTGATGCATTCAACTTGATATCTAGTTTGTCCCTGATCCACAAACCTATGCTTCAGTATAGCCCTGCTTGCACAGGCACAATAATGCATATGTCTCCCAAAGGCCTATGAGGTGTGAAAAATGGCAACGTTTTAATCAACTGATCGATCCAATAAAATATATAGAAACCATCCCATGCCCCTATTGTATTAAAAAGTCTGTTAAAAGGGTCTTTCTTTTTTGTTGTGTTTGATAAGAGCATGCACGTGTGCTACATAACTTGTTGCTCCCTAGGTATACTGTAAAAGCTGACGCAAGTGACAACCCAAGAGAGAGATAAAGGATGGAATCATACAAAAGATGGCCTTGGAGCAAGAGTGAAGCAAAATCTTACTTCCTGTGTTTGGAACCACTTTGAAGTGGTCTCTTGACTATGTAGGTTGCCCAGGTGGATGAATCTATTGTCTGTTAACGAATCTATCAGAGTGTGTTGGCAATACAAGGAAAGGAGGTTTGGGCAGAATAGATGTTGGACTTAGATAAGGGGTAATAAGAAAGAAAATTAGATAAGAGAAGAGACAGAGGGGGATTCTAAGAAATGTGCCCTTTAAAGAGGGGGGGAAACCTCACAAACATATATGCAGGATTTGCAATACTTACAGCCCAATCCTGAACTGTCCGACTGCTCAGGCAAGCAGTGGTAGCCAAGCAGCTACTGCTGCATCCCGCAGCAGCCAGACAGCCACAGGAGGCTCTGCAGGAGATGACATTTGTCCCCTTCCCCTGCAGTAAGGGTGCAGGGCAGGCAATGGATCTACTCCCCTCTGTGCCAACTATTTTGGTGACACAGATGTGAGGGCCTCCATGTCGGGCCGCACAGCCTGACACGGAGTTTGGGATCTGACAGCGAAGGTCACTGCTGGTCCAGACCTCTGCTCCACCTCTCTCGCCACCCAGGAGTGCCCTCCAGCCATGCCTGGAACAAGCGCCATGCTAGCGACCGGTGCACTCACTGCCGCCAGCACTGCGTTTGCCACCTCTGGGTGGTGGGGGGCCAGAGTTGGCCCAGTGTTGACCTGGCACCGGTGGTGACAGCTTACTGCTGGTACTGGGAGTGCCTTATGGCACTTTTAAGATGCCAGCGCCGCCAGTAAGCTTGTAGCGCTGGCGCTGTGAGGCTCAGGATTGGTCCCTTTATCTCCCATTAATGTTTTACAAACGTGTGTGCCTTCTCATGCAAGTCTCTGAGCAAACATGAACAGGACATCATTCACTTCTAGGGAAGACTGGAGGCTAATCTAAAATTGCCACAGAGCAACCAAGGAGGACCACGGCTTTAGCAGCTGTCTAGGCAGGTATGAACCACGAAGTGGAAATAAGACTATGGAACAAAAGCCTGGTGTAGTAGCTGGAATGTTGGACTTTCAGAGTTATCAGAGGCATGCTTGGGCTGGGGCTGACTCCCAGGAAAGTGTTATAGAATTGTAGCCCTAGAGAGAGGTGTGAGGTGCCCAGGTGTGAGGGAACTTGAGCCACCAGTCACATTCTTTCTCAATTTAAGCATTCTCATAGGGTTCCTACGAGGATCAAATTTGGATAGGCACGGAAGCTATCCTTTTTTCCTCTGAGGATGGATGGGATGGAAAGCAAACATAACTAGTAAAAGCAGGTTACAACAACCTGCCTGAGACCCCAGCCTTATCTCAGAGTTAAAAAAAAAAAACAGCCAAGCTAATCATTACTATTACAGCACAATTTGTAAATTAATATTCAGGTTTAAATTAATGAGTTGAAATGGGATGTCAAATTGCCAAAGGCGGGAGATTTAAAAGGCATTGTAATCTTTCTTCTCACCTGTTAGTGGTTAACAAGAGTAATTTTTGATGGTGTTTGTTACAGTTTCTTTGTAGTGCTGAAGGGGATAAGGGTATTATCCTAACTGACAAGTGTAACTTCTTCCATGCTGATTTATCCTGAGAGTTCATTGACAAACATTCAAAAAAACATTTATTTGTTTTAGGGTTGTTTAATGTTGTATTTGGCACTAGCTTTTAGAAAAACAACTTTGGGGAGTGCATGTTTTATCACTAAATTCTATAGTATACAGTGCGTAAACTAAATAGCAGGCGCAGATCCGAGGAGACCACACAGCCCGAATCGGGGCCGCGCAACTTCAGGAAGAGGCCTTGGATTCAGCTTTATAGCTAAATCCAGGGTCCGCCCCGTTGTGGGCCAGCATGCCTGCTGGCCCGCCCACAGCCCACCCTCCCCCCACCCAGAAGCCCCCATTCCCTGTCCTCCCTCCTCCCAGAACCTCCCTTGAACCAGCTGAGCTCCCCGTCAGCGCTCTCAGGCTGACGCTACTCATAGCATCGGCCTGAGAGCTTTAGCACCAACACGGGGTGCCACTTGGCGCCCCCACGTCATCCATAATGACATAGCGTCGACCAATGGTGTTATTCTACCAGTTCGTGCCTATTCGTGCGATCTGGTTGTTAAAATTTGATTTGTTCGCAAGCGGCCAATCACTGTACCGAGCGCAGAATTTGAATTCCCTGCCCATTTGAATTGCAGGCTCAGAAATAAGTGAAATTTACACAAAGGAGTGAAGCGGACCCCGGACCGGTGGAGACCCCGAGACCCTCACTGAACCCCTCATTTCTCTCTGGCCCTGGTCAGCCCGCCCAAAGCCCGCCTCACTTTAACCGCCCGACCGAAACCAACTCCCGGTGCGTGCCCGTGTGTCTGTCTGTTTGTGAGGGAGAGGCTCTCCTTGGGCTCTCTCATACTACTCTTCCCCCCGCACGCTGGAGGACGCTACTGCCGCCGCAACGGTCCTGACCCAGTGAGTGACCCACGCCTTGGAGTTGACTGGAACACAGCCTAGAGGGCAGTGGTGCGCTGGCATGAAGCTGGCGTTCTCGCTGTCCAGTCGGCTGGGCCCCACAGCAAGTCCGCGGGGCAGGGGGAAGTGGGAGGAGGAGGAGGAAAGAAGCGGAGTCCGGGTGTGTGTGGCTGAAGCCTCTCGCCCGGTTTCCTTGGGGGCTTCGCTGGTCCATGTGCATCTCCCGATCAAGGACCTTCCCAGGATGTAAATGGCCTTGGGAGCTTGTGGGGGAGGGGGGAGGAAAGGAAGCAAACCTACTGGGGTGCGGGATTTGGAGCGAGTCTGGCGGTTCTTCTCTAGCGTCGCCTTCAAACCCCCCCCCCCCGCTTCTTTCCTCGAGCGCAAGTTTGGAGGGTAATTACAATGAGATAAAAGTTGGGTGAAAGTCTTCATGGGGGGAGGGGAAAGGAAAGGGGCGCTTCAGGGTGACCGGCAGAACGTGGAGGGGGGGCACTAGATGAGACGAGTGGCTGAGCAGCTCCCAGGAACACTCTCCCTCTGCCCTGCTGGCCATGCTGAGCGCTCCCGGCCTTGGCAGCACAACAAGTGCTAACAAAGTACTGGGGGCACCCCCGCCTCCTGCTCGCCTGACATAATGGTGTTTTTCTTGTTGCCTGTAAACTGTATCAGTAAGAGAAGACTCCTTCCATTTCCACTCCTGCCACTTTCATCACACAGGAAATGCACAGGGGTGCTTGGAGTGCTTGTCCATTAGTCTAGTGCAAGAGTTAGGTAAATAAAGTATTAAAATAAATTGCTAGCCCTTGGCCCCAGTAACATAATAATGTGTTTAGGACAGTGCCTTGTCAGCTTGAGTTGCAGGAGTGTCATTTTATTATGTTACAATGACAGCACTTCCTGCTTGATGATGTCACTTCCTACCACAACATCACTTCTGGCTATGACGTCACTTCCGATGGGTCCCAACACAAGTGCCAATAAAAAGTGAGTCCCGGTCATAGAACCTGTTGTTAATTCATTTGAATCCCACCACTGACGTCGACGCAACGCTACGTCTCAGGTAGGATCGCGCTGCCTAAGTAAGGGGATTTTATTCCCCTTACTTCGTGTCACTCGCCAACCAGCCTTATGAGGCTATTTGTATCTGAGTCCAGCATTTCCCAGTGCTTCAAGGTAAGGGAAGGTTGCTACTTTACCTTGGAGTTGCATTGCCGGGTGCTGGAAAGTGTGTTAGGATTGCGCCCAAGGCAAGTATGGACCATGAAAACAAGACTATGAAGCAAAAGCAAGTTAATAGAGGCAAACTAATAGATTCATAACAGGGTTAAGAAAGTGACAGTTTTCTGCATCAGAAGCCTTCAGCTCTAATAATCCTGCAACATGGTCGGAATCAAAAGAAAAATGATGTTATTTGGCTGCAAAGCTGCCTAAGGAACAGTACAAGTACATTCACTCCTTTTATGCTATGGAGAAAGGAACATTCAGCAGTGCTTCTTTAGCTTTGCTGAAAAGGCTACAAGCATGACTATGAGACTGTTTCGAGCAAGTCTGATGCCCATTTCATTTCAAAGGGGAATGTGAAATGCATGAAAGAGCCTGCTTCTATCTACCAGAGAGCACAGAAGGCTGGAGAAACTGTTGAGTCATTTGATAGGGCCTTGTATGAATAGGCCGGCTATTTTCAATCTTTTTCATCTCATGGCACACTGGCAAGGTGCTAAAATTGTCAAGGCATACCATCATTGACAAGGCACATCACCTGCTGGTGTGGGGCTCACATTCCCCAATGTGAGCACACCTATGGACCATTTGTGGCATACCAATATGTATGCACAGTGGTTGAAATTGGCTGGAATAGTCTGAGTTTGTCCCAACAATAGGGAATGTTTTCAAAAAATAAAATTGACAGTAGCCAAAGTATCTCCTAATCGAATGCTTGAAGCAGCTTCTGAAAAATACCTTTTTTCATGTATTGTCTTGACAGATGACATCTTAATGCAGTAAAAATTGCAATGTCCAGCATTTAATGATGCAGAATGCTCTATTCACTGGATCAAAAAGCTCACACCCTCTGATTTCCAGTTTTCAGCCGATGCTGCTGATGACTATGGAAAACCAACCTAGTGTCTGGTGAAAGTGGCAGCCCTGCAGTGTTCTGAGTGAAACTGACAGGCTTCAACCCACCCATGAGAATGGGGAATGGGCCACTAGAGCACAAAAGATGAGGCAAGATTGAGTCTATGGACTCTAAAAATTGCCATTTTAGCCTATAGCCAGAAAACCCTTAATATAAGAAGCCTGGTCACAGATTCTCAAATTGTCCATTAACTTAGTATGTCATAGCATAGTATTGTGCTATGTAACACACTGTCATCCCATCACCAACCCAGGAACGTCTGTGCCAAACCGGGCTCTTTGCACATCATTTTGCTCATCTTATTTTTTTGCATCATTCTGCTCAGCTTTGTCCTTCTTCCTTGTGTCTCCTTCCTTGAAACTAGAGAAGTTGCAGCTCAACACCTGCTGAGCAGCACTGAAAAACCCTCCTTGTACTCCCCACTTTAAAGCATCCTTGGGCTCCCTTGCTTTGTCTCCCATTGCTCCAAAGGTCAATCAGTGTGGCTGGCTTAGGGTTCTCTCCCTGGGCGGGGCTTGCCAGGGCATACTCCTTGGGGTCCAGGAGGCTTTCACACCTGTTCAGTGTAGAAGACAGTGAACAGGCCAGGTGAGGGCTGGTCATAGCTGGTCATCCCAGGGGTTGCTGCTTCAAGTAGGGGATATCTTGGACCTGCTGGGGGAGACTGGGTGTTTTCCCAGGGTTGCTCTGGGCAAACAAAGGGCTGGTTAATGCTGCAGGGTTGGGCAATGCAGTGTCACCTTTCGCACTGTCACTGCCAGTCAAGAAGCTACCCTCTATGTTGGCTGTCTGGTTTATTTGATGCCGGCAGCTGCGGCGGTCAGCCCTGCTCTTTCTGGCTTTATTGACACCTTATGAGAACGGGAGCAATTCTGCAGGTCAGCTGATTATTGTGACATGCTGGCCCATAATGACAGATCCTTATAGCAAAGGGGAAAAAATTCAATGTGTAAATATAGTGCCTTGCCAAAATATAAAACATAGGCCTCTCATGACGCAATCCTAACTGACATTCCAGCAGTGGGTTAAGGGCAATGCAGGTCCGAGGTAAGGGAACAAACATTCCCTTACCCTGAGGAGGCCTCCATGACTGCCCCTCCCCCAACTGCAGGATGCAGCACAGGCCCCATTGGTACAGCTGTGTCAGTGCTGGAAAGTTGGTCAGGATTGCGCCCTCAGTCAGTTTTGATTATGAAGGGCACATGTATGTAAATTTTGGACCTTACATTTAATTTCAAGATACCATGATGCCAGCAATCAGGAAAGGACCACATCTCTGTGCCAATGAGTAATAGCGTAGAATAAACAAATAATGGCTGAAGAAGAGTTAGGTCCAGTGGTGGGATTCAGGGGGTTCGCCCAGGTTCTATAGAACCGGTTGTTAAATGGCTGGGCCCCGCCCACTCGCTTACCTTGGCTGGCTGGCTTCGGGGTTTTTTTTTTTTACTCTGGCTATGACGTCATAGATCCGGTTGTTAATTTATTTGAAGCCCACCACTGGTTAGGTCCATTAATCAGACCAGAGACTCTGTGGTAGGGGGGCAGTCACAGAAGCCTCCTAATGGTAAGGGAACCCCTTTCCTAAGGGCTGCATTGCAACTGCATGTTCCCTGGAAAGTTGGATGGGATTGGGTGCTAAATTGTTCGTTATTGCATTTTTATCAGTTAGTAGCATGTTTATGGTTTTTATTAAGATTGAAAAAAAAACTTTACAAGCAATGTATAAATGGCCTTGCCCTTGTAAAACTAATTTTAGCAAGCCATGTCACTACTGTTTCATTTTACTACTTTTATCTTCTAGCAATATTGATGACACTATAGCATAGAAACATTTCAAATGTCTCACACCAGACATACCAGGGAACTCAGAGGCATAGCTCTCAGGAAAAAATAAGCAGTAAGGCATTTAAGCCCCAGAGTATACTCACCTTATTAATAAAATATTATTAATAAAAAATTATCATTTACATTGCCATCATAATGATGTATCCCTACAGGAAAAAAAATCCACAAAATGCAAAGTTTATTTTGGAATTTGAGTCAAAGAAATTAAGCTTAATTTTTCCTTCAAACATCCCAAGGGGAGAATTTTCTTTGAATATATTTTGCAATTTAAATATCATTAGCATTATATATAAGCATTTGCAACAAACACATAATTGGCAATTCAAACAGCCAATTTGATTTCGTTTTTGTCCAACATGAATACAAATGTCATAAGATAAGTGCAATCTGGTTAATAAAATAGGAGCCCTGAAAAACTGAAGATGGATGTGCAATGGGTGTGTTGGCATCTACAAATTATTTGATTTATGTGGGAGCTTCTGCTCTCCTCTGACAGTCTGCAGAGGTGAACCAGATGCCATGTGGAAAATCACCGCAGATGAACACTCCCAAATGGGACTCAAGACAGGAAATTCCAAGATTGTGTAATCGACATACACAAATGTATTTTAACATGTTAAAATCAGTGATGTCATCCAGGGGCAACGGACCAGAACGGGCGTTCTGGATCCTAAACGGCTCCGTGGCTGCTTCCGGGGTTTTTTTTGTTTATTTTTTCAACATTTGAATTTGAACTCAAAAGTGAGCTCCTGTTCCTAAATCATTTGAATGACACCACTGGTTAAAATGTATGTGAAATGTTAACAACATGCAAACGTAAGACCAGTGCTGCCACCTATAGGCCAGTGCTGCCACCAGAACAGCTTTACGGCTGTCACAAAAAGCACACCGGAAATGCTGAGAGCCATGTGCTTCCAGACCGCCACTGGAGAGACCACGGAAACTTTGCGCATGGCTGCAGGAGGGTGAAAGTCAGCCAATGGGGGGGGGGGAGCAGCCTGGGTGGAACAGGGTGGAGTGGAACAGGGTGTAGACTGATGAGGGAAAGAGGCATGCCAAGAGAGAGGTGTGTCCTGGCATGTGCGACATGTGCCAGGCTGCTTTCACCTTCCTCGTTTCTCAGTACGTATCCTTTCTCTCCTTGGACTTATGCCAGCTAAAGGGAAGGTGTAGGCCTGAGGAGACCTCCTGGCAATAGGGAAACGTACAGGGAGATAAGGGGAAATATTTTCTCCTAGTTGTCCCCACCATTGCCACAGCTTGCAGCACAGCTCATTCTGGCAGGGCAGGGAAAACTGTAAGATTGGGCTGATAGCCTATGGAAAAATCCTATGCATGTCAACTCAGAAGTACCTTCTCTTGAATTCTGTAGGACTTACTCCCGGATAAGTGTGTATTAGGATTGGAGCCCTAGGTAACTGCATGGACAGATGGGGTTTGAACAGGGCTTGAGTGTAGGAAAGTTTGTGTGTGTGTGTGTGTGTGTGTGTGTGTGTGTGTGTGTGTGTGTGTGTG
>JAJKFI010000012.1:17699461-17710215 GCA_029204185.1 Lerista edwardsae | reverse complement strand
GTGTGTGTGTGTGTGTGTGTGTGTGTGTGTGTGTGTGTGTGTGTGTGCAATCCTATACAATGCCGGACAAGTAAGGCCAACATAGCAGGGCTGTATCCTAAAGCCCATTAGGAGGCAGCAGCAGCAACATCCAGGACAAGGGGAGGTTTTCTCCTTGCACCCACATAAGCCCTGGCCGCCCCTATGGGCCTGCTTGGATCTGCACCTGCTGTTTGGGGCCGCCTTGGCCGGGGACAGGTAATAGGATATGGCACTACGGCCATCGTGCTTACAACCGCTGTCTCCACCCACTGCACTGTGCCCAATTACGCCCCTGGAATGCCCTCATGGCAGCCCTGCACTGACCGAGCGACACCAACGCTTGACTGCTGCTTGTGCCAGTCCCGCGCCACAGTGCCGACACAGACGCGCTTGACGGCACGTTTGTGACAGCGTTCGGCCAGCACTAAGCACAAGGGGGGTATAGGCTTGCACTGTGAGTGAATTTTTTAGTTGCATTCTGAAGTCAAGGCACCTCATCTGCTGTTTCTGAAAACCACATATGGGTTTGCTCTAAATCAGAGATTTTCAACCTTCTTCATCTCACAGCACACCAACAATGTGCTAAAGTTGTCGAGGCACACCACCAGTTTTTTGACAATTGACAAGGCACACTGCCCTGCTGGCCAGGGGCTCACATCCCCCAGTGGCTCTGCTTATATATGACCCTCCCCCGAGTCCTGCAGCACACCTGCAGACCATTCATGGCCCACCAATGTGCCATGGCAGTGGATGAAAATAGCTGCTCTAAGTAACACAGTGATTAGGCACATTAGTGACATGGCCTGTGAGATGTTAATAAATGTACTGAAAAGATAGATTTTAATCTGTCCAGGTTTGTACAAGTACTGCTTTATTAAGCGAAGGTCTCTCCGCTCAGTTTCCTAGGAAATAAAAGCATTCGTGAGTGGAGCTCAACAGTAGCAGATTACGTTGTGTTAAGGACTGCATGGTGCCAGTGTAGATAGTGACATGCTATCCTGTGTCAAAGCTCCTTTCTAATATCATCATACCAGGAACTGACACAGGGGCTGACTGTCACAGCGAATTGTATCAAGGAAACTTGCTCTGGTGCTCTGAGGCATTGTCAAGGTGCATTGAGATTTGCTGAACTTCAGTGCATTTTGAAGCAAGCCCACATTGTGACAGCGAGAACAGAAAACCTTGAGCTGAGCAGTGAAATGGAATGGAATGAAGGAATAGATGTGCCTAATATGCTATAAGGTCAAGCAAACAAACAAACCAAAAATGATTGGGGGCCCAATCCTACCCAGCTTTCCAGCTTGGATGCAGCTGTGCCAATGAGCTGTGCCAATGAATATTAATTCCCTCAATTTGGGGCTGCATTGAAACTGCATCAGCACTGGAATGTTGGACAGAATTGGGCCCAAAATGTCATAAAACATAAAAAGGAATGGAATGTGGCAAATTACTTGGAGAGAGGACTTATTGAATTCAGAGGTACTAATTTCCAAATAAATATAGTAAGTTTTATAGGCAGGGCCTGTTGAGGGGTTACGTTCACAGCAGCGCCACCTGCAGGCTTTAGATTGGTTTTCTCTTTGAGGTGGATTAATCTGAAAGATTCCTGGGAGGCCTCAGAGAGAGTCTAGCTCCCATTGTTGACACTGTGGAAGTCTTAGGGCCCAATTCTAGAGAGTCCAGCACTGGTGGTGCTGGCGGTCGAAAAAGTGCTGTAAGACACTTTACTGCCAGTATTAGTGACACAGCGCTGGTGCTGAACCTCACCGCACGATGGGAGCCGGCGACAGTAAGTTTCTCTGCCAGCTGACAGGAAGTTTTCCAGAGTGGGGGAGAGCAGAGGGGAGCTGGACAGGGGAGAGTGGCCCAAGGGGATGATTAGGCCTGCAAGGGGTTGGTGACAGTGGCAGAGTCTGCCGCCAAATCCTGAGCCCCCTCCTGGGCCGCGGAGGCCAACACAGCCCTCCTTGATGCTGCGCCTGTTCACCAGTGGGCCCAGATCTGAGTAGGCCCATAAGGGCCACTGGGGCTCTATGTGGTGTAAGGGAACTGATGTTCCCTTATTTCGAGGAAAACTTTGAGTGCTTCACTGGTCCACCAGGATAAATACAGCAGTGGCCAGTTCAGTGCCGCTGTATTCCTGGGCACTGCAATCCTGGGGAAGCATAGGATTGGGCCGCCCATCACTCTTTGGGATGCAAAGATGACTTGGGTAGTGTATGTGATTGCTCCTAAGTGCTCTCTCTTGCTATGCAGACCTCAGTTGATTCATTGGTTCATGAAATTGCTGGGGGATGATAAGGAAGGCAGGGAGATGACTAGATGACTAAGGGCGCACTCCTAACCTGGAGTTAGTCCGGCACAGTTAGGCCAGAAAAGTCTGGCTGGCCCAAGGGACACAATAAAGTATGTTTGGACCACTCTCAGAGTCAGGGAGGTTGGCGCATGTCCGTGTGCTGGTCTCTCTGACTCCAAGAGTGGTCCAAACTCCAGTATCAGTAAACGTACTGTATAACTCCAACAAAGCATAACTCCAACAAAGCTTCTCATTATGAAGCCTGCTCTATGGCAAATAAACAGTATTTTCTGCCCTTGCACCTGTGGGGTGCTGTTCAGCTGCATATTCCTCTGTTTGTCAACGTTTGCTTGAACTGGTCCACAAGCCGCTTTGGCAACTCTTATGAGTTGAATGGCAAAATACGTATTCATCAAATAAACAGGCAGTGGCGTCTCTACAGGGAGGGCAGAGCTCTAAGTTTTGCAAGGAGCCTTTCCCTGTCATGTAACTCCCTCCTCTCCCTTGCTGCTGTAGCCAGTAAGCAACGCCAAGATGTTGCTGTTCCCTGTAAGAATTGGCTAAAACGGTGCAGGAAAGGAGTGATTTCCGCTGCAAGGTAAGGCTCCTTGCAAAACTTAGAGCTCTGCCCTCCCCGTGGAGACGCCACTGTAAACAGGATATGCCTATAGTTCAATGGCAGAGACTGTTTGCGTGCAAAGATGGGAAAGACCTCTTTGCCTTGCCTGAGATCCCAGACAGCCATTGTCAGAACAGGTAACACTGGGCTGTGGTGTAGCCGGGGAGGCATGGGAAGTACTGCAGGTGCTGCAACACATCATATACACCGGCCTGTAGAGAAGGCAATGGAAGGCTCTGACAGTGAATGGTGCCACTTACACCGTGTGTTGTTGCGCCTGCAGTGCTGCCTGTGCTGCCTGGCTGCACTACTGACAGTGGACTCAACAGAGCAATGATCTGACTCAGCATAAAGATTCATATATTCATGTTGACTGCTACACACTAGAAGTGAAAGCAACAATAAAAGCACATACAAACGGTATCTTCATGTCCATGTCCAACTCTGTCAACTACTGAAGTGAAGCAAATTCTACCTCTGCCCTCGTGAACTTTCCTTAAACCTGGGTGATGGCAAAAGTGCTGAACCCAAATGCTGGTATCTGTTTGCTCACCAAGCAGGCACACCTGCGTTCAAAGGGCAAACCCAGAACCAGAGCATTCAGATGGAGCACATTGGTTTCAGGACTTGGCCCCTCACAAATTTCAATCTATAACCAAATAGCCTTTTGACCCGGCACAAACCCTAATCCTAAAAGTTAACCATTGAGCTCCTGAAACAGCACAAATGGTTGATTCTAGAAATGTACTTTAAGTTTAATCATTAGAACGCAAAGCACCTGACTTGTAAACACGTAGACAAAATTAGCCTAATAAAAATGAGGAGAGAGCTCTTGGAAAGATGGGCAGAAAGGGAAGCTTGGGAAGCCTGGAGAGCTTGAGCTTCTGCTCCTCCGATGAACCTGCAAAATCCTGCCTCCTGTCTCATTGACTCCTCTCATCACTGACTTGTGATTGCTTCACTGAAGAGTTTTAGAGAAACATGACAAAGGACTGACTACTTCTGCATGCCATCCACATTTAATCCGGATTACATTCGTTTAGGTAGGGCATTTAACTGTGCATCTATTAAAATAAGAATTTGATTAGTTCAAAAAATACAATTTAATGATCTGCAAAAAAAAAACGTTCAGAAGGTGATAATGGCCCCATTTATGACATTATCCCAGGTAAATGCTGAGTAAAGACTCTATGCTGAAAACATCTGGCAGTTCATGCTGCACCACCAAATTTAGTGCTCACGTAAGTCATGCTATACAATTTTGAAAAGGGGCAGATGCTTCTTGCAAAACAGTCAGAAAGCACAAAAATGTATGGAGGCAGGCATGCATAAGACAACTCTTGGCTATCAGGCCTGCTTTGAGTTGGATTATTTCCTTGTGCCTTCTGTTCTCCATTGCCATTTATATTCTGCCTGGCATAAAAAGCAATCAGATGCCCAGAAACCCTATTTCCCACCTGTTTCTATTTTTGTTGTTGTTCTTTTGCTCAACTGCATATTTGTCCGTACAATTCATCTGTGAGATTTCCGTAATGGCACAATTCTCAAGGATACTTATCAACTGTGAATAATGAATGGTGATTGTACAGAAAAACCAGGAAAAAATGGCTACCAGCAGGGTTAGCAAAGACAATCACATGATAAAGGCAGTTGAAGTAAGGACAGTCCACCGCTCTGTGAAACTGAATACTGTTTACAATTCAACAGAAAGTAGAGGACAGAGAGAAAGGTGGTAAAATCCTTGCAAACCAGCACTATAGTGAAAGCTTGTACTGTAATGGACTGCAGGGTAGCCAAGCCCTCAGTCTTCAAGAAGAGAAACGTACTTATAATATTCGTGTTTCATGGCACACACAACATATCCTAGCATCAACACATCAACAATTAATTTTTATTAATTAATTCAACACCTAGGGCCCAATCCTATCCCCACCCCCTCCGCTGATACAGGCATGCCAAAACAGCTTGCTCTGCGTTCGGGGGTGGGGGAAGTAGTCATGAAAGTCCCCTTCCTTACCCAGGGGTAAGCCACCAAAGCCCAGCCAGGCCTACTTGGATCTACACCAGCAAAATCGATGAAAGAAGTCCATGTGGACCTGAGTCGGGGAATTGGATTTGAGAAGGGAATTTGTATTAGGTGGACACCACTGCTGCTGAACCTGCTCCCTTCCTGGACCCAACCCACCCTAACCCTCCCCACCCTCTTCGCCACCCTATTCCACCTCCGCCCCGTTCTACCCTCCTCCCACCCTGTTACTCCTCCCCCACCTGCTTACCTGGGTTACAGAGTCATTGCCACATGCAGGGCTGCTCCAGCTTCCCTGATGGTGAGTTTTATGACTGCCATAAGGCAGTCTCCACTGGCAGAACACGCATTTTGCCAGCGGACTGGCCCTGGATTTGGGATGTTAGTTTTAATCAAACAGGAGACAAGAAGTCAAACTACCGAATCGAAAGGGCCTCGTTTATTTCTGCAAGTGGAAAATGCTTCCCAGAATATTGTTTTATCATTTAACTGTGGTTTACCGTTCACAATATGATTGTGATTTTTTTTAATTATTACAAGGAAATAATGCCCTTTCTCTCTCTCAAAAAAAAATTCCTATGCCTTCCTCTTTTTCAAAGAAATCTATTTCTGCATACTAACCTTCTTTGTTACCTCGCTTATCGCCAATCTTATAACAACTACATAAAAGTGATTGATTCAACAACTACAGGCCATTATGTTGCAAGCCATCATAAATTCAACATGTATGTATAGACTCTCTGTATGGAACATTATGGTCCTTCAGAGATACAGTTTTAGTCTATTGAGACAATGCTTTGCATTTTAAAACAGCTAAATATTTTCACTTGCGTCTAACAGAATAAGAATGGCTTTATTTCTGTCACTAAGGAAACTGAAGCTTTAACAACCTGATTCTTAGCAACTCCAGTATTAGAAGGTATTCTCACAGATTGTACAAGTAATCCTGACTCAGCTGTACTGATACAGCCCTATGACATGGATGGTTAATAATCTTCTGTGCATGCTTCACCATCGAGCTCACTGCCATTTGAAGGGTAGTTGCCAGAATGGTGTTGTCCAGAAGGAGATGGGGGCAGGGCGCACTGAGAAGAGCAACTGAGCAAAGCAGCTGCACCAGCTTCTTGCAAGGTCTCCTCTTTTGGCACTGTTTCCATGACCATGGAGAGGACAGATACATAATCTGAGAAGGAGGAAGAAGGACTGGTCCATCCATGTGTGGCGGCCTCAGTGCCAATGAAGAGAGGACGCAAGACTGAGAGCACAATCCTAACCTGGAGTTAGGCTGGTGCAGATAGGTCAGCAAAGTTTGGCTGGCACAAGGGACACCGTAACGTGCATTTGGACCACTCTTGGAGTCAGGGAGGATGGCGCACATCTGTGTGCTGACTTCTCTGACTCAGAGAGTGGTCCAAACACGCTTTATGGTGTCCCTTGTGCTGGCCAAACTTTGCTGGCCTAACTCCAGGTTCGGATTGTACCCTGAGAACTCAAACAGGGGGCTTGGTCAGAAAGACAAGAGGGCCATCCTGGTAGATTGGAGATTAGGCACTCACTGTAACACCCCTCCCTGCCAGATAGCAGCCAGCCCAATCCTGAGTTGCCCAGCTCCCGTAGAAGCGGTGGAAGCAAAACAGCTATCATTCAGTGGTGAACCTGAGGGGCGGTAAGGGATGCAAATGCCCTGGGCACTGCCCTGAGCGGGCATTGATGCCAGTTGCCACCCCCCAGCCCACAATCCACCATCGTCACTGAGCACGAAGCTGCTCTGGGAAGTGGCCACACCTGGCTAAAACTAGCTACACACGGCCGCTTCCGAGATTAGCCTTGGTACAGCCCCTTGAGGCAGCCCCTTGACGCTGGGTGGTGCTTGGTTGCCACACAACTCTGGGAAACGGGCTTCCCATGGTGAAGCCAGGTGGGGTTGGCATCTGCAGGAGGTGGAACCTATGGGGAGCTCACTTCTGGCAGAGTGTCCCCAGGCACTGACCCCCCAGGATTGCCCCAGGTACTGCTGCAGGAGCCACAACAGCCACGGGGGTCTCTTCGGGGGAAGGATACGGTCATCACCTTCCCCCAGGGAAATCTCTGGCACCACAGTGGGTTACTCAAGTCTCTGCTGGCTATTTTGCCTGAAGAGACTGGAACAGCACCATATTGGGCCTAGATGCCTGACTCAGGGGTTCAGGATGCGGTGGCGAGTGTTGCCACCAGTCCCACCCCCTCCCGGGGTCACTCTCCCCCCCCCACTCCCACCCTTCCCCTGCCTTCCCACACCTTCCCCTCCCCAAAAGCCTCTCTGCAGTAGATCCTATCTACAGTTGGCAGAGGCACAACCGCTCCTGGGCACTGAGACTCTGTGCTACAGGTACAGGCTCAGCCCCAGTGATAAGGCCCTCAGTGGTGCAGTAAACACGTTTCATGGCATGTTTGTGATATTGGAGCCAGTGTAATATTGTATCACCAGCTTCAGGATTGGAACCTAAGATACGACAATTGTCTCTTAGCATTCTCTCTCTCTCTCTCTCTCTCTCTCTCTCTCTCTCTCTCTCTCTCTCTCACACACACACACACACACACACACACACACACACACACACACACACACTCCTCCAAAAGAAGGCAACAATTGAAGCCACTTTACTGAGGCCACGTTAGATCTTCTAACGCACGCAGCTGCAACTTATCCTCCAACAGGTGGCTGGCAGGGCATATGTTTGGCCTTTCCAACTGAATACCATAAAAGAGGGAAAGGTTATTCTATTAGACTACCCCTTTTTATGTAGGTCATCCACCAACCCACACACACAGATGAAAGGGGTTTAAAAGTTAAAGGCAGAGATTTGCTTCAGTGAAGCACATTATACCCTTTTAACAGCAAATTTATGCAGACAACAGGTCAAGATACTACTGTTAAGATCTATTTTCAAGTATGCCTCATGAACCATGTACCTGTAAAAAATATATTCATACGAATTTTAGCAAAATGCTATGACTAAGGCCTGTCTAAGTCAAGTTGATAAACCTGCGTCTGGCTGTGCAGCTTCAAACTGAAAATGATTATGAGTGCAATCCTAACGTGGAGCTAGGCTGGCACAGTTAGGCCAGCAAAGTTTGGCCGGCACAACGGACACTGTAAAGTATGTTTGGACCACTCTCGGAGTCAGAGAGGCCAGCACGGAGACATGCGTAGTTCTCTTTGACTACGGGACTGGTCCAAATGCGCTTTATGGTGGCCCTTGGGCCGAACAAACTTTGCTGGTCTAACTGTGCCAGCCTAACTCCATGTTAGGATTGTACCCTAAATGCTCCACTATGTGAAACAGTCCCTCCACCTTTAAAAAACCAAAACACCTATGTCAGAATAAACAACTCTTATCTTGCCTTCTCCCTGATTTGCCCATTTTCTGGATTCAAATTTTGTGGTGGGAACTTTGTCTGGTGGGAATGCATTTCATCAGTTGAGCTCCCACCTGCATTCTGAAGTAGTATAACTCACCACCTCTGTGAATATGATTATTTTAATCCTTCCTGATCCTGAAACACCCTCCTTCACCACTAATTTTGCCTCCTATGCAGACTTTTCCTTATGCTTTTTTTTCACAAAATGGCTGGAATTTAAAGAACTATTTCAAATATGGCTAAGAATTTAAGCATTGTTTGTAGGGCTTGGCATAATACATCAGCATGCCATGGTGCAAATTAGCTTGGAAAGTTTCCACAGTTTTACTGGTTCTAGGAGGCCGGGGGGGGGGAGGGCTTGGGGGTTGGAAGGAGGAAGGCTTAAATGTTTTGGATTTTGTTTTTGGCTGCATGAGGCTGGGGGAAGGGACCAGAAGGCCAAGGGCAGCCAGGACATGGTGGTGGTGGTGGTGGGGCTCTTTGCATCAGAACAAACCAAAAGTTTATTTATTTTTTTAGATGAGAGAGGGAGGAGAGAGAAGTAGGTGTCCAAAGCACTGGAGGAGAGCGTGATAGGATTAGGAACAAACAGCTGGAGTTTTTTTCTTCTGTATAAGCCCAGGGAGGGGAGAAGGGAGGCAGGAAAACCGGGGGGGGGGAGGCATTTCTTTGCGATAAAGGAGAAATACCTTCAGCCCTGATCATTTATTGGAAATAACTCTTCAGCCCCAACTCATTTACTGAAATAACTCTGAGTTGAGTTGCAACTTGAGAAACGTGAAATTTTGCTCATGTAGAGTTGCGACAGGTACTTGCTATGACTCTCGAGTTGAATCGTGGGTTCGCTGACTCGTGACTCAATTCACGACTCAGGCTCAGTAACTGGAGCACATCCTTGCTAACAACTTTTAATAATGACAGGTGAACCCAAAATAAAAAGCAAATACAGCTTTTTTTGCAGATGATTATCTATTTCAGTGCCACAAAAAGTAGACACAGACTTTTGAAGGAGAGAGTACAGATAGCATGTCTTCTTGTCCCCTGTGCTTCTCTACTGACACCCAGAGGCAGATCTAAGGGAGGGCAAAGCTCTAAGTTTTGCAAGAAGCCTTACCTTGCAGTGGAAATCACTCCTCTCCTGTGCCGTTTTAGCCAATCCTCACAGGGAAAAGCAACATCTTGGCATTGCTTACTGGCTACAGCAGCAAGGGAGAGGAGGGATTTACATGACAGGGTAAGGCTTCTTGCAACACTTAGAGCTTTGCCCTCCCTGTAGATCCGCCTCTGCTGACATCTGAAATAGAATGTCTAAGACTGCAACCCGATCCTCACTTATCTTGGGGTAAGCTCCTTTAGCTTAATTCTGAGTAGACATGCATAAGATTGGGCTCTAAATGCCTGTAGCGAGATACGCAAGTAGTCTGCATATGGTGACCTATGGCCACCATAGCAAGAGATGTGGACATTTTATTTCAGAAAAATGTGAAGGTGCAAGAAAAAAGACACAGGCATTCCCAAGAATCTCATCTCATTCTTAATAGAACTAATTATTTGAAATTCATTTTTTTAAGTTGAAAGCAGAACTCTTGAATGTGTTAAAAACCATTTGCTTTTGTTAAATACATGAATTCTCTCATCAACATCCACAAATACCCGAGGCAGAAATTTATGTGCTTTAACATGCAAGTTAGAAACAAAAGAAGCTTCATTGAATGAAATATTACATTTTCTAGGACTTTTTTTTGAATATTTGAAAGACGTCTGTCAGTCTTATTTAAAAAAATCTGACAAAAACGATGAAACACAAAACATCTGTCTTTCTGTATCAAGTTTTTTTCCAAATCCCTATGAATAATTCTTTTTATCAAAGGCTGACTGCACTCTTTAAAATCACATATTGACATGTGGTAGGTAGAAAGAGTTGCTGACTGAAAATTTCAAAAGAAAGTAATTGACTTATAGTTGGTTGACTTTTATAACTCAAGCCAGTTGTCAACAATTTACCGACAAACGTGATAATTATGGCAGTTGAAAATGAGGTGTTCTTGCTATTAGACAACCTTGTTAATTCAACTGTCATGTTTTCTACTACTGATAGCAATCAATCAAGGTAATTTTCCTCTTTGTAAATGATAATAATTAAATAATGTCAGCCTGGCAATTCTTATTTAAATTTTCCAGAGTCTTCAAAGGCATCAGAATTGCAATGAGATGATCCTCTTTTGGCCTTAAATAGTAGTAACTATGCATAGCTTTGGATATCAACAAATGGCAATAGTATATAAAGTGTGCATCAATATGCACATCAATAATAATAATAATAATAATAATAATAATAATAATAAGAAGAAGAAGAAGAAGAAGAAGAAGAAGAAGAAGAAGAAGAAGAA
>JAJKFI010000012.1:17677900-17688516 GCA_029204185.1 Lerista edwardsae | reverse complement strand
TGAATGAATGAATGAATGAATGAATGAATGAATGAATGAATGAATGAATACATACATACATACATACATACATACATACATTCTTCTCACCTGTGGTTTCCCCATCCACTGATTTGACTCAGCACAGAGCCACAGAAGAAAATGGTCCTTTAAACAAAAACCTCCCTTTAATCAGAAGACAGCATTAAAAAAGCTCATTTTACCATGGCAAGCGTGTGGCAGGCGTTCTTCGAGGGCTTTCAGCAGATTAGTATAAACTCACTCTGAAATAAGACCTCTGCCCTGGAACCCTGGAAATGATTATTCACTTTTGTCTTGCATACATTCACTTCAGTTTTGCATTCTCTTTTGCACTCCAGGACAAACAGAAGAAGTCTTATCTCGGAGTGAACTGTCATGGTATGATCGGCTTTTTGTAAACGCTGACTGCTGATAGTGTGTGGTTTTTAAAAAATCACTTGATTTTATTTAGCGCAGTTTATGGCATCCACCATGGTTCCTGGAATGGAACCCCCTCCCCCTGCACAGTCCCGCCTTCCCCTGCCCCAAAAGGTGTGCTGCCAGCCCATGGTATCACTTACTGCGGTGGACAGTAGGGTGGTGGTTCTGAGGCACTGAGGCTCAGCACCAATGGCTATTTCACTGGTGCAGCTCTGAGTAATTAGGAGCTTCCATTAGGGCTCCTGGGACCTCCACAGGGTAAGGGGAAAATAACCCCTTACCCTGAGGCATCCTCCAGCTGCCTCCTATACTGCACTGGATACAGCCCAGGTTTGAGGGCCTGCCTGTTCCAGCAATAGTACAGGATTGGGCTGTAAATTTGTTCGGTCTAAAATGGTTATGAAACAATTTGCTATAATAAATATGACATTTTTATATTATAGCATTGTAGTTTTTAACCTTTTCTAATTTCAGGATAGTTTTTGTGGCAATTTGCATTCCATCCCATTGAGAGCAACCATCTGAATTTAGTTGCTGATAGACTCTAAATTTATAAAATTTATAAACTCAAAAGGGACATGGTGGTGCAGTGGGTTAAATAGCTGCTGCTGGGCTTTCCGACCGGAAGGTTGGGAGTTCAAGACTGCGCAACGGAGTGAGCTCCCGTTGCTTGTCCCAGCTCCTGCCAACCTAGCAGTTCGAAAGCACCTAAAAATGCAAGTAGATAAATAGGAAACCACTTCGGTGGGAAGGTAACAGCATTTTGTGTGCTACAGCCAGTGTTGAAAATTCAGCCACTTCTCACCAGTTCTGCAGAACCGGTTGCTAATTTATTGATATACAAAAAGTAGTGCTTTAGTAAGAAGCAGTACAAAGAAAGGAGGACATAGAACCGGTTGTTAATGTATTTGAATCCCACCACTGGCTACAGTGTATAGTCATGCCGGCCACATGACCATGGAAGCTTGTCCTGGGACAAAAACTCTGGCTCTACAGGCTTTGAAACGGAGATGAGCACCGCCCTCTACAGTCGGTCACGACTAGACCATGCGGTGGTGGGGAAACCTTTACCTTTACCTTTAAACTCAAAATGCCTAGGCTTACTGTGTTAACACATCTCAACTCAGAACCATTTTACTCTCCACATTCAGTGCACTGAAGACTATTTAAATTTTTAAGACAGGACTGAACACTGAAGCCATTCCTGGGGCTACCTTGCCTAAGAATGTCTGTAAATAGAACTCTGGGCGTTTTTCTAAACAAGGCAGCACAGATTAATAAAATGAAAAGAGGAGAATACTTTTCTCTTCAAAATGATCAACCTGTAGCTATTAGAAATTGCAGACCAGCCATCAGGATAATTATCTCACTGTCAAACATTTCTCCCATTTTGCTTCCCCATTAAGAAGAATGTCTTTAAAAACCAATAACTTTCAAACCAAATTTTATTAGCCTAATATTTGTTAATTGCCCCTCTACTTTTTTATGTCATTGAAAACAGCAGTGCCATACAAATGTCCATTGGTTGGTGCAATTACTGCATGATTGACACTACTAATATAATAAACCAGGCTTCAGTCACCTCAAGTTTGCAGGTTGTGAGAGAATTGCCCAGCTGTCACAAAATTAGGCTGTGTGCCCTCAGTACGACGTGTTTCCAGTTGCAGGCTGAACTTCAACAGGACATATAAAGCCAAAATACAACAGTGGTAATGATAAAGTACAATTTTAATATGCAGGAAAGAACAAGCTATTCTGTTTAGTCTTGTTTTTAGCCTTGTTAAGACTGGACAAGCTGAATTCAAAGCTTGGAGAAGTACACATTTAATTCCAGCTACATTTGGAAATGACAATATAAGAAATACCCAAAATGTACATCATAAATTCTTCATTGCAGATTGTAATAAAAGTTGAAAAGGTTTTTGCAAAGGGCGGATATTGTAAGATAGTCCACAACCTTTACAGAATAATGAGCGAAACTTACTTCCATTCAGTTCCAAGCTCTTATTTTGGAAAGAAAAGAAAAAAAAAACAGTATTCAACAATAGAAATATTCCTTTGGGAAGAATATTTTTAAAAAACTGTGCTTTGGAAGAGCAGCTGAGTTACAAAAGAACAATGCACTTGGATTCTTCAGCTGACAAAATGAATGATAGACCTCAGAACAGTACCACCTCTATTATAATAGAGGGCAAAGCTAGGTCAGTTCCAACTAAAATGCCTTGGAAAATGTTCTTCTATATACGAAAAGTTCTTTTTATTTATTTATTTATTTATTTATTTATTTATTTATTTATTTATTTATTTATGAATGAATGAATGAATGAATGAATGAATGAACACATGAATCTGTTCCTTTTACATTATAACTTGTTTACCGATCATCTTTTGTTTTCATCTCCATATCGTTAAAATATGGACAGTTGATATATAACATCCAAACTAAATTGGCTTTAAATTTCAAAAAAGGTAAGAGCAGTAAAGAAAGTCTTGAAGCTGAATTATGATTTTCTTTTTGCTTGTTTGCTTATGTGTGCAGTGTTTCCTTGTTTATATGCAATAAGCCTTGTTCACTGATGAAGAGACAGAAATATGAGTCGATGGAATAAAAAGTTAGCATATACCAGTGGTTTTCAAACTTTTTAGCACTGGAACCCACTTTTTGAGTGACAATCTGTCCAGGACCCACCAGACATGATGTCATGGCTGGAAATGATGTCATTGTGGGCACAATCCTAACCTGGAGTTAGGCCAGCACTGTTACGCCAACAAAGTCTGGCAGACACAAAGGACACCGAAAAGTATGTTTGGACCAATAGCAAAGTGAATCAGAAAGGGAAAAGATGCCTATTAACAACCCTGACACAAGCAAAACAACCACACAGCCTCCCCCATCCCAGCATCCCGTCTTCCCATATTTTCTATATGGCTGCTCTATGTGCTTTGTGACCCAACTGAAATTGGCTAACAACCCACTGGTGGGTTCCGACCCACAATTTGGGAACCAATGGCATATACTGTACTAATGTAGTACCTCTGTTACAGTTTTGAATTATTCTCATGTCATATTGCTTCTGGTACCTCATAGTACAACTTTATTGCTACTCTACTCTTTTGTGGTTTCTTCCCTTTTTGCGAATCCTGCCTCTGTGCTGCCCCGGGTAAATGAGGAAGTGCTGGTTGAGTTCAGTGGGTGTGGAGGGTTGGGGAGGGTGGATGGGAGATGGGCAGAAGATTTAGTCGAGAGGGTTAATGCCTCTGTTTGCCTGAAGATAAAGAGCTGAAGATTTGAAAGTTGCCAGTTCGGGACTACTGGAAGCCTCTGTGAGCGGCAGACTTGTAAATTGCGACTGATTAACAGCTGAGCTGTCTTCGGCTGCCTTGTGAGAGGGGGGAGTGTGCCGGGGGAGTGTGCCGGGTCAGCTGCTTCTCTGGTGGGAGCAGGGAAGACGCTTATCAGCCAGCAAGAAGACAAACGGGTGGCTAGAAAGAAGGACTAAATCCAGAAAGATCCATCTGTATGTGTGTAGTTCTTGAAAGATAGAACATTTCTGTAAAAATTGTAAAAACCTTCGGGTTTCTGAATAAAATCTGCCTATGTAAACTGCCTTGAGTAATAGTCATTAGAGAAATCTGGTGACCTAAGAAAGGCGGTATATAAATACAAGTATGATGATGATGATGATGATGCGGTAATGGGGAGAGTGGAGGGAGATAGGTCCCATGGGCAGGCAGAGCCTGGGGAGGGGGTGGAGACAGGATCTGGCAGTTATGCTGGATCCTAACCCCGTTTCCCAGCCTGGTTGGCCCTACGTTGGCCTCTCAGATTTGTGCCAGTGAAAATTCAATAAAGGATTTTAAAATGAGAACCACTATCAACATTTATTGCCACTACAGGGATCAGTGGGGAAGGTGTGGGTGAGGTCACTCTTTCACTTATCAGTTGTTCACCTTGACCAATGTACAGCATGGTGGAAAAGAAAATCTGAAGGAGGAAGACCTCACTAAGGAAATCCACAAATCAGTCCGGCCCTACAGATTTTTGGTTTGAGACACTGTTACATTTTATAGTCTTCATCCTTTTTAAACAGTTAAAAAGTCATGCCTTGTGCATACCATGTTTTCATAGCAGGGCTTCTTGGAATGAAACATCAGACTCCTATGGCTGGTGTAGTTCAGTATAAACATGTTTCAATGATTTTTTTTTTCAGACACCAGAAATTAGTTTTAGACCTTGAAATGTGTCTTCCAATATCTTCCTACGCAGTATAGTTCAATTCATTCCTTATCCTTTAAATGGTATATAAAAGTTTATTTATCTGTACTATCATTAGAAAAGTCCTTGATGGAAAAAAGACAAAAGCATTTTCAGGAAATAACATGAAATAATGATAAATCCTCAGACAAATCCACTGCTGCTTTAAGTGTGGGGTGGGGCTCATCACCTTGGATCTGGAATGCTCATTTTCTCATTAGCTATTCTATATTAGTAAGAAAAAGGCTTAAATTCAATTACTCTTGCTGGCAGGCCAATTTGTTTTTAACAACTGCACTCTTTATGAGACACCTTGTACTGCAGTCATGGGGCTTTATTCATTTGAATCATATGGCTAAATGTAATTATAGCTGTCAATTCCTCTGTACTTTCAATAACACTGAAAATGCCTTGCATTGCAAAGAAAGGTCCATTAATGGGATTGTTTCTTTCTTAATTGGCCAAGCTTGGGTATGTTAGGATGTTCTTGCAATCTCGGTATCAATTTGTCAGGCTTTCCTTCTCCCCTCTCTTGCCCTCTACAGCAACATTCCATCACTAAAGCTGGGAGGCGTTCTAACCAAAATAGTAGTAACAATAATTACCGAACTGTCTTTCCACCCATTCGATTTAATTAAATAATTTCTGAATCTGATACAGCTGTTTCAGGTTGATATCATTGTCATCAGTTCTTAATTAATCCTGTTAATAGTCAGCAAGAAAAAAAACCACATTTATTCGTGTGCAGCAGGATATGAGGTTCCAAAAGCACAACAAAAGCTGTAATTATGCAACAGCTTGTGTGCGAGTGTTGTTCATTCAAGTCAATGGACTTCGATATCTTGCCAAAGGAGAAAGCACACATGCTGAGTGGTCGACTAAAGAGATTAAACTTCCACAGTACCAAGATGAAGCACAGATTTGCAGGATTCAAAGACTGTTGACACTTAATGTTTTTGCTTCTGGATGTCATCTGTGAGTTGATAAGCCAAAAGAACTTGGCTCATTTGAGGTGAATTCACCAAATAGCTTCAGCCAGTTGGAATGCAGAACCTTTCATTTAGCAAGTTTACCATTAGCACAGTTTACAGAAATGTGGCAGACTAAAGTTCACTGGAATATAGCTTCCTTGAGGATGGTTTCCAAACAAATTGACTTTCAAATTTCTTTCACTAAACCCGTGATTCATCAGTAATGGTTTTACTTCTCACCTCTGAAGTGATAATTTTATTTATCGGATCTTTTTTTTAGCAGCATCCTAGGAAACCCACCTGGAAGCCATCTTCAAAACTGCATTATAAATAAAATAAGCAGATGGTTTTTCCCCAGCCCGCTGGCTATCAAGTTTCTATGTAATCAGCTTCCCAGAGATGGTTAGCATTAGAGAGAAATACCTGCAGCCTTCAGGTAAAGTGGCTATTCATATATACAACTATATTGCATGGCTTTGTGCACCAGGAGCAGAGTAGTGTGCACAATTCCATCACAAATACAATTTAGAACAGAGGGCAGGTTCCACACACAAAATTATTCCTTAGGATTACCCATATCTGTGGCTATAATGAGATTCCCCCACCAAAAACAACCCCCACCAAAAACACTCACCCTGCCCCATTTTAGTTGTCAGTGCTTAAGAATATGGTGAAGAAAAATTCATCATAGGGCACTTCTGATCTGATGGAGCAAATAGGAAGGTCAAATTTATCAACAGCAATGTAATACCTTACCACTTTAGAGAAAGCTAAATAGGAGGATGATACAAAATTTCGTAGGATGTAAAATGAGTAGTAGCATATCTAGAGGGGGCAAAATGGTAAGTATAGCAGGCACTGCAATACGGTGTGTAAATGGTCCCTCCCACTCACCATCAGAGCCATTCCAGGCAGTGATTGCAATGCACAGGTGCTCGCTGAAGCATCTCCTGTGCATTGCTATTGTTGCCCAGAATGACTCTGGTGTGGGGTTGGGCCAACGATGGGAAGAGTCAATTACATGGCACATTGCGGTGCCTGCAGTACTTATCATTTTGCCCAGCCCTCAACAAGGCCATTTGGAGGAGTTTCACTTCTTGCCTATTTAAGAAGTAGGGCAGTGTTTCCCAAACTCTGGGTTGAGACCCACTTGGTGGGTCGCAACCTGATTTCTGGTGAAAGCTGGGGGAGGCCATCTTGGATTTGGCAAATGAGCTGAGACTGCCAGCTGGCAAATGGCAAAGCCATCTGTGGATTTTCAAAAATGGCTGTTGATGGCTTCAGAATGGCCACTGCAATGCAGAAAATAGCTCCAAAATGGCTGGTCAAGGAGTGGATGTTACCATTTGGGTAACTTTTACCCAGTTCCTCTTACTTTATGCTAGTTAATTGTTTCCCCAATTGTGTCCTGACAAGGTGATAGCATGCAAGGAAAAATGTACTACGCACTATGTAAACTGAAATGGAGCTAAAAGGATGCATTTACTCATGAGTAGACACATGTGCCTTGATACTTTACAAAGGGCAGGCTGAGAGGAACACAATCAGAATGGTCCCAATTTGATGAACGCAGGCTTCAGAAAGCACTCAAGAAGGAAGCCTCCAATCTGACAAATGTATTAAGCCCTATGGAAAGCAAAACGAAGCTACGCATTTGTGTTTACTCATATGCCTTGGCTTGGCTTTTGCAGAAGGTCAGGCAAAGGAGAGTGCAAGGCCACCGGAATGGTCCCAATGTGATGAATGTGAAGCTAAAAAATGGTTCAGAAGGCAGTCCCTCCATACACACACCATAGTATAGGAAAAAATGATAAGAAGTTTGAATTGGTAAGGTGGGTTTTTTTTTCTTTTTTTAGTCTTGTAAAGCTAGGTTGTCATTTTAAGTGGGTTCTAATGCCAAAAGGGCATCTCAGCTTCCCCTTCATCCAGAGGGTTTTGGATGAAATGGATTATCTAGATTCCTTTCAGTCTGGCTTCACGCCGGTCTTCAGCACGGAGACAGATTTGGTTGCCTTGTTGGATGACCTACGCTGGTTGGAGGGAGTGCATCCTTGCTGGTCCTCTTGGACTTCTCAGTGGCTTTCAACACCATTGACCATGGTTGGCTGAGTTGGAGATTGGGGGGATTGTTTTGCAGTGGTTCTGCCCCTTCTTGGCTGACAGGTCCCAGATGGACAGATCCCAGGGGGACTCCTGTTCGGCACCTTGGCCCTTGGGGTGTGGGGTGCTGCAGGGTTCTATACTGCCCCCCATATTATTTAATATCTACATCAAACCACTAGGAGAGGTCATCTGGAGATTTGGAGTTGGGTGCCATCAGTATGCTAGTGATGTTCACCTCTTTCTCTACTTTCCATGAGATACCAAGGTGGCTGTTTTGAGCCTGGAGCATTTCCTGAATGAGTGTTAACAAGCTGAAATTAAATAAGACAGAGATCCTTCTGGTTCAGAAGACCATAATTCTGCTGCTGGACCATCGCCCTGCTCTGAAAGGGGTTGCACTCCCCCTGAAAGAGCAGGTTCGCAGCTTGGGGGTTATCCTGGACACACAGTTGCTCCTGGATGCCCAGGTGTCAGCTGTGGCCAGGAATACCTTTGCCCAGCTCCAGCTGGTGCACCAGCTGTAGCCATACCTACCTGAATCGAACCTGGCCATGGTGGTCCATGCCACATCAAGGTTAGATTATGTGGTCTTTGAAGATGGTCCTGAAGCTGCAGCTAGTGCAGAATGCAGCGGCTTGTGTGGTCGCTTGAAGCTGGCGGTTTGACTCCATTGGACTCCATTGGACTTTGGCAGCTACACTGGCTGCTGCTTCACTTCCAGGCCCAACTCAAAGTGCTGGTTTTGACCTTTAAAGCCCTTTATGGCTTGGGCCCAGTGTACTTGAGAGACCACCTTCTCCTGTACTGTCCGGCCTGTTCTCTTTGGTTATCTGCGAGGGCCCTGTTGGTTGTGCCGCCACTGAGCGAGGTTAGGTAAGGGGGATGGTGGCCAGGAACAGGGCCTTCTTGGTGGTGTTGCTGGTACTATGGAATTCCCTTGAACTGAGAACAGCTCCCTGGCTTTTAACCTTCCAGTGAGGCCTGAAGACTTTCTTATTTCAGAGAGTTTTGGATACTCTGTGATTCACAGGGTATGTAGTCTGTAGACTGATGCATACTTTTAAATACATTTTTTAGGGCTGATTAGGATGAAGGGAAGGTGGGGGAGGGCAGGCCAGTGGGCAGACCAGCCCTGGGAGGGGTGGGTGGGACTGGCCTCCAGCACTTAGGCACATCTTAATCCCCGTTTCCTGCCCAGCCGACCTTACACAGGGCCCTCAGATCTGTACTAACGATTTTACTGGCACAGATCCAAGTAGCCCTACTGGCCTATTAGGACGTTTGCCGCACAACATGGGGTAAGGGGAATTAATCACTCCACGTTGCACTGCAGCCAGCCCCAACCCTGTATTGGATTGAGAGCCACCCTATTCCAGAACAGATTAGGATCAGGCTGACAAAAAACAATTGCATTTAGAGAAAAGGAAGTACTTCATTACACAGTATTAATATACTTAGAAGCAAAGATTTATCTCAGGGAAATTCAAAGAAATGAAGGGGTATATCTTAGAGAGTCAATGAAACAGGATGAAGACAGGAACATGGAGAAAATGAGCTCCAACATTTAAGATACCATTAGAATAATATAGTATGGTAAAATTCTAAACTCCATGATATGACTTAATCCCTTACTTAACTGTTATATATTTTCCTTAATATCTCTTTGAAAGGAAACACTGAGAAATTTCAAATAAATTATGTATGCTGGATTTCTTATAGTTATATTTTTATTAACTTTTTCAAGGAGTTCAAACAGGTTGGGCAGACAATTTACCCTTACAAAAATGGATGGTTTGACTTAGTAGGTTGTTCTTACCCGAAGGTTGCATTACGCTTTCTTTAATTACACTCTCAATCAGTTTTCCTGGAATGGGCAAGGCACGCTGCTCTATAGTTCTTGGTTCACCCTTGACACTTTTTCTCATTAGGACAACACACACACACACACACACACACACACACACACACACACACACGGGGTTTTTTTTTGGCTCAAATGAACAAGCACATTATGCTTTTTCATTAACTAGTGGCAGATGTCTGAATGGCAACAATTGTTGGTACTTTCTAAAACATATTCATTCATGTCATCCTGTAGCAGCTGTCACAAAGCAATCACTGCTCTAAATTAGAATCACAAATCTATGTTAACGTACGATAATTGCAATTATCACACAATATCTTCACATGTGAATCTTCTGTTGTATGCCAGTACTTACAAATTGAGTTTTTTCATCACATAACAGCAATACCAATCAACAGGAGAGTACATTAAATGTACTCTTGAGAACGCATTCTAAAGTTCCTTCTTGAGTGATTACTTAATAATTGGCCTAGTTCCAAGTATCTTCGAAACCAATATCTCTACCCAGTGTAGCCTATACATTCTGTGGAACAGAAGAAATAGTATATCAATACAATGCCAATATACAGCTTGAGTCCTCTTTTCCAGGAGATACAGTTACTAAGATGGTGGAAATCCTTTTCTCTAATTCGTATTTCTAAAGATTGTTGAACATCAGGAGACATTTCTAACATTCATGAATTGCTAAGGAAAGGTACCTCAGATAATCATTAACGAGCAATTATATGGCTATTAAAGGAGGTATTGTAGATTATAGAATCACCCATCATATAAAGTTTTCTTTGGCCCAGTTAATGGAATGAGATCTGAAAAGGTGACAACAACTTCTTTAATTAGTCAGTAATTAAACCTATCTCCCATAGCCACATCTTTGTGTCGGGCCTTTTCAATGCCAGGCCAGCCATGCATGCCAGGCCTAGAAGGTTAAAAGAAAGCTCTCTCTCTCTCTCTCTCTCTCTCTCTCTCTCTCTCTCTCTCTCTC
>JAJKFI010000012.1:17564544-17671211 GCA_029204185.1 Lerista edwardsae | reverse complement strand
GAGAGAGAGAGAGAGAGAGAGAGAGAGAGAGAGAGAGAGAGAGAGAGAAGAGCTGGCAACAAAGGCTTCCATGCAAACTGCCCCAACAGAATTCACTGTGCAGTCAGTGTGCTCTAGCAGCTAGTCTCAGGCCACAGTTAGTCATAGCGTTGGCCTGACAACACTGACAGCAAACCTCCCTCACGCCGACCGAAGTTGATAGGTGCGAGGGAGGCTCTGTCCTGTTCCGGGATAGGGATTGGCAGGGGGATGCAGATTGTCGGTGGGGGAGGGCAGGCTCCAGTTTCAGCCATATGGCCAAATCCTAAGCCTGTCCAGGAGGCCGCGCAGCCCCAATTCAGGCCACGTGGTCTCCTTGGATCTGCGCTTGCTCCAGCCTCCCCAACCCAGCACCAGATATGGTGCTGGCCGGCCGGCTTTGCCATTCCAGTGCTGGGTAGGATTGCGCCCACAGTGTGGGGCATGGGGCAAGGTGGGGGGATATCATCGAGCTCTTAGTGTGCAATCCTCAGTGCCCTGTAGGCTGGCACAGTCCTTTTTGATGGCCGATGAGTGCTGCAAACGTGCCATAGTTTGTGCCTCCTTTTGAGTTGGAAAGGCTGACTTCCCTGACACAGTAGCATCAGCCCTAGAGCCTTGGCGCTGAGCCGCCTTGGCGCCAGCCATATTGGGGTTGTGCCGATGCTGCGCGCTTAGCACTGATGTGGGGGCGCCAATCAGCAGCCCCGTGTCAGCACTAAGGCCACAGGACCGACGCTGCTGGAAGTGCCAGCCCCGTAGCGCCCATGCAGCGCTTCCCTAGTGTTGGCCGAAGTTGGCCGACGTGAAGGAGGCGCCATGACAGTGCACCTTGGGGATTGGTGGGAGGAGGGCGAAGTGTGGGCGGGACATGGGTGGACCACGGATTTGGCCATAAGGCCAAATCCTAGGCCCGTTCAAGAGGCCATGCGGCCCCAATTTGGGCCGCGCAGTCTCCTCGGATTGCAGACCTGAGAAGCGCATAGGGGAGGCTGGAGCCTTGCCATTCCAGCACTGGGTAGGATTGCGCCCTTAGGATTGTACCCCTAGTATTGCACCCCAAGACTGCAATCCTATACGTACTTTAATAGGAGTATGTAGCTTTTGATGCAACGGGACTGACTTTTGAGTAGACACACAGAGTGCAATCCTATACTAAGCCGGCCTAGTAAAGCCGACATAGCTGGGCTGTATCCTAAAGCCCATTAGGAGGCAGCAGCTGCAACGTCCAGGACAAAGGGAGGTTTTCCCCTTGTACCCGCGTAAGCCCCAGTCACCCCTATGGGCCTGCTCGGATCTGTGCCTCCTGCTTTGCAGGCACAGAGGAAGGTGCGCAGGAGCGGCCCAAATCAGGGCCGCCATGGCCAGGGATGGGCGTTAGCACTACAGCCATCCTGCGTCACAACCACATCACAACCGCCATCTCCACCCACTCCACCGCCCAGTTATGCCCCTGGCACACCTCTGGAATGCCCTTGTGGAGGCCCTGCGCTGACTGAATGCCGCTGACGCTCGACCGGTGCAAGGCTGGCACTGCTAACGGTCGTGGCGGCGCCTGAGCATCAGCACTGCTGCTTGTGCTAGTCCAGTGCCATAGCGCAGACGCGCTTTACGGGCCCATTTGCGACAGCGGGCCCAGTGCTGGCGCAATGGGGGTATTGGGTTGCGCTGGTAGGCTTGTCCTATAAATTTGTGTTTTCAGAAGGCTTGCTGCTGTTTTAGCAGAATACCCAGCATCTAGTAGATGGAGGGGATTTTTTGTTAGTTTGAAATAATGGAAGCAAATGGTCATGAAATACTGTATATGAACTTCGTGTTGAACTGTATATGTGAACTTCGTGTTGAAAAGCGGTACATAAGTACCTGTTGATTGATTGATTGATATATCATGTATGACTTTTCTATGTTACCATGCCACCTGACTGCTGTAGCGGTGATAAATGAGCACTACCTCACTAATTGCTTGGAGAGCAGACTGGACATTGCCCATTTTAAGATGACAATGGTTACATATTGTCCTGGCCATTAACTACTCCACATGACAGGAAAGATTTTAGAGGGAACACTGCTCGGCTGAAGTAGTACAGCTGAAAGGGCAGCCTGTGTGATAATTGGCCTCTCCCATATCTTGAAAATATGATCAAGATCTTCACATTTTCTCATCTGTCATTTGCAGCTAACGAGTTCCTAGGTCTTCTCACTTTGTTAAGTGCCTATTTCTGGTCACCATCTGTTTAATGATGTCACTTCCAGCTTAATGACATCACTTCTGGCCCTCAGCAGGTACCACGAATGCTACTTTTTGCCAGCTGTATGAAATACGTTTGACAGCCCTGTTCTAAATGTTCTCCTCTGGTTATGCATGCAGGATGTCAACAATCTTACAGAACCATGCCAGGCTGTCATGGTTTGTGCTTAAGTTAAATATTCTGATGTTGCTGGTTTACAGATTAAAAAATATCCTACCCAATTCTACCAAAGGGGTCGGAACAACTTGGCATATGCTTATACTGCTCCAAGGCAAGGTTAATGGAATCTCTGCAGGAGTCTGAATGTTAATATGATTTTTACGATCATCATTGTATTAATATCCTTATTTGAAATTTCCACATAACAGATTAATTAAACATTGTGCACTACTGACTTTCTGCTCTTGCTGTTGTGATAAAAGATTGCCTAATGGATTTTCTTGTAGGCATCTTTTTAATTATTGTAAATGTTTCCCCTCCGTACAACAATACACAGGGGGCAATATTTTGAATTCTTTTCATATAATTTAGAACACAGAGTGATTCTCATTTAATGTTAAAAGTGGCTGTTCATGCAGTTTTCCAGTTTCCAACTTGAATCTACTATTGCAGTAAATCGAGGGGTTCATATCCTAGATCTGTGAACAATTCTACAAAATATTTGTAGTGTGCTCTGAGTATGCAAACATTGCACATGTCCTATCTTGATGTAGACCTTAAAACAACTGTGTTGTTTTACAATATGATATTGTTGCAGAGGCTGAGGGGCAGTGGCTTTCTTCAGACCATCAAGTGAGCAGCTTATGGCAGAAGAGATTTGAACTGAGTAAATCCTAATACTCAACTCACAATGCAATCCAATCCATGCCTACTCAGAAATAAGACCCACTGGGAGCAAGCCCCATTGAACACAGTAAGATTTAGGGCACAATCCTAACCTGGAGTTAGGCCATCACAGTTGGGTCAGCAAAGTTTGGCTGGCACAAGGAAAGCACCATGAAGTGCTTTTGGACCACTCTTGGAGTCAGGGAGGATGGTGCATGTCTGTGTGCTTGCATCTCTGACTCCGAGAGTGGTCCAAACATATTTTATGGTGTCCCTTGTGCCAGCAATACCCAAATATGAGCATTCAGATTGCATGCTTACACTGCATAATGCCCCTTTCACACAATAAGAACGCAAGAAGGTAGGATAGGAAATAATGTGATAGAAAGATCTTTACATCATAGGGTTTTTAAAGTTAAGGGATATGCCCAAATTGCTTGCATTAGTAGTCAGATCACATGAGACTTACAAAGAAGGCATTCTTAGTTTAAAGAGTGTATTAGACCATATGTGTTTCTTCTGTTTCTAAGGATTTACAATCAATTTTTTTAAAGCCATGTATAAGCCATTCTATTATACTGACACTGTGAACAATGGGACACATTTTATGGCCTCATCTGAGTGACTTTATAGAGATTTCCCACCATTACAGACCTAATTAAACATTCTAAGGAATGCTAAAAGTACGTGGGCAGAATTTCTAAAATACAAATCTAAAGTAAAATCTAAACTATCAAAAGGTATTTATTCATTTGGTTTTGAAGATGCTTGTGGAGTTGAAGCGGGTTTTCTTTTGGAAAGAAAAATCATTTGAAATGTTTAGAAAACATATCTCATGTTCTATTCTTTCTGTGTCAAAGAACGAATCCTCCATGTCTTCACTTTATCGGTAGTTCAGTATCTACATAGTACAGTGTTTGTGGAGGGAGGGAAGCATCTTTGCCATACTACTACACAGATAAATCCAGAGCTATATGGACAAGAACAACTATTCTGTGTGGTTTTGTAGAAACTTGCACAATCCTAGCCAATTTTCCAGCACTGGCATAGCTGTGCAAGTGGGGCCTGTGCTGCATCCTGCAGTGGAGTAGCAGCCATGGAGGCCTCCTCAAGGTAAGTGAGTGTTTGTTCCCTTACCTCAGAGTTGCATTGCCCTTACCCCAGTGCTGGAAAGTTGGTTAGGATTGTGTCCTCAATGCCATAATGTGCATGGTGAATTCTACATTAATTTGCTGATAAGAGCAGATGTGAACCTCATCCAAAGGGATGTGAACCAAGCCTTACAGGTATTAGCGCTTGCTCCATCAGTTGCTCAAAAACATCAACAGAGAATGATCTGAGGATGTGGCAATCTGATGTAAGTAAAACGGTGTCAGAAAGCAATCAAGGAGTCTCCAACATTGAGGTATGAGTGACTGAGAACAGCCCAATCCTATCCTTCCCCCATCCCCCACTGGTGGAGCGGCTCCAAAAGCTGTCCACTGTATCTGGCAGGGGAGATGGATTGGAGGGTTTCAGAGGAGTAAGAGGATTTAAGTTCCCTCATACCTCCACAAGCCTCCTGCATCGCAATGGGTATCCTTAGTCTGCACCAGCTCATTAGCTGCTGGTGTAAGTCCGAGGAAAGAAAGGGAGACTTTGCAAACTATCTGCACTTGGGCTCACTTTGGACAATGCAATGTTGGTGAAAGGTTTCTGGGGGCTCTGGAACAAAGCCTTGCACTGGTGCATCCTATCCATTGCATAATGCCATACTGTGGGTTTCCTCCGTCAGTGAGCTTTCATGCAATGCTGTACTTGGCCAACCCTCCCACCTTGCTGCACCCATCTCAAAAATATTATGTGGAATAGAAAGAAGATGTAGGATGTAGCCATGTGAATATCACAACACTGTTCATGATGGCTTATATATATAACTGCTAAGAAAGTCAATATAATGATGCAATACAATGATGCAATACATCCTATATAGGAATACCTATAATGCAATACAATTATGTTCGCATGAATCAGAAATTATTCAGTTTGGACAGTTAGTTTGCTTTTTTTTGTGAAATTAAAAAAAAACCCAAAATGTTTGGAGGAATTACTTTGTACGTCTAAGAAATAATTGAGAATGCAATGGGGAGGGGGGAGAGAATGACATATCAGCATTATATGTATCAGCTCTGTTGCTAGAGCTGGAGACCCACCCGGCGCCCTGGTCGATCTCTGGAATAGGGAGATGACCAGGGCCCTGGATGAGATCGCGCCCGAGCGTCGTCTGCCCAGTCGCAGAGTAAGAGCGGCTCCTTGGTTTTCTGAGAAGCTGCGAGTGATGAAGCGGCAGGGCAGACATTTAGAGCGACAGTGGTGAAAGACTTGTGCCAAATCTCACCGTGCATGGGCTAGAGCCCAGTTAAGATTTTATTCTAGGGCGGTGGTGGCAGCTAAGAGGGCTCACTTCTCTGCCACCATCGCGTCCACAGAGAACCGTCCAGCTGAGCTTTTTTGTGTGGTTCGTAGCCTACTCCATCTGCCCCCCCCCAACTGAAGGGGAGGAGCACACGGAGGCTCGCTGTGACGAGTTTGCAAAATATTTTGTGGAGAAGGTTGATCAGATTCGGCATGACTTGGACACCGCTGTAGGCGTATCTAGTGATGTCCCCGGGGAACTTGTTTATCCTATTATTTGGGATTCTTTTCAGCTTGTAGAACCTGAGGATGTGGACAGGATTCTCTGGAGTGTGAGACTTGCTGCTTGCCCGCTCGACCCTTGCCCAGCATGGCTAATTAGATCTGCCCGGGAAGGGCTGGCCGAGTGGACAGGGAGGGTGGTGAATTCATCTCTGAGGGAGGGGGTGTTGCCGCCTGCTTTGAAACAGGCGATTGTTCGCCCCCTCCTGAAGAAACCCTCCCTGGATCCAACTAATCTAAACAACTTTTGGCCAGTCTCGAATATCCCATTTCTGGGCAAGGTGATTGAGCGGGTGGTGGCATACCAGCTTCAGAGGTTGCTGGAGGAAGCGGATTATCTGGACCCATTCCAATCTGGCTTCAGGCCGGGGTTCGGGATGGAGACTGCCTTGGTCGCCTTGGTGGATGGCCTATTCCAGGGAATGGACAGGGGGAGTGCGTCCCTGTTAGTCCTGCTGGACCTCTTGGCGGCTTTCGACACCATCGACCATGGTGTCTTTCTGGGTCGGCTGGCTGAGTTGGGGCTTGGAGGCACTGTTCTGTAGTGGTTCCGCTCCTTCCTGGCTGACAGATCCAGAAGGTAGTGCTGGGGGATGCTTGTTCGGCATCCCGACCTCTTAGGTTTGGGGTGCCCCAAGGGTCCATCTTATCCCCCATGCTATTTAACATCTACATGAAGCCACTGGGTGATGTCATCCGGGGGTTTGGGGTGGGGTGCCATCAATATGCCAATGACACCCAACTCTATCTCTCCTTTCCCCCTGATTCTGAGAAGGCGGTCAAGGTCCTGGATCGTTGTCTAGAGGTGGTTGGGGGCTGGATGTGGGTGAACAAGCTGAAATTAAATCCGGATAAGACAGAGGTGCTCCTGGTCCGGAATCCACAGCTCGGGTATTGGACTACCGCCCTGCTCTGAATGGGGTTGCACTCCCTCTGAAGGAGCAGGTCTGCAGCTTGGGGGTTCTCCTGGATCCACAGCTGCTCCTGGACTCCCAGATGGCAGCGGTGGCCAGGGGAGCCTTTGCTCAGCTTCGGCTGATTCGCCAGCTGCGACCATACCTGAGCTGCGCAGACCTGACCACAGTGACCCATGCCCTAGTGACATCCAGATTAGATTACTGCAATGTGCTCTACGTGGGGCTGCCTCTGAAGACAGTCCAGAAATTGCAACTAGTGCAGAACGCGGCTGCTCGTGTGGTTGCTGGAGCTCGTCGGTTCGACTCTGTTGGGCCGTTGCTTCAGCGGCTACATTGGCTGTCGGTTCCTTTCCGGGCCTGATTCAAAGTGCTAGTTTTGACTTTTAAAACCCTTTACGGCTTGGGTCCGGGGTATTTGAGGGACTGCCTCCTTCCATACAATCCTACCCATACTCTTAGGTCATCTGGGGGCGGGGGCTTCTGACTGTGCCGCCACCAGGAGAGGTGAGGGTGGCGGCCAGGAATAGGGCCTTCTCGGTGGTGGCTCCACAACTTTGGAATACCCTCCCCTTAGAATTAAGAACTGCTCCCTCTTTGACAATATTTTGGCGGGGGCTGAAGACTTTTTTATTTAAACAAGTCTTCAATTGTTGACAGGCTGGCTGGCATTTTACATTCTTCATCTTATATTTTAAAGGATCCACGGGGCTTGCTTGTTTTAAACTTTTAACTGTTGTAATATTGTTTTTAACATAGCTTTAACTTGTGGTTTTTAAAGTGATGATTTTAATGTCAGCCGCCTTGGGTGCCCATGGGGCAGAAAGGCGGGATAAAAATAAAATAAAATAAAATAAATAAATAATTCTTTTTTAAAAAAGGTACAGAGCTAATGACGTACGGTGTTACAACACAAACATTAAATCACAAAATCCCTAGCTGGCGACGCCTAGCTGTTGTCAGGCCTCAACCAGAGACCTCGGAATCTTGCAGGTATCGGTGAAGAATCCAGTGAAGAAGTTCCAATGATAGCAGTCCGTTGTAGCTTAGCGGGTGTTATTGTTGACATTTCTAGTGGTTTAAAATATACATATGGCAGGCATCTCTTGTTCATGAAAACTAATTATCACCTAGATGTTTGAGAGAGAGTAGTGGGATTATTTTTGTGAGACAGCCTGAAACAAACAAACAAAACAAACTCAAAGAGGTTAGGTTTTATATTAACATTTAAATTATTCAGTAAGTAAAATAAGTTTCTCCATAAACAAATATACTCCAGGAGAATTCTGGTTATTCTTCCTTGAAAAAAGAATGGTCAGTATAATATTATATGATCCTGTTTGTATAGAAAACCAATCATTTGTTTCCCATCTGTTTTGAACATGGATATTTCGATAATCCTGTTTCATCCTTTTTGTTCCAGTCACAATCTTGAAACATGAAACAATGCTACAGTGTTGTCTAAAGTAGATCATGTCATCCAACAGAGATGAAGGAAAACAATCCCAATGGAGTTGCATCTCCCTTGTTCATTCAGCCTTAGAAGAAATGGCACCAGTATCTATTCTACCATTTATCTGGACTTCTAGGTTTTCATCGATGTATGGTTCAACATTGTGGTTACACATTACTCAATAACTTGGGATCAATGCAAAAGATATAATAATCTCTTATGTCCAAATGTGAGTTCGGTATTCATTTGTGAATCTTCCTTCTTTATTATATGCATGCCTACTCAGACCTGTGCCAATTCTTTGGGTGGATCAACTCCAAGTGGACCCTGGGAGGTAGATCGAGGCCAGGGAGGAGGACAGGATTTCAGTGGTTACAAATGCTCTTGAACCACTGTCTCTCATTAGGGCTTGGGTTGCTAATAAAAGAATTAAGTTCAAATCTGGAGCCATTCAAAATCCAACAGACCAACCAATCTTTGAAGATAAATACATGTCTTTGATAGATGGAAAGCCAAATCTTATATTCTCCCCCCCCCCATTAAGGCAGAAGCGCCAAAATGATGACTGCTGCATCCAAAAGTGGGGACTGTTGCAGAGGTCTTCTTTAGGTGAAGGGACAATACTTCCTTACCTGGAGGTAACCTCCATGTGCAGATTCACTCAGACCTGCAACAGCAATTTTGTTATTACAAGTCCACATGTCCACAGGCCTAGGTAGAGGGTTAGGATTTCAGGGGTGCCAGTGCTGCCAATCCCTCACACTTGCAGGACTCAATCTGGCCCCTCTCTGCCCTCCCCAACCCCATTTTGACCTGCTGCCACCCTCCCATCTCCTCTGGTGAGCAGGAAAATGGACAATGATGCAGACAGGAAGGTGCAGGCCTTCTCGCTGGGGCTGCCTGCAGCATGCTACGTCATGCACTGTTTTAAACTCCTTGGCATTATATTTAATGCCATGTATATTTGAATTTTGTTGAATTGCGCATGCAAGTGGCTCCAAACATGAATCAAAGGGGAAAGTGGGCAGCCTTGCCTTCTCCCTTTTTCCACAGTAAACACTGAAGACAGATACCCATCTGATAAAATACATGATTTAGGTGTTAAATATAGAATTCTAATCCAATGCAAAAGAAGTTGATGAGAATTCCCTATATCTTAAGACTTGCAAACAAATTTCCAGTGAACCCTATCAAACGCTTTCTCTGCATCCAATGAAAGGACAGCCGTTGGGTCTGCTTAGATTCCCAAGCAATTAATTCCACCACTAACCTCAGAATAAATCCCATCTGGTCTGGGTGAACAAGAGTTCTTAGGACCTTCTGTGGCCAGCATTGTAGACAATATCTTAGCATCCACATTCATCAAAGATATAGGACAATAGTTTTCACACTATGAGTGATCTTTGTCAGGTTTAGGAATCGATGCAATAAATGCTTCGGATAACAAGGGGGGCAAAGCTCCTGTATCAAAGATCTCTTATAGCATGCATAGTAATGAGGGACTAAAAGATCCCAAAAAATAACCTTATACCATTCCACTGTAAATCCATCTGGACCCTGCAATTTACCATTACCATTACTGAGCTTAAAAATAGCAGCCTTTATTTCTTCTAAGGTAATTTGTTCAGCCAATAGCTTTTGTTGCTCAATGTCCAAGGTGGGGAGATCCAGGGAAGAGAAAAAAGACACCTCTAAATGTCTAGGGAGAGATCCAGAGAAGAGATCCAGGGAAGACAGATGTTTGATAGCCTGCATATCCTTTTTTTGTCACTATACATTTGTGTTGTAATTTTAGTGTATACACTTTTTATTTTGTATTTTAAGAAAAAAAATTTTTTTTAAAGTCATGCACTGTTGGAGTACATTTTGTGCAGTAACATTCTGTGACAATCCTATCACAAGAGAGGAACTGAGGACGAGCTGATCACTTCGGTAAATATAAGACTGGGTTCTCAATTTTTGAATACTTAAGATGAATAAATGACTTTTAAGTAGCAATTTTAATTCAAAGATTGTTAACAACACTACTTCAGGTACCAATTCTCTTTTTGTGTCAAGGTTACCCTACAACTTTAACCAATTAAACTAGAAAACTCATAAATAACGTTATTGATCACACAATCCTAGGAATGTACTTTTGTGAGAATAAATTTATTGAGTAATCTTGGGATTATAACATCCCTCCCCTCCCCCTCCCCTCTATGTATGTATTTTTTTAATCAACCAAGCTCCTTGCCATAAAATTAAAATGAATTCAGCTCATTTGAATTGTTGAATGTGTTATTATCAGCAATAATTTTTGCTGATTTCTTTGTGAACACACAAATGCAAACTAAGAAGCAGAAACTTTGTAGATGATCTATAAACATGTACTTTTACTGCCAACCTAGTTGTCTCCTTTGCAGCTGCTTCCATAGCTGTGCAGGATGGACTTCATTCATATGAAGCCAACTATTCATATGGGCCAACTACTACAGCTTTTACAGTCGAAGCCAGCTAAAGGTGTGCAAAGCATGCTGGGGGGGGCAGAACAACCAGAAGTAGACACAAAAACTTTTTTACTTACTTCTGTGTAATCCTACAGGCTGGGTATGGGTCTCCTCGGACCAATACCAATAAATCCAGGGAGAGCCAAGGTGCTCTGATATGCGGTTCCAGGGACAGGATTCTGGTGCAAATTGCTACCACTGGGGTACACCGACTCCAGAAATGCTACCAACCCTCTCTCCATAAAACCTCCCCTAACCAGACACATCTCTGCCACTGACTTACTGAGGACACAATCCTAACCTGATGTGTTGCAAATGCACTGTAAAGTGCGTTTGGACCACTCTTGGAGTCAAAGAGGACAGCGCATATCCGTTGTGCCGGCCTAACCCCAGGTTAGGATTGTGCCCTGAAGTTAATGCATCAGAGGTTGGAGTCCGTGCAGTAAACCTCCATTACTGCCACCGCTTTGCAGCAGCTTTGAACAGCCTGGCAGCAATGGGCTCTCCACACCATCGCTGGGCATTCAGCAACTGTTGAACATTCCTCCCACTGTCACAACTGGCCATTAGAGACTCAAGGAGATGGAATGATTGCTTACTCCTTGCTTACAAGGGGAAGTAATTCTGAATTCCATCGGTTTCTGTTAGTAATCACCAAGTTAAAATATCTACTTTAGGCATCTCCAAAATATCTTTAGGCATCTCCAAAGGTTTGTTATCACAAATTGGTTGGAAACAGAAAGTTGCTGTTTAAACAAAATAAGTCCAAATTCCCTCAGATGTGGGATCTGGTTCTTTGAATAATTACTACTACTGCTATAAATGTTATCATTTTTTTCTGTAGCACCTAAAAAGAATTTGCAAAACATACACCATGATTTCATCTACACAGTCACACTAAGCTTAATTTTCATGCTATATTGAGAAAGGATGTAGTTCTCACATGTAGTTTTTAAGATATTTTTTTGTGCGATGAGGTGTTTTTCAGTCCATGTAGAAAAACTGAGTTTACCACATCAAAGAAATTCCTAGTTTTCAAACTGGCATTGATTGAGAATGTTGGAAATAGAAATGTTGTAAAACATGGAGGTTAATTCTAAAACATGTCCTCAGAATAACCCATAATCTATACATTCTTTAAAGAAAGAAGCAGGGGAAAGTGGAACTGTGACCTTCATAGTATGGTGGACAATTTGGATGAAGAGAGAAAGTGTATTTTTGTGTGTATATACACAACTAAACCATTCAGGTATACATTTACACCCACCCAACCATCTTTCATCATATAAAAGTTCTGATTATAGATATTACTAGTTGCAACTATTACCATGCAAGAGGAGTTAGATATTATTCCATTCCTATAATACTAATGGAATCACACCCCAGTCCTGTGGGCCACCAGAGCCACCAGAACTCACATTCCAGTGGCATAGCACACACCTTATGGCATGTTGCAAAACACAATATGCCATAAAGAGCAGCCTGGCTGCTGCCACAAACAGTGAGCAGCAGCTTTTAGGTGACAGCAGCCTCTGCGGGAGTCCTGGTACTGGTAAGTTGGCACAGGGCTGGGCTGTGACAGAATGGGGTAAGTGGAATGGTTATGGGGACCAGGGTAGGGATAGGGTGTGCTGAGGAAGTAAAAGATATCAGTGGCAGAAGCTCTGTTGATATCTCCCTTCCCAGTTTCAATCCACCTAGATTTGCGCTAGTAAAATCACTTCTGCAGGTCTGAGTAGACCCATCAGGGCAACAGAGGCTTACTCCTGGGAAAGGGAACAAATGTTACTTGAAGGAGACCTCTGAGACTGCCCCACCCTGCAGGATTCAATGAAAATGCTGGTAGTGTGGCTGCCTCAGTGGGAAGGAATTTGGACAGGCTTGGACAATTAATGTTGCATTTGAGACACTGTTCTGCATACTGACTGCTGAAAAGAGTTTTGATGAGGCATCTGGCTCCATTCGAAAGCGCACGTCCTTTAAACAATCAAGAGATGCACCCACTTCCCCTGCAGATGATACTGTAGATGATCTTCCCTTCTGCCTAGCAATGTTGCTTGAATATGTGAGGACATCTCATGTACTTTGTGATTATCTTTTACTGGGCACTTTGGCTGTGGTGTTCCTAAGGGGGGGGGAATGCTATGTGTTGCAAGAGCCTGGACTCCTGTATAATATGTTCCTCCCTCTCATCTTCAGAGCCATTCATGGCTCAGGGGGACTGCATTACACAGGAACTCAGATTCCTGCAACAGCGTTCCCCCACCCCACCTTGGAGGAATGCCACTGATAATATGCTTCACAAAAATATGCTACACGCATTACTTGTGTGTAGAAGTGAGGAGGACTCAGATAAGGAATTTTTTTAAAAAACACAGAATACGAATGATGTCACCTCAGAAAAAGAGGTCTTTGGGAGGCTTCTAGAGCCGGATGTTCATTGTGTCAGATCACTCTCTGTAAAAGTAACAGCAGCTGTTCAAAAAACAAAAAATCAAGGTGTGTATTCATATGCCTGACCTGGAAAAGGTGTGAAGAGGCAATCTGGCAGATATGGAGCAGACCCAAATAAACTTTGCTTAAATTGTACTCCAATAATTTCAGAGGCTGTCGAAGAATCAGTCTGCAGTGTCTCCAGTATAGAAGACCTAAATAATGTAGATATTTAATCTTAAAATATAAAGCAATGGGGGTAGGGTGGTGAGAAACCAAAGATTTTTAACATCCAATTAACCTTTCCTCAGTACCTCAGGAAATAGCAGAACAAACAATAAAGTAATCAGCCTGAAAGCAAACTGAGATAAATGAGATGATTTGAAGCAAATGATGTCCAGCAACCTACTTTGTGTGTGTTTTTTACACAGTTACCAGCTTAGATGATAATCAAATTCAATTGACAATGTATCTCTGCTTCATTAAGATATAGCATAGAATTCTATTACACAAATCTTATTTCAAAGGTAGAAACATGTAGGAAGGTAATGTAGTAAGTTAGTGTGAAAAGACAATGGGTAGCATCCAGCTAGAATTTCTGCTATTGGTCGATGCTTCCACGCATTCTGCTTGTGCAAGGACAAAATGCTTCTTCCATTTACAGAGGTGGTTCCTGATGGTAGAAGCACTAAACAGAATGCTATCCACCCAGTACTTCTTACCCCCTAGATGGCGAACCTATGACACGCATGTTAAAGGTGACACACTACAACGTTTGGGATGACACACCAACAATCATCAATACCTGACAAAAACTGAGTTTGTTTTACTCATATTTCATTTTTGTAATTATTTGGTATATAAATAATTATTTATATAATTATATTTTGTATATTTTGGTATATTTTGGTATATTTTGTAATTATTTATTATATAAATTAATTCTTTATATAATATATTACACCACACATGATTGGGCTGTATTTCTTCTTTAAACAAATGAATATAAAAAATTGTTTCTCTTTTGTTTGGAAAAGGGGTTGACACACCAGCAGAGTCAAGGTAAGCATTTTCCTAAGTTTTGACACATTGAGCCCAAAAGGTTCACCATCACTGCTGTAGGTCATGCCTATTCAGCTAATAACACACCAACCTGAATGCAACCCGTTAGTCATGTAGAGTAGCGCAGCAGGTGCTTGGCAGCTTTGGCAGGCAGCAGAACCAGAATACATAAAGACCAATGTGGGCAAACGTACATAAATTGTGGGGATGCTTCCAGCTTGGTGCATCAAAAATTGCCCAGGCCCTTTCTTGTTATTGCTCCCATCTAGCTTACAGAGCATACAGCCCTGATCAGAGATAAATCTGAAGGAGAATTCACACAAACACAAATAGGTATGAGTCTATTTTCCATCTGAATCACTGAAGTCTGTCTGTTGACATGTTATGTGGCAGAAGAAAGCAATATGCTGAAATGTGCTGGGCGAACAATAACTATCCAAGGGGAATGGTGAAGAGTTTCCTCCCTTTCCCCCCCCCACCACATATGGTTGGAGGCTCCCTCCCTCCCCCTTTAGAATCTTTTCTAACAGGATCTCACATGGTGGTTGCAACATCAAAATCAGCCTTTTGTTGCTGCCACCCCATAACAAATCCTTTCCATTTAGTGGGTGGCATAAGTATCTGTGCAATGAGAAAATGGAGAACACAGCATTCAAATGTATGCATAATCTCTGTAAAAGTATGCAAAAAAGTATGTAAAACCAACTGCATTCTATATTAAAACAGATAAAAGAAAATACTTTTTTATCCAGTGGATAGTTAAGCTATGTAACTCCGTGTCCCAGGAGGTGGTGATGGCATCTGGCCTAGATGCCTTTAAAAGGGGACTGGACAGATTTCTGGAGGAAAAGTCCATCATGGGCTATAGGCCATGATGGGTTGTGCAACTCCCTTAGTATTGGGCTACTTCAGAATGCCAGGTGCAAGGGAGTGGCAACAGGATGCAAGCATCTTGTTGTCTACTGAACTCCCTTATGCACCTGATGGGCCATTGTGAGATACAGGAAGCTGGACTAGATGGGCCTTTGGCCTGATCCAGTGGGGCTCTTCTTATGTTCTTATACTTTCTCACTTTAGAAATCAAATGATGGGCACAAGATGAAAGTATCTAGGCTAAAGTGATGTCTTATGAAGCAAAACTGGGGTTCCAAGTCCACAATTGCCCCATAATGCTCATGCAAAAAGAATGTGCAGGAGACTATTGATAGATAACTCTGCCTGACAAATCTACCCTACAATAACAGAGCATTTTAAAATATCTCTCCCCCCCCCCAAGCTGGACTCCAAGGTAGGACATTTGCAGGGCAAATCAGTGGATGAAGAAAGAGTTAAACAGCAGCCTTCTTCACACATTTCACCCTGCACATCATCCACCCCTGCATTCATACAAACAGGCAGTTATGAGTAACCATGGCTGGCTTTACACCAATTGCTCCCGATTGGGCCCCATGCCTAAGAGCCCCCCAAGCAAGGGTAAAAATAAAAAATAACATTAATTTTTTTTTTTACTAAATCATTTCACAATCACTAAAACAAGTGTTTTGTAACTATTTACTTTTCAAAGGTAATCTACACGTTTTGTTTGTTTACTTGTGGACTTACATATATGCAATTTTATATTAAAATGTTATTGGTCCATTAACTCACATGCACCTTTTAACTACACATTTTTATTGTTTTCCACTCTGCCACAGAGATATAATTTCTATAATATTTTTGAATTTATATCTTGGGCAGTCCAATCCTAAACTTCCCTGAGATACAGTGCGGCAGAAATGGCTACTGCTGTATCCTACAGATGTGGGGAAGCTGCCAGAGGTCTCCTCAAAGAAGTAAGTTGAAGTAACCCTGAGAAGTAACCCTTGCCCTGAGTAAAGCCCCACCCTCTGCAATGAGGCTTCTCTAGTCTGTGCGTGCTAAATCATGGGCACAGATCGAGAAGCCCTGTGTCAGTCTTCCGAGTGGAAGAGGCTTCAAGCCAATCCCATCCAGTGCCGGCTCTAGCAGCAGCGGGGCCCAATGTGGGGCATTCCTGAGGGGCCCCCAACCCTCCCTGTGGGGCCCTCCACTCACCAAGAAGAGCTCTGTCCGTGCCACGTGCAAAGCATGGCATGTGGAAGTAGTTGGTGATGATATCATAACATCACCGCCAACTGCTTCCAGGTGGCCCATTTTGGGCTGTTCAGAGGCAGAGTCAGGTGGAAGAGACCAAGGTAAAGCTGCTCTGCTCGCCCCACTGACTTACAGCCCATAGAGATCCCAGCTGCAGCCACAGGCAATACGCTCACCCTGCTATGCGGGGCCCTCTGAAGCGCGGGGCCCGATGTGACAACAGTGGTCACATTGGCTTAAAGTCGGCCCTGAATCCCATCTTTGTCCCCACCCCACCTCCCCCACGCTCTCCCCCTACCTTCTCCAAGCCCTTGCACCACCCGATGCTTACCTTTTTGCCGTTGCCAGCTGGGGTATCGTCGTCAGCATTGACAGGGTGGCACAGGCCTCCCCACTGGCACTGCTTGCACTCCAGGTGCCCTAAAATGCCTTATAGCATGTTTGTGACACCCAGTGCTGGTACTGGAGACTGTTTGGATTGGGCCCCAAGATTCTACAGATCTTGGCTATGAACCTGGGCCTCACAAAAAAAGTCTCCAGTTGGGCTCCATGGGTCCTAGGACCAGATCTGAAGGTATTTACCTCAACTGTATCAGTCAACACAACAAATGGTTTCCAAATTATGTCAAGTGCTTTCAGAGACAGCAATTAAGATAAAATATCCTGTCAATAATTGCTTGTAGAAAATTCTCCCTAAGACATTATTCTCCTGGAGCAAAACAGGCCTTATTTATGTTTGACACAAAGCATATGCGGTATGTGTATTATGGGTCTTGTCTCATGACACATGAGGAATGTCTCTCAGCATTGAAAATTAAGTCAACAATAGCAGTAAGTGTGAAGCCCTAAAGCTTTAAAGCCAAGAATGTGTTAAGCCTCTCTCAAGATGAAGATGTCATCACCTCTTCCTTGTGATTTCGATCTTGTGAAGATTTATTCAGATTGGCTCCAGGAAGAAATCACTTCATCTTCCTTAACTGGATCTCAAACAAAATACAAGAAGAAAAGTGGGAGAGGGGGGAGAAAGAAAGAAACCATACCACTAAGGAAAGTCTAAGATTACTATGTTAAAAAATAATCGCTCTCTCCCCCAGAGTGTCACAGATCTTGCAAGACTGACATTTTTATTTGTTCTCTTTCTGGGAAAGTTATTTAATGAAAAGAATAAAAGACCATGTGATTGAACTGCTGCAGCAAAAGGGTATGATTGGGGCTAAAAATAAAATGCAACACATGCAGTACAATTCTAAACAGGGCAGATTTTAAAGATAGACATTACTCTGAACGGATTATATGAAGTGCATAGGTGAATTCTTTTGTGGGTTTTTGGTGTACGCTTTTGTAGGTGGATTGCAATGGGTTGAACAGTTATCTAAGGTAATCGGAAATGCCTTTATAGTATTTGCTTTTAGCATCCCCACAAGTGAATAAAAAATGGATAGAGTGGGGGGTCAAAGTAAAACACGAAGGTGCTTTGTTGTTTTTTTCTTATACTTCGGCTTTGTAGGGACTGCTTACAAAGAACAGCCAAGCACTCACCCAAGACGTTTTGCTGTGTGAAATGAAGGATCAAATGGTGGCCCTCTTCCCTATTTCTAGTGGCTAAAGACACATTTATGGAGTCTCCAACAACCACCACCCCAATTCAAGATGCAAGTCAATGAATTAAGCAACTGTTGCATTTCGCCATAACTGCATTTTGCTAGTTATGGAACATGCAAAACTGGCAGTGTTTATACTGACTGGCTCACTTGTTCATTTGCCTGCCTAACTGATCCAGCCACTGGAGCAGGGCTCAACTCAGTCCAGTAACAGCAGCAGCAATAGCGAACACCTGCACTTTGTCACCACTCTAGTGTTCTCTCTGTTTTGCTGGTTGCCAGCTCTCCTTGGCCTGGTAAGACAGTAGAACAGAGCCACAGGAGCAGAACAGAAAGGGAAGGCAAGACAATGCAAGGTAAGATGAGGTGAATGGGGGGTGGGTTGCAGTGCATCACTAGGGTTTCTGTCATTTGGTGCAAGAGCTCATTGCGTTACCTCCATGATGGACCTCCTTCAGGACCAGAACCATACAGAATAAATTACAATATCATACAACATAAAGGCAGTGGCATCACTAGGGTTGGTGTAAATCTATCTATCTATCTATCTATCTATCTATCTAAAAACGGACGTGGGTATGTGGCTGTCTGTGTATGTATGTATGTGTGTATGTATGTATGTTATGCATAGACTCAGGAACGCCTGGACCCACTGCCACGAAACTTGGCACACACGTACCTTGCAGCCTGGCAAATAACACTGCGGGGGTCAGACCTCCCCTACAGCCCCCCGTTTTTCGGGGAGGGGGGCCAGATCGTCAGGAACCAAGGGGATTGCATTGGACTACAGGTCTGCTGCCACCCTGTGGTCACAAACAATTCTGCAGGCTACACAGCGACTAAGCCAAACCAAAAGTGAAACTGCTTTGCACTGCCTGAGTTGCACAGAGTTGCAAAGGATCCAGAGAGTTCCAGCACCCACTCGGATCTGAGAGGGGTCTATTTCCAGAGAGCTAGCTGCCCACCTCTTCCACTTTCTCATACTTCAGGGCTATCCTGCCACACGACCTGGTCAGTGAGTATGACTGTTTCATTTGGCTCTTTTACTTGATTGTGTCCAGTGGTGTCATTCAAATGATTTAGGAACAGGAACTCACTTTTGATTGGCACTTGTCGGGAACCCGGAACCAGCCACGGAGCCCGTTAGGATCCGGAACGCCCGTTCTGGTCCGTTCCCCCTGAATGACATCACTGATTGTGTCCCTGTTTCCTCATTCACTTCACAGTGATAGTGTGCATTTTGGGTTCCAGGTCTTCAATACTTTCTTATCTCAGGGACGAGTTCTATATTTCTATATATGGATCTAACTATTTCATACTTTTGAGGGATGTCTGTATATTTGTGTGTATGTTCCACCATTACTCAGGAACGCCTGGAACGTTGTGCACCAAGCGTGGTACACTGCAGAACAAACTAATTCCTTCTCCTAATAGACCCTGGGGACAATTTGTCCCCCCGGGCAACGCCGGGTCACAAAAAGCTAGTATCAAATATATTTGATATCACGCTCTACCCCAAAGAAGCTCTAGGCAACTTACGTATAATTCTGAAATGACTGGCATCTGAACACTGATCAACTTCAATGGGTAAACCTTATATTTTGCTTTCAGACTATTCTCTAGTTGATGAATTGATGAGTCATCTAGTTGATGAACAAATGGTTGATGAGTGAACAAATTGAAAAAGAAATGGGTACAATTACAGAGATCTAGTGATAATTCCAACTTTCTTTTAATCATTTGGATGAAATCACAAATACTCCACTTACCAAATCTGCAGGAGACAGAAAGTTTGGATAGCTTGCAAATGCCCTGGAAGTGAGCCTACAAGTTATTTTAACTTGAGAACTAAGCAGACAGCAAAACTATGAAATATCAACAAGGCCAACTACAAAGTGTTAGACATACTGAAGGACTGAAAGCACAGAAATAGAAGTTATGGAAGTAACTTGCTAGACAGCAGTACTTCTAAGATATGGAAGCTTTATTATATTGGTTACTGTATAAAGTATGCAGGCATGCCACATGAACATTAGTTTTTATATCCCATGATGGCATCAAAGTTACTAAAGGGTCCAGTTCTAGAATATCATACCCAAGACTTTAATGCAGTAGATTTGTCTGGATGCACTTTTCATAACACACACTAATATGCCTACATGTGGGGGAATCTATTTCATGATTCTGAAATAGAAGGAGTGGGAAAAGAGGGGATGAGCAAGGAGAGAAAAAGATGCAGGGGCAGGCGGGCAGGCCAATCTGTGCTCCAGCTTTTTCCTTCACCAGAGCGCCCACCCCTCCAACGGCACCCATAGCAGGCGCAACCCCATGCCGCATAAACGCTTCACCCCTGGTGAAATCTTCCACAGCTGCACAGCATGATCCACCCCTTTCCTTGCCTCCCTCTCTCCCAGGTGAGACCCTCCAGTGGGAGAAGCCAGTCAAGAAAATGAAAATTTGCTTAATCATGTTAGAAGTGAAACTGCATCAACAGCTCTTTGCATGTCTACATGTGAATGCCTGGCATTCTCATTTTATAAAGCATGGTAGAACATTTTTTTTATTTAAAAATGGAAATACAAGAGGATTTTTATGATATCGTCTGAACTCTTTACAAAAAGTGAGTGGGCAAAGGGCGGCAATTTTGAACTAAGCAGCCAGTGTAGAACCAACCTGGACTGTGACAACAGCAACACTGATACAACTCCAACTGCGAGGAGAAAAGAGGGACAGAGGTGATCTTTCCATCCCTTTTCTTCCAGGACAAAAACCCCAGTTACATAAGGACGTAAGAAGAGTCCTGCTGGATCAGGCAAAGGGCCCATCTATCCAGCTTCCTGTATCTCACAATGGCCCACCAGATGCTTCAGGGAGCACACAAGAGAACAAAATATCTGTATCCTGTTGTTACTCCCTTGCATCTGGCATTCAGAGACAGGCTACCTCTAAAATTCAGAGATTGCATATAGTCATCATGGGCCTTGTGCCTTGTAATTTTCTCAAGGGCTGTTGACATTGTAATTGGAATAGCAAGGCTGGCGGGGCTGCGCTGTATCCAGTGCTAGCTGGGAGTGCTCAGGAGCCTCCCCTATGTACTCCTCAGATCTGTGCCTGTATTTAGTAGGCACAGAGCACATGGCCCGAATCAGGGCTGCATGGCCTGGGGACCGAGGCTTAGATGCCAACTCTTAACGGCTGCATCCTAGCTCTACCCCCCTCCCCAGGTCAGCATGCCTCCCAGCCCACCCACCCCTGACCAGAACAGCTCTTGTGGCAGCCAACTTTGCAGCACAACCTCAGGCTGGTGCCCTTTGGCCGAGGCTATTGCCTACGCAAGGGTGCCAGTTGGCACCCTCACACCAGTGCTGGTGTCATTGAGCTGATGCAAGCAGCTAGTGTTGGCCCAAGGGTACCTTCAGGATTGCGCCCTCAGTCAAAAAAGAGCCAAGCTTTTTTACAAGTGTCAATCTGCTGTGAACCTGTTGTGTTGGAGATGGGAGGGGGGTTTACTCATCTCTATGTGTTACAGGTGCAGCTACCTATTGGGTGAGACACCCTGGTTGTCATCCTCAGGGTTGTGTGTGTCAGCACTAGGAACCAAAATTGTTAAAACTGCAGTTTTAAGGTGCAATACCGTCATGTTATATACCTTTTGAAGAGAAATTTCATGAAGAATTAAATAAAAAAAGGTGTAATATCTTCATTTTGTCAAACGTTATGGCCCAAACCCTAAAACCCCAAAATAAAACTTCTTATGTAAAAATAGTGGTTTGTTACAATAGCAGTTTTTATAGTGCCATCATGTTATATACCATTCAATGTGAAATTTCACAAGGAATTCAATGAAAACCCCCCAGAGTGTATTGTTTTCATTCTATCAAAATTTTGGTCCAACAAAAAAACCCCAAAATACTACTTATGTAACATTATATAGTATAACATTACTGTACTTACAAAGCTTGGAATCTTCACAGACACCAGGGTCTGAATCAGGAGTAAATGGAAATATTTCTAACTGAATAATTGAAGTATTCATAACATGTACCGAACTGAAAAAGCATTGAACTGGGGCTCACATACTGTATACTGAAACAGATTTATATTGTCTGTCTAATAAGTACCCTGAACGTTTTTTAACAGGAAAAAAATTAAGCCTATCTGTCAAAAAGAATTTCTTCTTGGAGCACTTTGTCTCAAAAAATATAAAAGAATAAATCCCCACTTAATGTGATAATTTTCAAAAGAAGAATGGATACAATGATCTAATTCAACCAGAAAGAATTGTATTGATAAACAATTAGTGCCACAAAATCTGAGAGAAAAAATACTAATGATTTTTTCCTACTGATTTTATTTGTGAGTCTCTGGAAGTTAATGTTAGTTTTCCAAGACTATAGATTATCTCTTAAATAACATGAAGGCAACAAGTCTAATGCAAACTATCCTCCTTACCCCCACCCCCAAAGCTGCTCCTTGTGGTTGGGGGACCCTTGGGAAGGCTGTGGGATGCCATCATATGGAGGGGAGCTGCAGAAAGACAGGGACATTCCCTAGGATGCAGTCCTAGCCTGGAGTTAGGTCTGCACAGTTAGGCCGGCAAAATTTGGCAGGCACAACAGCCACTGCAAAGCGCATTTGGACCACTCTCGGAGTCAGGGAGGATGGTGCATATCTGTGTGCCGGCCTCTCTGACTCCAAGACTGGCCCAAACATACTTTATGGCATCCCTTCTGCCAGCCAAACTTTGCTGGCCTAACTGTGCTAGCCTAACTCCAGGTTAGGATTGCACCCTTATGATGGTATAGACACAGCTTCTGTGAGCAGAGCTCCATTCATGGGATTGCCTCAGTGCAGTTTTCAGGAATTTGCTTGTTATGGTTCAGCTGCCCCCATGCCACATGCCACACCACTGCCAAGGTACTCACCCAATGGTGGGGGTGGCCCTGAGGAAGAAGCAAGGATAAGGAAGTTTCGTGCTACTATGTTAGGCTAGACAATGCTTCTAGCCAGAAAACAGAGAAAGCTCATCCATCAGAAGCTATTCGCTGTGGCTTTTAACTCAGGATAAGCAATCTTATGCATAAAACATGCAATGTATTTCTAGGGCATATTAAATCTTCTTGATCCTAGGTTGCAACAGTGGGAGTCACTGGCATTAATTTAGACTAGAAAGGGAAGTCATTTGCTGGACATTGTGCATATTGTTAAACCGCTTCTCCCAGAACAATGGGATGCTACCAGGGGGTGGTTCTTCAGGCTGGAGCGCTACATGTTTCCAAAAGCCACAGATGGTACAGCAAGAAAGGTGTCTTTGCCTCTAGCACTCCCAGGATGTTCTTCATGTAGGATGCTATTCATGTGCTTTGTGTGGGCTGTGTGAGAGGTTTATCATAGTATAAGATCCACAGGATTCAGGAAAAAAAGGAAGCCTATGGATATAGCATCACAGATAAAACCTATTTAGGCCAGAGAAGGGAGGAAAAGCATAATGAAAATATAGTCTATACAAATCAGTTCCCTCATTCTGAAGATAGTTTTGATTACTTATTTCAGAACATCTATAACCGATCTGGAAAAGGTTGAGAGAAGGTCAGTGTAATCAATATATTACCTCACCTAAAGAGGCACAACGAGGCTTTTTTTTCAGTCTGAGAGAGAAGATCAGGAGCTAGCATAAAAGAAGTATATAAGAAATCTTGAATGAAGGGTAAACAGCTACCTAAACATGGGAAATTAATGATCATGAAGTGCAGTAGTTGAAGGCTGGGAAAATAAAACATCCAAACAAAACAAAACATGAATAAAACAAAAACGAACATTCTTGAGGGCGCAATCCTAACCTGGAGTTAGGTCAGCTCAGTTAGGTCAGCAAAGTTTGGCTGGCATAAGGGCCACTGTAAAGTACATTTGGAGCACTCTTGGAGTCAGGGAGGGTGGTACACGTCTGTGTGCGGGCCTCTCTGACTCCGACAGTGGTCCAAACTTACTTTACAACGGCCCTTATGCCAGCCAAACTTTGCTGACCTAACTGTGCTGGTCTTACTCCAGGTAAGGATTGTGCTGGAGAGTTGTTAGTACCTACCTGAGGAATGTTGCAGAAATAAAGAAAGTACTGAGTCAGAGCCGAGGCTGGCCAGTGGAAGGCTTCTTGGGGCACAGGGAAGGTGGGGAGTGGGCAGAATAGGGTAGAGGGAGGGGAGGATCTGGTTCTGGGGGGGGGGCAGTGACGGTGGCTTCCTCTGCTGCTGAATCCTGAACCCCCTTTCAAGCCAGGTGGCCAGACAAGGGCCTTCTTGACTCTGTGCCCATTCAAATGTGGGCGCAGAGCCGAGGAGACCCATGGCAGTTACCCTAGTCTCCCCAGGGTAATGGAACAAATGCTCCTTTCCCCAAGGAGACCTCTGGCAGTATCCCAGCAGCCTCAGGATCCAGTGGTTGCCATTTCAACACAGCTGGAGTCCTGGGTGCCACCAGATTCAGGATTGAGCTGTCAGTGTTTGCACTAAGGGACTAATCTTATGAATTGGTGTATGGTCACAGCCAGGCGGGGCAGTGACAAAATACATAATTGTGCCCCCTGCGCAGCCTTGCCATGCCTCCTGCTTCTGGAATTGCTCCATTTCAGAGTGTAGTAAAGTGTAATGAAGGTAGGGGCGAGCACCCAGTTCCTGCGACACCTCTGTAAAAAGCTTTGGTAAATATGGTCATTAGCTTTTAGCATGGTACGCAATGACAACAGTACCACTGCAACATCAAGACATACAGAATTGGATTAGTATTACACCAAGGTATCACATAGCTGTAGCAGTCCAGGCTGGCACTGGCATGCCAGTAATAGACCCCAATGTGAGCTGTGGAACAATAGTATTGCACAAAGCTGTTATGTGGTACAGACCCTGCAAGAAAGTTGGCGAGGCGGAAGAAATGAGTCCATCACACAGGCAACATTTTAACAGCACTGATCAACCTACGTCAGCACCAGCAGATGCACTGCTGCTATGGTAGAATAAATATAGCATAGTATAGTGCAAACACCTAGGAGAACAACCATCATACAGTATACCAGTTATCTATATTTGTCTAGAAACTAGGAGGTGTTTTTTTTTTCTAGATGTTAATGGATGTTTATTTTTTTAAGAGGAGTCTGTATAGCACCAACTGCTTTGACAGTTAAGTGCTAGATACTAAAGTTACCATCTGCTTCCCCCACCCTTTGGTGACATTGTTCACACTTTCCACTACAAATAGAACAGAAGTGAAAGTCTATGAGAATTTTTAAAAAGTGATTCTTATGACTTTCTCTAGGGGGGCTGGATCTAGAAAAAAGATCTCTGTTGATAAGGAAGGAAGATACAGTCTTTCTGCTCTTAAGTTTCTCACACTATCAGCGCAATCCTAAACTGGAGTTAGGCCGGCATAAACTAAGCCAGCAAAGTTTGGCCAGCACAAGGGCCACCGTAAAGCACATTTGGACAACTCTCGGAGTCAGGGAGGATGGCTCACGTCTGTGTGCTGACCTCTCTGACTCCAAGAGTGGTCCAAACCTACTTTACGGTGTCCCTTGTGCTGGCCAAACTTTGCTGCCCTAAGTCCAGGATTGCGTCCATAATGCAATATGCGGCTTCCAGGGCTTGCTCTGGGGCAAGGGGACAAATGTCTCCAGTATCCAAAAATCCCCTGCAGGATGCAGCATAGTTGGTGCCATTGCATCACAGCACAGGGATTTACATTGGATTGGTCTATTAGCATTACAAATACTGTAAGGCTCTGTGTTTGATGCTAGAGCATTTAATAACTGGATTATTGTGCCCCTGTCAAATGTGTCCCAGCCATTGGCATCCCTGGACATGTAATGTGCATCTACTTTTTGTTTTGTTTTGTTATTTGCATCCCACTATTATTGGGCAACAAACTAACTATATATGTTAAGCCTCATATCACCCACCCTAACCCTAATGCTGCCTTTGCATTTTAAAAATAAAAAGTACATCTTATATAGAGGTGTGGCCTGTAGGTTGAGTTATCACCTTGCATGAAAAAGCTAAGCAGGATCAGCAGTCTTGGATGGGAAACAGGCAGGAGACCAAAAGCTGATGACCAAATCCACTGATGGATCTCTGTGGAAGAGCGTGAAGGAATGTGGACCTGGCAAGATAACACCTGAGCCTTGATTTGAAGCTGCCTGTGAACACTTGGTAGCGCAAAGGACGGATAAGCCAGGAAAATGACTGCACAGTGGAGAAATGGAGGGTTCTATGAGTCTCTCTCATGGAACAATACTTATAAAAGCCCAATTTAAACATGCCTATCCTGCCTGTGTAAAACCACCTTGATTCTATGAAAAAGGTGGCATATAAATGAATGAATGAATGAATGAATGAATGAATGAATGAATGAATGAAGTGATGAAGTGATGAAGTGATGAAGTGATGAAAATGTTTGGGATGCAAAACAACCAGGTGCAAATGACTAGGGGGACCAATAAGCAGGACACATTTGGCCAAGATACAGTTGTCCAGAATATAATGGTCCTATTATTCCTGCCTTTACAATTCTAATGTATCAAATAACATCCTGTCAGGTTAAAGCACTAGCGAAGGATATGTATGGACAGCCAGAGTGATAACAACAGTCCCTTGCTTATGTACACTGGCTCAACTAACTGAAGTATAATTGCAGATTATTTCACAATAGCCCAAGCAATTGAAATAGTCTTCATCTAAACAACATTCTTCCATGTTCATTTGGTCCCAAAACTGTCAGATACCACGTCAATCAATGACAAAAGCTGAGAAGTTTTTCACTGAGAACTGGATGGATGCCATCAATACACTGATTACAGATGACCAAACCAACAGCAGATGGCTCAACGAGCATTAAGTCACGCATCTTGCTAATAACTCTAATTTTAAAATGTATCTACGACTCTTCCTGATCAAAATGAATCATAATAAGGTGGAAATTGAAGGGTATGAATACCGTGTGGAAAATTCTACTTGAATGAAAACACACATATAATTCTAATCGAGACACGATTCAAATAGATATGTGCATTTTATTACAGAGGTAGAAATTGAAACACTTTATTGGTTTCTTATTTAAGGGATAAGCCTTCATGATTTCCACAATAAATATATAATTGACCTTCATCCATAAAAAATAAGATCCCATGAGAAGCATTCGATTTAAATGTTCTACTAGTGTTCTACCACATTCAGCATGCATATTAAACAGCAAGGATAAGAGGGCACATAGAAGGCATGGTTGGGACTTGAAGTGCAGACAATCATCCCACATCTTTACATCCCAGGACTTCTGGTTTCTTTCTAATCATACATTACTGGAATAGACTGTAATATTATACGATTATATACAGATGCACCATTACCATCACCAACATCATCATTATCATCTATAATGACAAATGATCTTTTTTTATGACTGATTGATCATTCCATTAAGTATTTAGGCAGGTTGTCAGGTAGAACTGATTATGTTGCTGCAGGTTTCGGGCCAGCTTTTATCCTGAACCAAACTGCCATAACCAAGTGACATTTAATTGGAGCATATGTTATAGTTCCGATATGTAATAGTTCCGATATGGTCAGGAGCTTTTCTGCTGTCCATTCAATTTACTGTAGTCAAGCACTATTAAGCCTATTCAATATTTCAATTTTTAGCATGTTTAAAAAGGTAAAGATTTCCCCACAACCGAATGGTCTAGTCGTGACCAACTGTAGGGGGCGGTGCTCATCTCCGTTTCAAAGCCTGTAGAGCCGGCGTTTTGTCCGAGGACAAGCTTCCGTGGTCGTGTGGCCGGCATGACTCTACGCTGTAGCACATGGAATGCCGTTACCTTCCCATCGAAGTGGTCCCTATTGATCTACTTGCATTTTGGTGCTTTCGGACTGCTAGGTTGGCAGGCTATTAAGCCTATTCAATATTTCAATTTTTAGCATGTTTACTTAGAAGTAAATCTCACAGAGCACAAGAGTCATGTTTAAAGTCCTGTAAAGGTGCCAAGGATACACGTGCAGCCTAACTCGAGCTTTTGCTATTTTATAATTTCAAAAGAATGCATTTTAACCTTGGTTTTTTTTCCCTGTACACTTAGTTTGTACAGTTTGTACATCCTGTACACTTAGTTTTTAACTTTGTTTTCATATAATGTTATCTTGTATGATTAACTAAGGCCAACAACTATTCTGCCCAAACCTCCTTTCCTTGTATTGCCAACACACTCTGATAGATTCATTAACAGACAATAGATTCATCCACCTGGACAACCTACATAGTCAAGAGACCACTTCAAAGTGGTTCCAAACACAGGAAGTAAGATTTTGCTTCACTCTTGCTCCAAGGCCATCTTTTGTATGATTCCATCCTTTATCTCTCTCTTGGGTTGTCACTTATGTCAGATTTTATAGTATACCTAGGGAGCAACAAGTTACGTTGCACACATGCATGATATTTTTAGACACTACAAAAATGAGACACCTTTGCAGAATCCAAGCTTTAACTGCCTGGATTGAACCCAGCTGAACCCCGGTGTCAGCTTGAAATAATACAGGTAATACTATTTGGAACAGGAATAGTATAAGTGAGTAAAAATGTATACATACAGTCAATCCTCTTTATATGCAACCTCACTATCTGTGACCTCATTTATCTGCGAGGGACAGAATTGCTACTTTTCTCATTATCCGTGCCTCTGTCCTTGTTATCCGCTATACTGAGACCTTCCATAGGCTGCAGGGACTTTCATAATGGCACCTGCAACCAGCACTGACCCATTGTTTATGGGGTCCATGCTGGTTGCAGGTGCCATTTTGAAGATCACTGCAACCTCTGGAAGGTCTTTCCAGCATTCAGAGATCTTTCAGCACTTCCTGCTGCACTCTGCTGGTTTCGTGAGGGTCTCTGCTGGATTCTTCTGATGGCATATAAGGTACCTCTTGCATCAAACCCCATTGATCTCATAGGACCAATGATTTGTTATCTACAAATTCGCTATCCATTAGGATTTCCAGGATCCTAACCCTAGTGGATAATGAGGATTGACTATTTACTGCATCTGTCTTTTATCTTGCTGAGGGCTCAATCCTAACCTGGAGTTAGGTTGGCTCAGTTAGGCCAGCAAAGTTTGGCTGGCACAAGGACCACTGTAAAGCACATTTGGACCACTCTGACAGCACCATCCTATCTAGTGCTTAGTGCTGATGCAACATCGTTGTGTCAGTGTTAAGGCCTTAGTGCCGATGCGGGGGCACCTAGCAGCCCCCTGCGTTGGCACTAAGGCCACAGGGCCTGTAGCACCCGCACAGTGCCTTCCTTGCATTGGCCGAAGCCAGTCAGCACAAGGGAGGCGCACTAACAGTGTGCCCCGGGAATTGGAGGGAGGGAGGGAGGCGGGGGCGGGACTTGGGCGGGACATGGGCAGGCCTCAGATTCGGCTGTAAGGCCGAATCCTAGGCCCGTTCAAGAGGCTGCACAGCCCCAATTTGGGCCGCGCGGTCTCCTCAGATCTGCGCCCGCTCTTTAGCGGGTGCAGATCCGAGGAGCACATAGGGGAGGCTTGAGCCTCCCCTAGGGAGCGCACACTCTCTTGCCGCAGGAGGCTCCAGCCTCCCCCAACCCAGCATCGGATATGGCGCTGGCCGGCCATCCTTGCCATTCTGGTGCTGGGTTGGATTGCACCCTCAGTGGGAATGGTGCATATCTGTGTGCTGGCCTCTCTGACTCAGAGTGGTCAAACTTACTTTATGATGTCCCTTGTGCTGGCCAAACTTTGCTGGCCTAACTGTGCCAGCCTAACTCCAGGTTAGGATTGTGCCCACGAGTTCAAGGAACACAATATAGGTAGAAACTGCTTCTATGAGAAAACTCCCCTCTGAAGACATGTTGCCATCTTGAATCAATGAACAAAGAAATGTTCTTGCTATGAAAATTACAACCATGCAGTGGGGATTGGCAACATTTACTGAGGCTATTCCTCTAGATGATTTTTCTCCAGAGTGATGCAATGTTGGGAATTCCTGGAGGCTCTCTTAGAATCTCCATGAATGCTTTCAGTGGTCACATGGAAATTGATACCGACTTCAGGCCAGTCATGGAGAATTAATAACCCTACGCAGATCAGTTTAACCAACAGTGCAATCCTAAGTAAGGCCGACATAGTAAGGCCAACATAGCAGGGCCATATCCATAGCAGGGCCACGAGGCAGCAGCTGCTCAGCTCAGGGCAAGGAGAGGTTTCTCCTTTGCACCAGTGTAAGCCCCAGTCAGCACTATGGGGCTGCTCGCATCTGTGCATGCTGTTTTGCAGGCGCAGGTGAACATGCACAGCAGAGGACCGAATTGGGGCAGCCCTGGCTGGAGACAGGGTTTAGGATATGGCACTATGCCTATCGTGCGTTGCCGCCCCATCACCGCCCACTGCACCGCCCCTTTACACCCCTGGCACGCCTCTGGAATGCCCGTGGCCTGGTGCACGGCTGGCACTGCTGATGGGTGCGGTGGTGCCAGTGCGTCAACACTGCTGCTTGCGCCAGTCCAGTGCCTGACTAGCCAGCACAGATGCGCTTGAAGGCACTTTTGCGACAGCACTGGATCGGTGCAAGAGCCCTGTCACAACGCAGGTATAGGACTGCGCTCCAAGTGTCTTGTGGTAGTTCAAACCTTAACTAGCAGGAAGGAGGTGAGAAAACATGCAATTTTGATTAAAAGACTACCTGGCAAAAAGATTAAATGAGACAGAAAAGATTAGAAAAGACAGAAGAGACATAGAAAAGATTCTATGAGACAAATGGCCCAATCCTATGGGGCCCCTGAGCTTCCATAACTATGATTCCGGCAGTGCAATATCTTTTATTCAGCACGGCCAGGCTGCCAGTGCAAGCGGTGAGCAGCCACATGCAAGTGGCCCATTGACGACCATCAGTAAGTCAACACTGAGGGCAGGAAAGAGTGGGTGGAGAGGAAGAATGAGGAGACCACTTCCCTGCCCCAGTTCCTCCCCTCCCCACCCAGTTTCACCCCACCCTATTGGTGCTTTACCTGCTGCAGCAGGTGCAGGGAGGGGTACCGTGGCAGCAGTGCAGTACTGCTGCCTGTTGCAGCAGTACATGCAAAATGGCTGCAAATGGAATGCTAAGCGCACTGTTGGTGGCTATTTTGCAGGAACGAAAGTGCCTTACACTGTGACAGCATGCTCCAGAAAGCAGCCCAATCCTCAACAGGATTGCGATGTTGTCCCATTAAACTCAGTAGGACTTACTTCTGAATAGACATTCAAAGATTCAAACAACATGACCCACAATACGTGAGTAGGAGATGAGTCTTTAAGCTTTTCGTTTGCTAGACTGGATCACAAACAAGCCTGCACCACCTGCATTCAGTTTTATAAAACAGGCATGAAATGCGGGTGGTGGGGCAAAAAAATGAGCTTTTTCTTTCAGCTGCAAGTTAAATATTGCCACGGGTCTTAAATGTCATGTGAACTGTAAAACCATTTTAATCGACTGTTTTAATAGATGATATCTCCACTGATACATCTGTTTGTAGGTTTTTACTGGCAGATTACATTTATTGCTACCTTGGCCTTTTCTGGTACTTGAAATGTTTCCAATTCCCACGTGTTTGTGGTTCCTTTACCACAGCCTCCTCTATTTGCAGTGTTATTTTCTGGCAAGTATCTGTCAAGCTGGAAATTAAATGAATTCTTTGCATTCGTCTTCACGGCAGAAGAACTTGGGCAGATACCGCAACCCGAACAGCCCCTTCTAACTAAGGAATTAAATCAGATAATAGTTAATAAAGAAGATGTTTTAGATCAAATTGGTAAACTACATATAAATAAGTCACCAGGCCCAGATGGTATACACCCAAGAGTTATTAAGGAACTGAAGAACGAAGTTGCTGACCCTTAACTAGAGTATGCAACTCGTCCCTTCAAACAGCCATGGTGCCTGAGGATTGGAGGATAGCCAATGTCACGCCAATCTTTAAAAAAGGGAGAAGGGGGGACCCTGGAAACGACAGGCCGGTCAGCCTAACGTCTGTTCCGGGCAAGATGGTGGAAAGCCTCATCAAAGATAAAATCCTAAAACACGTAGAGGAACAAATACTGCTAAAGGAAAGTCAGCATGGCTTCTGGAAGGGTAAGTCTTGCCTCACAAACCTTTTGGAATTCTTTGAAAAGGTCAACAGGCACGTGGATGTGGGTGAACCTGTGGATATCATATACCTGGATTTTCAGAAGGCGTTTGACACAGTCCCCCACCAAAGGCTGCTGAAGAAACGTCACAGTCAGGGAATAAGAGGGCAGGTCCTCTTATGGATCCAGAATTGGTTGAGGGCCAGGAAAAAGAGAATGGGGGTCAATGGGCAATTTTCACAATGGAGAGAGGTGAAAAGTGGAATGCCCCAGGGATCTATCTTGGGGCCCGTGCTTTTCAACTTGTTCATAAATGACCTGGAGACAGGGATAATCAGCGAGGTGGCCAAGTTTGCAGATGACACAAAACTTTTCCGGGTGGTGAAAACCAGAAAGGATTGTGAAGAGCTCCAGAAGGACCTCTCCAAGTTGGGGGAATGGGCAGCAAAATGGCAGATGCGTTTCAACGTAAACAAGTGTAAAGTGATGCACATTGGGGCAAAAAACCAAAACTTCACCTATAGGCTAATGGGTTCTGAGCTGTCTGTGACAACTCAAGAGAGAGATCAAGAGAGAGATCTTGGGGTGCTGGTGGACAATTCAATGAAGGTATCGACTCAGTGTGCGGCAACAATTAAGAAGGCCAATTCCATGCTTGGGGTAATTAAAAAGGGGGTTGAGAATAAAACAGCCAATATTATCATGCCATTGTACAAATCGATGGTAAGGCCACACCTGGAATATTGTGTGCAGTTCTGGTCGCCGCACCTCAAAAAGAACATAGTGGAGTTGGAAAAGGTGCAGAAGAGAGCGACGAAAATGATTATGGGGCTGGGGCACCTCCCTTATGAAGAAAGACTGCAGCGTTTGGGGCTCTTCAGTCTAGAAAAAAGGCACCTGAGGGGGGCCATGATTGAGACATACAAAATGATGCACGGAAGGGATAGGGTCGATAGAGGGATGTTCTTTTCCCTCTCTCAAAACACCAGAACCAGGGGGCATCCGCTAAAACTGAGGGTTGGGAGAGTTAAAACAGATAAAAGGAAGTACTTTTTTACCCAGCGGGTAGTTAATCTGTGGAACTCTTTGCCACAAGAGGTGGCGATAGCATCTGGTCAAGATGCCTTTAAGAGGGGATTGGATGGATTTCTGGAAGAAAAGTTCATTGTGGGCTATATGCAATGATGGATTGTGCAACCTCCTTACATTGGTGGTGTGCTACTTCAGAGTACCGGGTGCAAAGGAGTGGCAACAAGATCCAAGCATCTTGTTGTCTCATGCCTCCCTGCAGCACCTGGTGGGCCGCTGTGAGATGCAGGAGGCTGGACTAGATGGGCCTTTGGCCTGATCCAACAGGGCTCTTCTTATGTTCTTATGTTCTTATGACAAAAATGGATGGTGTTTTTCAGCTCCTGCTTTTCAAAAAGAGACAGCACAAACATAAGAGCAGCTTTACTGGATCAGACAAAAAGCCTGTGTAGTCCAGCTTCGTTTCTCACTGTGGTCAACCAGAGGCTTCTGGATGCTCACAAGCAGGGCATGAAGGAGGGAGCCCCCCTCTGCTTGACGCTCCCTTGCAACAGGTACTCAGAGGCACCCTCCCTTTGACCTTGGAGGTTGCATTTATGATTTATCATTTAACTTTATTATGAAAATTTTATCTCTTGTTTGCTGCTTTCAGCTATTGTTATTTCTTGTTATTGTATTTTATTGTTCTTTTCTTATTTTTTAACCTGTCCTTATGTGCCTTAGATGTCCCATTTTATGGGAGGAAAGGGAGGTCATCAATATTATACAGAAGTACATAATGTAGCCATCATGAGTAACAGCCACACATATTCCAGGAATTGGCAACAACATTAATGTTGGTATTTATCCTTTTTTTTCAACGCATGGTTGGGCTATCAATGTGTGTGCATGTGTGTGTATAGACACACACACAAATGTGAATGTGCGTTTGTGTTCACATTCACAGAATAAATTTATTTTCCAATTTATACTTTCCATAGAGATTATATAATCTCTGACATTTTCTGGTTTTGACCTCAATATTATATTTGTATTTCAGCACTGCTGTAAGTGTCATTAATTGTGTATCTAAAATAAACTGTCCGAAGTGTAAAATGTGAAGCGTATATCCTTAGAGCTTTTTGTTCTAGTTTAATTAGACCTTTCTATTTTAGTGATAGCACTCATTATCAGTATTTCCTCATTACAGTGAATGTTGCAGTGCAGCCCACTGAGCCACAGATCATAATACTCGTGCATGGTGCTTTTAACTAATGACCTACATACTACTCCTGCAGAAGAAGATTCCATGGAATTTGTTCTGCGACACCAAACGTTCCTATTACATCAATTGAAGGTATAAATTAACAGTGTATTTGGGTATCTTGTTATTTAATTTGTGTTACAATCCTCATTTTTTCCCAGCATGTGTTGAATCTAACCTTATTCCATACTGGCAGGCAATCCTGGGAGCTAGAAGAACCTTGGTCTATAAGGGGTAAGTTCAGGCTGAACTCTTAGGAGAGGTTGTTCTAATTAAGGACTATTAAGTGGAAGGAAGAATGTAGCCTGAGGGAACCTGTGTGTCTCCTTTCCTCCACGGTCTTCCAAATTCGGTTGCCTATTCCTGACAGAACTTTGTTTAAGTACTTGTCCTGCTGCATAATGAATGAGCAGCCAAATATTAAGCTGCCCAGCTCCTGATGAGCAGCAGTAGCAAAATGGCTATTGTTGCATTCAGGAGGAGCCACTGGGGTCTCCTCGGAAGAAGCGGACATTCATCCCCTTCCCCAGGGAATGTACCACCTCCTGCAATGGGACTCCTGGAGTCTCCGCCCGCTATTTTGCTGGTGAGTGGAGTCACTCTGGGTTGGGCTGCCTGAGGGAGGGGATAGGATACAGCGGTGGAAGCCACTGCTGGGTCCAACCCACCACATGGGCCTGCTCCTCTCCTCCCCTGCCCAGTTCCAACCTCTCCACCTCTCCTTGCATCTCAAAAACAATCACCAGGTGCCGGCACTGCTGAAGCACCAGTGGCCTGTCCGGTTGGTGCTGAGGCCATGAACCCAATAGCGCTGTCCCAGAGCCAGCACTCCTTCCTCTCTGAGTGTGGTAAACATGCTTTATGGTACGTTCACAACACTTTTTGCCAGCAGTACACCCTCAGGCTGCAATCCTATGTTCACTTACCCAGAGGGAAGCCCTGCCGAGTGCAGTGGGACTTACTTTGGAGTAAACTTGTGCAGGGTTGCACTGTAAGTGTCAAATTGCCCAGTGGCCAGGCAGCCAGAAAATTTTTTTCAGATTCCCATGCGAAGAAGCCAACAGAGATTTTATGCAACCTAATTAAACATATACCTACCTATAATTACCACAAATCTAAACATATTACAGTGAAAATAAGAACATTCCACAATTATCAAAAGCAGCCATTCTCAATCTTTTTTGGCCACGGCTTCTTAGGAGCTCTTCTCAGGTTCTAGTCATCATCCCCCCCCCCCGGGTCAAACAAGGAAACCACATGAACAGGGAATCATTTATTATTGAACATCAAGAAAACGTAAACATTCAAATGTGCCAGGACAATATGGCTCCTGTTGGGAATGGCTGCTCTAAAGAATCTAGGGTCTAAAAGGACTCTAGAACCTATTATCAATTGCGCAGATAATTATAAACATGGAATTAAAGGGAATTCTCTTATTTTAAAAATAATGATAATGTAATTTAATTATCGATATACTAGGATCAGAGAGTAAAATACATTTGCAAAACAAACGTTCACACAGAATCCAAAACAAACACACAAAATACTGTCCTTCAAGATATCAGAGTTCCCTCAGCCTTGTTCCAAAACTATCTTTCTACACCTCCACACTCATTCAGTTGTTGAAACTCTGCTAGCTACACAAGGCCTGCGGATGACACAGACTTTTGAAAGGCAGCAATTGAGAAACCGTGCTGCCAAGGCTCTTGTTTCTTCTACCCTGTCTTTCTGCCTGCACCTATGTGGATTTTCCCTGCAGCAGCCAGCACCCAAGTCCTGTTCACTCAGTTCCCTTACATTAATCAGCAGAAACTATGCAAGATGGATGTTGGACACACAGTTAAGGTTGGGGCTGGCTAACCCAGCGATGTAACAGCATGCTTTCATGTTTCTGCAGCACTAATACCAAGCGGATAGGAGTAGACAGGATATGGCTACCATGCAGGATAGGAGTAGACAGGATATGGCTACCAAGTGGAACAGGATCTAAATAGTTCCCCATGCCAGCTATTTTAACAGAGCTTAACCATTTGGGGGCACCAGTTTTTCAACTCAAGTGACAATTCCTGTGGCGACATGAAGGATTTCACCCAATCTGCACAGTAAATTAGTGAGCATGGAAAGCTCCGCAGAAAGATAGCTGCCATGCATAGTTATTTAAAGAGGCCTCTTTCTAATAGCTGCATCCATCCACCAGTTCTTATTAGTGAGCAGAGAGCCTGACAGACAGCATGTACCTCGCTTCGAAGATTCCATGCACCTCAGAATTATTGCTACAAATATATAGGTGTCTTCTTTTGCTCATCTGTTTTGGATGGAACAATGAGACAATCAGTATATACTACTTGCTTCCCTTCCCTCTGAAATGCTTTTGCAGATGTTCCTATATTTGCTTTAGCAATACAACAAAAAGCTCTTCAATATAAGCAAGCGAAGGCAGGCACTCAACAGCACATTTTCAGGTACTTGTCAAGTGTTTCTGAATAGAAAACAGCAAAAACACAGCAAACAGTAACTGGATTGCTACAGCAAAACATTTAAGACACAAGGAAGAAAGACTGATATGCTTGAGAAAAAACAGGTTTGATTTTTTTAAAAAGCACACATAAATCCTCACCACTATGAAAAATAGCAAGCGTTCCTCCAGACTTGTATGATTTAAGGTATGAAGCATGGGACAAGAATAGTGAATATTAATTGTAACACTTCAACTGTCATATCACAAATTAAAAGTCTCGCCAATGATATTAATATAGCGAAAAGGCACTCTACCTGACTTTCAGGTTTCCTTGTTGGGGCTGTCCATCATAAACAGACAAAATATCAAAATCTTCTTCAAGAGCAAAAGTGTGAAATGATAATTGTATCCTGTTACGTTCTCCAGTTATAATTATCCATGTGCAATTGGCATAATTTGGATAGCCATGAGGAAATCCGGGGCTTTCTATCGTACCATTCGGACCCTGAACTAAACCTCCACAGTTCTGACCTGAAAAAGAAGAGCAGAGAAATAAATTAAGTACAGCAGCACTTCCCAAGTCTAACATTTCTTTCAGTGCTCTGGTAGACTAAACACACACTTATACACACGCACATATACACACCTTCAGTATTTTTATATGTAAAAACGACTGAATTCTCTTCACTATTCCAGTAGTTCCCAAACTGTGGGTCAAGACCCACGAGTGGATCAGAAGCCAATTTCAGGTGGGTTGTAAAATACCTAGAGCTGCCATACTGACAATACAAGAAGATGGGACACTGGAAAGGGGGAGGGTTATGTGGTTGTTTTGCAGGTGTCAAGGTTGTAAATTGGCTTTTCCTTTCTGACTCACTTTGTTATTGGAAAGTGGCTGAGAAATAGCCCAACTTATTGCTGCACTCTCAGGAAAGCAGCAGATTCTGGCATCACAATGATGGCACTTCAGGCCATGACATCACTCCTGGTGGGTCCCAGACAGATCATCATTCTAAAAAGTGGATCCCGATGATGCACTATTTCAATGCATATGTCAAGCAATTCATATGCAGTTGGAACCTTCTCATTCACATTTTTCTCATCCGCTGATTTGACTCAGCGCAGAGCCACTGCAGAAAAAAAGGGCTCATTACATTAAACATGTGCCATTAATTAGCAGTCAGTATTTAAAAGAAGCTTTGCTTACCATGACAACACGGCTGCAGCTATTCTTCAGGGGCTTAGAGCAAATTAGAAGCTCTGAGATAAGACCTCCTCCCTCAACCTTCAACCAGGAAGTGTGATTAATCACTTCCATTTTGCATTTTTTTTTTTTTTGGCCTAGCTTCAGGGCAGGGGGAAGAGATTTTATCGCAGAGATGATGGCTACTAATCTGCTCTAAGCCAATACCGGAATGGCTGCAGCCACGTTGCTGTGGTAAGTGAAGTTTTTTTAAAATGCTGCCTGCTAATTAATGGCATGTTTTGTTTTCTAAGAGGATTTCATATAGGGCACAATCCTAATCTGGAGTTAGGGCCAGCACAGTTAGGCCAGCAAAGTTTGGCTGGCCCGAGAGCCACCAAAAAGCACCTTTGGACCATTCTCGGGGTCAGAGAGGATAGTGCACGTCTGTGTGCTGGCCTCTCTGACTTGGGCAGCGCAATCCTAGTGCGCCCCTTGCATTGACGCGAGATCATCATGTTGACGCAAGGGGCGGAGCACCAGTGCACAGGCGCCAAGCAGCACCCCGCGTCGGCACTCCAACTCTGAAGCCAACGCTGTTTGCAACGTCGGCTTCAGAGCGCCGGCGGAGAGCCTCCCTTGCACCGACCGAAGACGGTCGACGCAAAAGATTCTCTGTCCCATTTCAGGACGGGGATTGATGAGAGGGGGGAGGCGGGACTTGGACAGCACCTGGGTGGGCTTGGGAAGTGGCCGTATGGCCACTTCTGAAGCCCGTCAGCGAGGCCGTGCGGCCTCGATTCGGGCCACATGGTCTGCTCGGATCTGCGCCAACTCTTTAGCGGGCACAGATCCAAGGAGCACATAGGGAGGGTGGATCCTCCCCTACAGTAAGGGAGTGCACGCTCCCTTACCATGCAGAGGCTCCAGTCTGTCCTAAGCAGCACTGGATTTGACACTGGCCTCGCTAATGCAGTGCTTCTTAGGACTGCGCCCTGAAGGTGGTCCAGATGTGCTTTACAGTGGCCCTTGAGCTGGCCAAACTTTGCTGGCCTAACTATGCCAGCCTAACTCCAGGTTAGGACTGCACCCTTAAAGTGGTTTTTGGCATCTACGAGGGTTCCTAGAACAGAACCTTTGCAGATAGAAATCCTCCAGCTGTAATGTCATGCTCGTTCAAAGAAGAATGTAACATGCTATATAACATTCTAAGCTGCTGCTGCCACCTAACTTGGTTAGGGTATAGTGCAGGCCGGCCGGCCAGCCTGGGTCTGCAGAAGTTAGGATTGTGCTCTTGGATTGCAAAGCTCTCCTCAAATTCTTTTCAGCCTGGGGGACAAGGTACACTTCAGCTTTCTCAAAGGGGTCGGTGTAGATCACCTGGACTATCAGCAGATGCTTAGAGTCAGGGTGGGAATACCCAATTAAAGAAAAGGCAATGGTTGGCATTATCTAGGCTAGAATCTTGTACTAAAGAGGGGAGGAGGTTGAGGCAGGACCCACTGCTGACTGGTTGAGAGGCATGATTGTATTAACACGGCCCAATATTACTCCAAATCACTTGTCTCACACGTTCACTGGGTATATAAGGGCAAGTAAGTAGCAAGTTAAATTGCCATTTCTTCTTATTGATGGCTAAGCAGGAACCATAACATTATATTGTTATGCGATATGCCATATGTGATGGCATATGTTTGTTTATTAAAGCCATCAACATATGACTAATGTATCCAATGTATAGTCTCTAACCCAGTGCTTCCCAATCTGTGGGTCACAACCCACCATTGGGAAACAAAACTGGGCCATTCCTCTTTAAGGGAAGTGGCCCAGTTTTGGATGTCCCGATGGCGCTGTAGCAATCACAGCATTGCTGGCACCCTTGGACGTTTTTATGCATCTGGTGGGTTGGGGGCCATCAGAAGGGTTGGGGAGGTCCACAGCCCCCTCTGCGGGTCCCCTTGAGCTAAAGAGAAGCCCTGTTTTGAGCTCAAAATCCTGAAAATTCTGCCCCCTAAACCCAAATGTTTCAGCAGGTGCCTGATGAAAATAATCTGTATGTGCTCAATACTACCATTATTATTATTATTATTATTATTATTATTATTAACAATAACGATGCATTTCCATATTGAACCCAGTACTGAAATAATGTTATGATTGGGCTAAAGTCATATGCTTTGGGACTGAGCCTTTGCAGAAATTAACATTTCTCTCTCTTTCTCTATCATGCAACAGCTTCTCAAGCAATAACAGCCAGCGGGAATAAGTAATGTAGCTTGGTGTGATCACATTAATATTGCTAACGCATACTTTGTTCCTGGAATAGCTAAACCCCATGCTGCGCCTTCAGTAAAACCTTAATTACCCAAATTCAAGTTTCAGTTTAGATTCTAAAATGTTTGATCATGTCTTTATCCACAACTCTTGCCCTATGCCAGTGTGGTGTGTAGTGGATTGACTCTAGATACTGGACTTGGGAGACATGAGTGCAGATTTGCTGCTGAGCCATGACGCTTACTACATTGCCCAAGGCCAGGCACAGACTCACAGTCTAAGCTGCATCATAGGGCTCTTGTGAGGATGATGTACACATTCCCTCATGCACCAATGCATGGTCCTGTGTTTCAGATAGCGCAATCCTAGATTCCACTTGGGCCAGCACAAGTCTCCTGTGTGGGCCCAGGAGTTTCACAAACGTGCCATAAAAGCATGTTTGCAATGTTGGGGAGGATGGGGGAGGGCAGAGGGACGTTGAATTGGGGCGAGGGGAAGGTGGGCCCATGCGTGAATTGGCCTGAGGAGGGGTGGGATTGGACTCTGGCATGTAGGCTGGATCTGTCCCCAGTTTGGTTGGCCCTACATGGGCCTCTCCGAGTTGCGTCAATGATTTAATTGGCACACCTCTGAGTAGGTTAAGGGATACTCGGGGTAGTTCCCTTACTGAGTTGTGCACAGCTGCCTCTTAACCAGGCTGCATAAGGTGCAGGCTGGTTGGCTTGCCTATTCCAGCCCTGGTTATGATTGTTCCCTTAAAGCAAAAACATCCTCCCCATTTTGTGTGGCACATTCTGTTCCGCTGTAGTGCCACTCCATCTGATGCCAGGGATGATCCAGGAAGTTACATCTGCCTGGACATCCTGCAGCATCTGGGAAGCTGGGCGATAGATGCAACTGATGATGATGATGATGATGCAACTGCCCAGAGCATCCCTGGCACCAGACTGGCTTGAAAATGGAGTGGCACTATAGCAGAATAGTAAGCGCCACTCACAGGAGGAGAAGATTTCTCCAGATCCGGCCCCTGGGCTGGGGTTTGGAGAATGCTGTCTTAAAGTAATGATAGGACATACATTTACAGTGCAATTCTACTTGTTTATTCAGAAGTGAGCCCTGTTGAGTTTAATAGAATTTACTCCCAGGAAAGTGTGCATAGGATGCAGCCTTAAGAACAAATCCAGAATGAAATGCCTTTCATTTTGTTTACTAAGAGAAAGGCACAGACCTCTGTATCTTACTTCTGAGCAGAAAGCATTGCTATTGGAATCAGAGTGTGTGGGGCCTCAAAATTAGGCAGGCAGTAGAAGCGTTACTTCCAGTCGTGGCTGAATTCAGACATTCTACGCAGTATGATTTTGCTCCCACTTCGTACAGTCTATCTTTTGAGGGCATACAGCTTATTAACAGGCAGCCCCTCAGCAAGTAGGCTTGGTTTGTTGTTGTTGTTGTTCAGTCGCTAAGTCGTGTCCGACTCTTCGCGACCCCATGGACCACAGCACGCCAGGCCTCCCTGTCCTCCACTAGCTTCCGGAGTTCACCCAATTTCATGTTCATCGCTTCGGTGACACTATCTAACCATCTCATCCTCTGCCGCCCCCTTCTCCTTTTGCCTTCAATCTTTCCCAGCATGAGGGTCTTTTCTAAAGAGTCCTCTCTTCTCATGAGGTGGCCAAAGTATTGGAGCTTCAGCTTCAGGATTTGTCCTTCCAGGGAGCAATCAGGCTTGACTTCCTGTAGGATGGACTGATTGGACCTCTTTGCAGTCCAGGGGACTCTCAAGAGTCTTCTCCAGCACCATAATTCGAAAGCATCTATTCTTCGGCGCTCTGCCTTTCTTATGGTCCAGCTCTCACAGCCATACATAGCTACTGGGAAAACCATAGCTTTGACTATGCGAACCTTTGTTGGCAGGGTGATGTCTCGGCTTTTGATTAAGTTGTCTAAGTTCGCCATAGCTTTCCTCCCAAGAAGTAAACGTCTTTTAATTTCATGGCTGCAGTCACCATCTGCGGTGATCTTGGAGCCCAGGAAGATAAAGTCTGTCACTGCTTCCATTTCTTCCCCTTCTATTTGCCAGGAAGTGATGGGAGTGGTGGCCATGATCTTAGTTTTTTTTAATGTTGAGCTTCAAGCCAATTTTGGCACTTTCCTCTTTCACCCTCATCAGCAGGTTCTTTAAGTCTTCCTCACTTTCTGCCATTAGAGTGGTGTCGTCTGCATATCTGAGGTTGTTGATATTTCTCCCAGCGATCTTGATTCCAGCTTGTGAATCATCCAGCCCTGCCTTCCTCATGATGTACTCTGCATATAAGTTAAATAAGCAGGGTGACAGGATACAGCCTTGTCGTACTCCTTTCCCAATTTGAAACCAGTCGGTTGTTCCATGTCCAGTTCTAACTGTTGCTTCCTGGCCCACGTACAGGTTTCTCAGAAGACAGATAAGGTGGTCTGGTACTCCCATCTCTTCAAGAACTTGCCACAGTTTGTTGTGATCCACACAATCAAAGGCTTTAGCATAGTCAATGAAGCAGAGGTAGATGTTTTTCTGGAACTCTCTGGCTTTCTCCATGATCCAGCGAATGTTGGCAATTTGATCTCTAGTTCCTCTGCCTCTTCGGAAACCAGCTTGTACATCTGGTAGTTCTCGATTCACATACTGCTGAAGCCTAGCTTGTAGGATTTTGAGCATCACCTTGCTAGCATGTGAAATGAGTGCAATGGTGCGGTAGTTTGAACAATCTTTGGCATTGCCCTTCTTTGGGATTGGAATGTAAACTGATCTTTTCCAGTCTTGTGGCCACTGCTGGGTTTTCCAAATTTGCTGGCATATGGAGTGCAGCACTTTGACAGCATCATCTTTTAAGATTTTCAGTAATTCCACTGGAATGCTGTCACCTCCACTAGCTTTGTTGTTAGTGAGGCTTTCTAAAGCCCACTTGACTTCACACTCCAGGATGTCAGGTTCAAGCTCAGTGACCGCACCATTGTGGTTATCAGGAACATTGAGATCGGCCTTATAGAGTTCCTCTGTGTATTCTTGCCACCTCTTCTTAATCTCATCTGCTTCTGTTAGGTCCTTGCCGTTTTTGTCCTTTATTGTGCCTACCTTAGCATGAAATTGTCCTTTGACATCTCCAATTTTCTTGAAAAGATCTCTAGTCTTTCCCATTCTATTGTTTTCCTCTATTTCTTTGCATTGCTCATTGAGGAAGGCCTTCCTATCTCTCCTTGCTGTTCTCTGGAAATCTGCATTCAGTTGGGTATATCTTTCCCTTTCTCCCTTGCTTTTGGCTTCCCTTCTTTCCTCAGCTATTTTTAAAGCCTCTTCAGATAGCCACTTTGCCTTCTTGCATTTCTTTCTCTTTGGGATGGTTTTAGTTGCTGCTTCCTGTACAATGTTACAGACCTCCGTCCAAAGTTCTTCAGGCACTCTGTCTACCAAATCTAAGCCTCTAAATCTGTTTGTCACCTCCACTGTATATTCGTTTGGGATCTGATTTAGGTCATACATGGAGGGCCTAGTGCTTTTCCCTACTTTTTTAAGTTTAAGCCTGAATTTTGCAATAAGAAGCTCATGATCTGAGCCACAGTCAGCTCCAGGTCTTGTTTTTACTGCCTGTATAGAGCTTCTCCACCTTTGGCTGCAAAGAATGTAATCAATCTGATTTCGATGTAGACCATCTGGTGAAGTCCATGTGTACAGTCGCCGTTTGTGTTGCTGGAAAAGGGTGTTTGCTATGACTAATGTGTTCTCCTGACAAAACTCTATCAGTCTTTGCCCTGCTTCATTCTGTACTCCAAGACCAAACTTGCCTGTTACTCCTATTACCTCTTGACTGCCTACTTTAGCATTCCAATCCCCTATGATGAGAAGGACATCTTTTTTGGGTGTTAATTCTAGAAGCTGTTCTAGGTCTTCATAGAAACGGTCAACTTCTTCCTCTTCAGCACCAGTGGTTGGGGCGTAGACTTGGATTACTGTGATGTTGAAAGGTTTGCCTTGGATCCGAATGGAAATCATTCTATCATTTTTGAGATTATACCCCAGTACTGCTGTTCTCACTCTCTTGTTCACTATGAAGGCTACTCCATTTCTTCTAAGGGATTCCTGCCCACAGTAGCAGATATAATGGTCATCTGAATTAAATTCTCCCATTCCTGTCCATTTTAGTTCCCTTTCATGGATCACTGCCTTGTCGTGGCGAAGGGGCTTGAGTAGCTCAATGAAGCTGTGAGCTATGCCATGTAGGGTTACCCAAGATGGACAGGTCATAGTAGAGAGTTCTGACTAAACGTGATCCGCTGGAGAAGGAAATGGCAACCCACTCCAGTACTCTTGCCAAGAAAACCTCATGGATTACAAAACTAAAAGGCTTGGTTTACGACAAACAAATTTACTATCTATCGTGCTGAGCTCATTAATCCCATGAATACAAGTATGCCAAAGCTCAGAATTACAGTTAAGCTTAAAATCAATCTGTTTTGTAATGAACAAAATAACTGTACAGACAGAAAGTTGTGGGGAGAACATTTTGTACATAATGCTTAGAATCTCACACACAGTTTAGGTACAAATTTAATCCTAGCACTTGCTGTTATACTGAAAGCAAAAATTATTTCAGGCTACAATTTTATTTATTTTAAACTTCCCACAAGTACGTCTCCGATTCTAAATCTTTGACCAAAATGCTATCAAATGCTTGTGGGAGTTCCCAAATCTTAACACAAAAGATTTAATAAAAAAAGATTTGTGGGTTAAATCTAAGGGCTAATAAGCAATCATTTTCTACTAAATTTAAATCAGCAGCTCTAAATAAATAGGTAGTAAAGCTGTGTGAATTCATAAGGCCTTTATAAAGAGAAGGATTTCCTAGCCTGTCTGTGGTTATTCCAACCAAGCCATCATAAATCAGACATTGCCACAATTCTTTCCCTAAATGTAATGCTTTTCATAATTAAGTAGTTCCTAAAAATGTATTTATATCCTGTTAAACATAGCTTGAAGCAGAGTAGAGGAAGAGAACACTCAATTGGTAATAGGAAGCTGTCACCAGCTACATTATATAAATGCTTCTTTCTTGCTGCATAATGGCTATTACCCTGCATACCCGACACAACAGGGTATTCTAATATAGCAGAGCCAGTTTTATCGTATGTCTAAATACAGGTCATTATTCAGTTTAGCTAGTCTTATGTCACTTATGTATCTCCTTTCAATCATAGACTTATCAGGGCAGCTTACTGACTATAAAAGACTATAAAATAATAAAAACTACAAAAAATAAAATGCAGTAGTAATATGGACAGTTTGCAGGGCGTTATTCTAAAGCAGTGACATTCCTACAGGGGGCAAAATGCAAAGTTTTGCAGGAACCTGAGTTCCTGTGTAACACGGCCCCTCCCCTTCACCTTCAGGGCCATTCGCAGCTAAGAGGTTTTATTCTCTCTAAGCAAAACTTAGTGTTTTGTCTCCCGCTGGGAACGCCATTGCTGTAAAATCCAAAGCCCTACATGGTCTTAAAAATTGGTCACCATAGGCCCAGCAAGATGTTACAAAAGATACAAGGCTCCCTTTTGAGAAGGTTCTAACTTCTGTGGTTTCCACCAACCACAGTTCTGAAGCAGCATCTCTACAGCTGATCTTAAAGACCAGATGGGTTCTCATAGGAGAAGACAGTCCATAAGGTATCCCAGTAGCATGGGTGGACAGATAAGCACAATGCCAGCTGGCTCAAACAGCAGGGCAGAGACTAGTGCAGTGCAGAATGTCAGCAATGGCAGGTCAAATGGTAAGTAGGTAGCAAGCACCCTTTTCTCCACTAAATACAGAGCAAGTGCAAAACCAGGAGTTGACAAAATGTTCTGCATATGTTCCCAATAAAATCTGACAACCCTGGAATGTGTTTGTAAGATAATTTTAAGTGTGAGAGTGGCAAGCTCATTGAGGTTGCAGGACAAGAATAAATGTGATCTAGGTAAATTCAACAATGGAGTGCAATCCAATTTTGCAATCCTTGATGTTCATAATCCAATAATAGACAATCCAACATATCTATTGTCTTCCTTTGAATTCAACAAATACATACACTGTAGAAATCATGAAATATTACTCTCCTGAGAGAGAGAGGAGAGAGAGAGAGAGACTCTGACCTAATGCTAGATAATGTCACCTACAAGCTCTAAGATAAGACTGACAAAGCAATAAAACATTATTTTGTTACTTAGCTCAGGTTAATTGTTGGACAGAAAACATCAGAACCTCTCAAATAGGACTTTAAACAGCTTTCAGGCAGGAAGGGTGGCAAAACAAAGCCACCGTCCTTAATTTCAATCATACCTGCTCTCTCTCATGATCTAATTGTAATTAATTGAACTGCTGTCCTCCCTTACCTCCCACTGCATAGATATATCTGTTACCAAAAAGAGCTCAGTTTTAGGGGAATTAATATATTTTACAGCTTCAGCTCAGTTGGAACATGGCATCATAGGCTGGATAAACAAGACAGCGTAATGCAGAAATCCCCGTTCCCTCAAGAAGGGACTGAGAGAAATGCTTCCAATAAAATGGTGTCTTTATCAAGAGAAAGATACAAAATAGACACTTAAAGCATTAATAAGCTAGTGTAATACCTTGATCATAGTGTACCTATTGTGCTGAGTGCAGTGTATTCGGTGCATCTGATAGAAATCAGGGGAAAGGGTTTGTAGGGTAGGAGTGCCTGCTCTGTTACCCCAAGTGGCTAGCACTAAAGACAAGGAAGGAAGGGCAAAAAGAGGGGTTAGGGAATCAAAGCGCCGAGATAGTTTCCTATCCAGACGTAGGGTCCATTGGTCAGCAGTTCTGTGTGCAGGGTGATGGGCACTCAAGGAGCGACCCTTTCAGCAGTGTGTGGACACTCAGAGAGTGACCTTTGGGAGCAGGATGGGGACACTCCAAGGACTGAACATTTGCTAGTCAAATTACCTTAGTATTTAAGAGTGGTTTGTTTGTTTTTAGTTGCTTCTACATGCAGGGGGATTAATGTGCAACTTTGTGTGTACTGGCTTCAATGTATGAATGGATAACTTGGGTATGAATGAAGGGAATTCCTCCTAATCAAGCAGGATGTGAACACAGCTAGTGGTGTCAGCGAAAATATACATTACTCTGGTAAATACATCAAGACGGCCAGCAACTTAGAATGAGGTTTGCATAAGTTAATGTAAAATGTAGGTTTTCAAAACACAAGAGTTCCTGGAATTGCATTCAGTAAATACAAAATGTAAACAATGCAGACGCCTGACAGGATTACATTCGTCTAGAGATGAGAAATGAGATTATCGTTTTCCTTCCAGGATGTGTGGTAACGGTGGGGGGGGGCAGATAAAGAGTTTTCAGACTTGACCAAAATCTTGTGACCTCTGTCTCTCAGGGTTCATCCTGAATTTTGGCTGTAGGCCTGTGGATTGTTGCTTGATTTTAGAGTCCATTATATTACTATAACCATGAATAAGGTAAAATAAAGAAAAAGAGAGCTTTACTGGTAACATATCTTGCTATAAAGCTCAAGTCTGATAGGTTGAGAAGGAGACCTGGATTCCATATAGCATATTGTACTTTGTGGTTTAGCAGCCCCATCCTAAAGGCATGCTATGCTACCAGATTGAGCATTCAGGTGATGTAAATGTAATGTGCAAAAGGCGACACACCGGCCACTGCTGGCCACTGCTGTAAAATGGCAGCTACCCAGATAGGACCGCACAGGGGAGTGAGAGATGGGAAGGGGGTGGAACAAGGTAAGGGAGGGTATAATGGGGAGGTGATGGGAGCAGGAGCAATGGTGGATTAGAATCAATCAATCAACAGTATTTATATACCACTTTTCAACGTAAGTTCACAAAGCAGTTTACAGGTAAATGAGAAAAATAAAGTTAAATGGCTCCCTGTCCCAAAAGGGCTCACAATCTAAAAAAAAAAGAAGAACACCACCAGGCAACAGCCACTAGAAAAGACACTGTGCAGGGGTGAAAAGAGACAATTACTCTCCCCCTGCTAAATATAAGAGGAACCGCACTGGAAAAAGTGCTTCTTGCCTAGTTAGAAGGGGAATGGGGGGGGGGGGAGGTATTAACAACAACTTCTGAATCCTTACCATCTTCTTGGACTCAATCCACTTCTTGGGCTCAACGCACCAGTCCACTTTCATGGACTGGTGCAGTAGAGTCTTGTCCACAGGAGGCCTCTGGAGTCCAAACTTGCATGCAGGATGCAGAAGATGCCATGTTGGCACTGCTGCATCACGATGCAGGGAATTACAGTAGGACTGGGCTGTAGGTGTTCTTGGGTAGAAGCCATGCATCAGATTATACGTTCAAGATCCCCTTGTCTCAACCCTTTTCCCTCTGAGGGAGGAGGAAGGACCGCCTTGATCAGGCAAGAAGAGGTTTATGGACATTTTACAATACTATATCTTCCATTTCTTTCCCATAAAGAGCGGTGTTTTTTGTTTGTTTGTTTGTTTGTTTGTAAATAAGATTTTGAAAAATCAAGTATAACATTATTTTGGGGAGCTTACAACAAACCTCGAGATGAGAGTACATCTGTCAGCTTTGACTGAAACTATTCCTGGACTCTCCCCCACCCCCAACATGACTAAGGGTGCAATCCTAACCAACTTTCCAGCACCAGGGTAAGGGCAAGGCAGCAGCACAGTAAGGGAACAAACATTCCAATACCTTGAGGAGGCCTCCATGACTACTTCTCCACTGCAGAATGCAGAACATGCCCCATTGGTGCAGCTATGTCAGGGATGGAAAGTTGGCTAGGATTGTGCCCATAATGTTATTAAACTAAGGAGACCCAGTTAAAACCTCCAAGTTTTGTTTCAATAGTCTGTTGGAGACGGGTGCTGATTCTTAGAAACTACAGGTCAGTCCTGGAGGGTAGGCCTGGATGTGAAAAATATGTTTATTAATTAATTTGCTTTAAAAGGAAAGAAAGAAAAAGAAGCTCAATATACCCCCAAAGTAGCTTGCAAACGAATAAAAAAAATAAAACCAACAAAACCGCAATAAATAATAGTGAGCAATGAAATTATGGACATCCCATCAATGGGATACTGTTAATGAACTGGAGACATTTCCAACAAAAACTTTACTAGTTAGTACAGATCCATTAAATATTATGACCACTTAATGGATATATCCTGATGTTATATTAATTACATTTTTCAAAAGCAAGTGTAATTTGAACCTGTTATCCAACCATTAATTCATGAAAAAAAGAGAACATTGTGATATTTAGTAGTCTTCATAAAAATCCAAAGATAAATGAAAAGAGTGCAAGGGTATCTCTTAACATTTTAAGCAGAAAATTGACTATTTAGAAAATGTTGTATATAATATACCAGGTTATATACAATATTTCTTAGTCAATTTTCTGCCTAAAATATTCAGAGAAACTCCTCAAAAGATTAATTTTATCTATCCCTACTCTTCTATTTAAGCCATTACACACATTTATGTCCTTTCACCAGTGACCCATTAAATCAATTTTGTCCAACATGTGATGGTTGAGATGACTGATTCAGCCAGCTGGAGACAACTTTATAATAGAAAATGGACAATGTGTTTAAGATTTGTGGACAGAATTAACAGTTCAGTGCTGAAAATGGCCTAGCGTGTGGTTTTTTTCCAAGTCATGTGATCATACTAACCCAGGAGTGGTCAAGTAAGGTAACATGATTCTATTATACAGTGTGTACTCAAAACTATTATATCTAGGCGTGATTCAGGGCCAGCCAATGAATGAAGTGAACTGAACCTGCTACATCAGGTGCGGGATTGGTGAAGGCAGCAGATTGATGTAGGGCCCCATTTCCCTGCCTTGTCAGGTGTCTGTCTTGCCTTTTCTCTGCCCAGCAGTAATCCCTATCACAGACTGTGTGAGGTGGGCTGCAAAGGGCGACCCTCATTGCTCATGGAGAAGGAAGAGGGTGACTGTGGCCCTGGCCAGACTGGCATTGGGAGGCTGAATCAAATTTGCTTCAGCTCTCCCTCCTGCAGAAAGGGCCATGGCTCCCCCTGAGTGAGGAGATACTATGAGTGGAATTTCCATCTCACAAGAGCACACAGCTCGCTCGCAGAGCAAGGAACGAGAAAACTGAACACAGCTGAGCTCTGCCGGTTTCCTACGCATGGAAGAAGGGCTAGGCAAGGGAGCCGATAATTTGTGGATGAGTTTTTAACTATATGACCAGCTGCCTTCTTTAATTCCCACCGCTCCTTCCAAAGCTAGAACCAGCTGAATAAATACACTAGGACATGGGTGCAATCAACCCCCTCCTTTTCTGAACTGAGGTGCAGCCGGTGGGCAAGGCACACCCCTCTCCCACTCAGAGTGAAATCGGGAGGAAGAAACCCCAGCAGTATTTTCCCATTCCCCCCCCCAGCAAAGAACAGACCTTGAGAACATCAACCGATGGGCTGTAAACTCAGTCACAACATAACAGAAACAACCATGAGCAGAGGAGAAGGGGAGCAAGTGACAGAATCAGGCTGGGCTCTTCTATAATTCCTCATCTTTATTAAAAAAAAAAAAAAGAGCCTACAGGTATGCACTTGAGAGTAAGCCAACTGAACTGCACTGCCAGCAGCATAAGGCCCATTACAGCTGTCACAAAACGTGGCCAGCCATTCAACACAGCCTGGGCACCACTGCAAGCAGCAAGTGGCCAGATCCAGGCACCAGCATACCATGAAAGACTGCCAGTGCCAGTAAGTCACACGGGGGTTAGGAGGAAGGCAGGGGAGGGACAGAACAGGGTAGGGAGGGTGAGTAATGGAACAGCAATGGGAGCAGATTAGGGCCAGGATGGGGCAGCAGCAGCAGCATAGGCCAATATCCGAACCCACTTCCTGGTCTTGATCCCATGACCCAGGTCCATGCACCCACCTGCACTGGCCTCTGCACCATGCCCGCCACTTCCTGGTCACCACGTAGTGCTTCATGGCACTTTTGCTATGGCCGTTGCCAGGGCAGCATGCCTGAGACTGGCCCTGCGGCCCTGGAGGATTGGACCATAAATTTTAACATTGTTTTCTGCATATGTGTATTGTTTACTCATATGTATACGGTGATGGGATTATCTTTGTTGTCGTAAATGTATAAATCAGTGATTTTAAATCTTTTCCATCTCATGGCACACATGCAAGGCACTAAAATGGTCAAGGCACACCATCAGTTTTTTAACAATTGACAAGGCAGATGGTGTTGCTAGTGGGTGTGGGTGTCTCACAACCCCCAATGGCCCTACTAATAAATAAATTACCCTTTACCAAATTCCCGTGGCATACCTAAGGACCATTTGTGGCACAGTGGTTGAAATTGGCTGCTATAAATAACCGTGCACTTTTGTAACAGTAAGGTAAAAGGTAAAGGTTTCCCCACGACCGAATGGTCTAGTGACCGACTGTAGGGGGTGGTGCTCATCTCCGTTTCTAAGCTGAAGAGCTGGTGTTTGTCCAAGCTTCCGTGGTCATGTGGCCAGCAGGACTATACGCCGTGGCGCACAGAACGCCTTTACCTTCCCTCCAAAGTAGTCCTTATTTATTTTAGGTGCATTTTTAGGTGCTTTCAAACTGCTAGGTTGGCAGGAGCTGGGACAAGCAATGGGAGCTCACTCCATCACGCAGTCTCGAACTGCCAACCTTCCAGTCAGCAGCTTGGTGGTTTACGCAGCGCCACCACATCCCTGTTTTTGTAACAGTGCACAACCTTATATCTGATCTGTTACATCTGAGCAATTGCTCTGTAATTAAAGAGAAAAGAAATATGGAAGCTTCTGAACTAGAAGCTGCTTTGAGTGGGTAATCACTCCAGATCAGAACCTTAGGGGAGCAGCTGGTTCCCCAACAGTGCCAACATCCTTCAGTATGCCCTGAAGTGGCTTGCTGGCTCCTGGCCATTAACTCTTCCACTAGGGTTCCACATCAGCACTGACCTTCCAGGCAGAATATATGTGGTGCAGTAGGTTCCTCTATCTTCACCATAATTGGAAGTTCACAAAAGAGGCAACCTGTGCTATCCTACGCTGCCTGTTGCATCAACACTACATCATAGCGTCGACGTGACTGGGTGAGTGCTGACACGGGACCGCCCCTGCATCGGCGCTCGAGCAATCGGACTAGCGCTGCAGGCAGCATCAGTCTCACTATGCCCATGCAGAGCTTCTCTCATGTCAGCCAAAGCTGGCTGGCACGAGAGAGGCTCTGTGCTGGGGCAAGCAAGTGATTGGCGGCAGGAGGGAGATTGTGGGCGGGGGGAGGGCGGGATGTGGGCGGGCTTGGGAATCAGCCATTAGGTTGAATCCCAAGCCCAATTGTGAGGCCGTACAGCCCCGATTCAGGCAGCACGGTCTCCTCAGATCTACACCTGCTGTTTCTAAGTAGCGCATCAGGGAGGTTGGAGCCTCCCCTACAGTAAGGGCATGAACATGTCCTTGCCGCAGGGAGGCTCCATCCTCCTCAACTCAGCCTTGGATTTGATGCTGGCCAGCCGGCCTTGCCAATTCAACTCTGGGTAGGATTGTGCTCTCAGTTAAAGAATTCATAAGCCTTTGCTACAGCTTCAAAACAAACTTTACTAAAATTCATATTTAGATAAAGAGAAAATGCCAGCAATCCAATGATGCATCATTAATCTCAATGCATTTAAAACCGAGTATTATCACAATACCATGTTGAAAAAGCACAAAACCTTTAATGATAATTAATTCTTGTTAATTATTAAAGTTGCTTTGGGGCATAAAAATTCCAACTGAGCAGTCAGCTCCATCACAAACACCTCTGCTTCTGCAGTTTAAATAAAAATTTATGAGCTGATTTGGGTGATTTGTAATCATGGTTAAAGTGAAGATCAAGTTGGGGCGTATTTTGTACTTCAGTAATGCGCACTGAACAAGATTGATCTATAGCGTACTTTGTTAAAAAGGGGGGGGGGACAACAATAAGATGTAGATTCAAGTGTCCTTGAATTTAAGGTATGACTAGGTCCTCTTTAGTTTAATAAATCAATAAATAAATGTTTTAGTTAACAAATGATTGCTTTCTGCCTGCATCAGTCGAAACACTGATCCAGCTGCCAGGAAGGTTATGAAAGGTGTTTTTTGCTTTTTTTGCTTTTTTTTAACCTTTGAAATCCACAAATCTGATGTTTAGCCTCCAGATATGTTTTTATTGATTATGTTCATTAATCACAAAAGCTCCCACATTCACATAAACTCAGATAAAGTGCTTTGAAAGTTGGATTGTGGCAATTTTCAAGGTTACTTCTAGACACCATGAAAGAAGGGCCGAAAAAAAATATCACTCCAGTCACTCAGGCTTGCAAACACTTGAAAACATTTTTTAATTCCCCCCTACACATTTTAATTATATAGATGGCATATATGAAGTCATTCTCTTTACAACAACCCTGAGAAATAATTAGAGCATTGACTGACCTAAGGCCACCCTGTGAGTTTTATGGAAAAGTAGAGATTTGAAACCAGGTTTACACTATTCAAGTTACATGTTCTGGACTTTTAATAACAACAACAACATTCTAAACCAGTGGTTTCCAAACTGTAGATTTGGACCCACCAGTGGGTCACAAGCCAATTTCTGGTGGGTGGCAAAGCATCTAGAGCTGCCGTATTGAAAATATGCAAAGATGGGACACTGGAAAGGGAGAAGGCTATTGGAAAACGGCTGAAAAATAACCCAACTTATTGCTGCATTCTCAGGAAAGGTGCAGGCTCTAGCATCACAAGAAGGGCACGTCCAGCCATGACATCACTTCCAGTAGGTTCCAGATAGATTCTCATTCTAAAAAGTTGATCCTGATGCTAAAATGTTTGAGATCCACTGTTCTGACATTTCTCAACACTGCTCCCTCTATGTACCACTTGCCACAGTGCTCTCCTCAGAGGTACCAGCGAAAGTAATGTGATGATTTCTGGGTTTAGAGACCACAACAGGAGCTTCCAAGGACAGTAAGAGGCTCAGGGTGAGTGGGCAGGTGTTTTTTTTTTTTTTCTCATGTGCAAAAACCATGCATTTTACCTCTGCCCACCAGGCCAGGCCTCTTGCTGCCGCTGGAAGTTCCTGTTGCGATCTCGCTGCCAGAAAGTAAGTGCCAGGCATACTACCTAACACTGCCTCACGTACCTGTTCTAAACTGCATACAATTCTTCTCATAGCATAACTCTCATAACATTCCAGAAGTCAAGTGATCATCAAGGCAGCACCATAGAATAAACTGTTAATATAATCTAATATGTAGGAAATGGTGGCTACGAAGTACCTGATGGCAATGCACCTTTCAGGCCACCATAAATGGACTGACAGCAGCAGATTGTGAGATCCAGTGGAAGTTTATCAGTCCCCTCCTCCAAGCCTTTAAAGCTATTTGCTATTCTGAGAACTGGTTCAGAGGCTTTGCTCTCCAAGCTGCAAATGGCTCTGAAAGTGAGGGGGAAGGGACATTTTACACAAGAGCTCAGGCTCCTGCAAATGTTAGCTCTTGCCCCCCCCATAGGAACACCATTGGTGAGATCTGCTGCTGTAAATTGGGAATAGGATTGAGCCATTATAGTCTACAATGGCAAAACATAGTTGCTAAAACAAAAGAAATAGTTTTAAATGCTGAATGGATAAAGTCAATTTATGCAGTACAAGTTGCAAGGGTAGTAGTAAATGGAGAATTGACTAAAACATTTGAGATGAAAAAAGAACACGACAAGGATGTCTGCTATTACCATTGCTGTTTATACTGGCTTTGGAAGTTTTGGGTAGAGACATCAGACAGGATGAAAGAATACAAGGTGTGCAGGTTAAGAATGAAAGATTTAAATTCAATGCATTTGCAGATGATTTAGTATTAACTTTAGAAAAGCCATTAAAAGATGTGGAGTTATTAATGGTTAAAATTAAAGAATTTGGATCTCTTGTAGAAATAAATAAGCAGGAAACAAAAATATTGACTAAAAGCATGAAGGTACAAGACCAGTAAGAGTTTATGAATAAAATGGGTGTTAAGGTGGAAAAATGTTAAATATTTAGGTATTGTATTTAAAAGTATGAATTGTATGCTATATCAAAATAATTATGTTAAAATTTGGAGTGAAATAAAAAAAGATTTTGTAAGATGGAAAATGTTGAAGCTGTCTTTATTAGTATAGGGAGGATATTGTTATCAAGATGAATGCCGTACCAAAAATTGTGTTTCTCTTTCAGATCATATCAGTTTTATCATCTGCTGCACCATTTAAAGAGTGGCAAAAAGGTATCAAAATTTATTTGGCAAGGGAATAAACCAAGAGTAGAATATAAGATTTTGCAAGATACAAAAGAGAGAGGAGGATTAGGGTTACCTAATTTGAAGATATATTATGCAGCATGAGGTTTCTTATGGTTGAAAGAATGGTTGCTGTTACAAAGTAGAAGACTGTTAGAAGGTTGTAATTTGATGTTTGGCTGGCATGGATAGCTGTGGTATGAAAACTAAAAGCAAATGTGGAATTTAAGAATCATTATTATGTCAGATATGCATTGTGGAGGATCTAGAATAGATATAAAATAGATTTTATGGTAAAATCCCATTATGGATTATGGGGTACATCTTCGAGAGAACGATGGTTGTTGTAAAGGAATTTATTAATCTTTTCATAAGGGGAATGCAAAATGAAGACAAGAGAAGAAATACTGGAAGAAGGATTTAACTGTCAATGGTTCTCATATGCACAATTGCAGGAGAGGTTTAAAGTAGGTAAAAAGGCATATGGATTTGCAGAAGGAGAGTCAATAATAGAATTACAATTGAGTTCAGAGGATCAGGTTATTTTCTAAACTGTATAAATTATTGCTGAAATTTGAGACAGAAGATGAGCAGGTCAAAGAATGTATGATTCATGGGCTAAAAATGTGGGCCATGAAATACTAATGGAACAATAGGAAAAACTGTGGTCAAAACAATTGAAATTGTTGTTTTGGTGATATTTTTTTCTAAAATTTCTTGATTAAAATAGCAAATTGGGGTGCTGTGTGTTTTTTGTTCTATATTCTCATTCCAAGTTCTCATTTTTATTAATTTTAAATTCTTTATAAGTATACTATTAATTTTAAATGTTTTAAAATGATATAGGTGATATAGTGTCAGCAGATGCAGCCACAGCATTTTCTAACTGGGAAAGTACTCTATTTTAATTTCTGGGAAATATCTTAAACCCCAAAATGCGGTGTTTTGTGTTTTTATTCAGACATTTTTACCTCCAAAAGGTGGTGTTTTTGTGTTTTTATGTGCTGTTAAAGCAAAACAAACAAACAAACAACCTAACCTTGGGGTATGTGTCTATCCCCTTTGCTAGATACAGCTGACTCCAAGAGTAGTTAATTGTTTTCCAAATCTTAAGAGGACCTACCTGCTTTGTTTTCCAAACCCTAAAAGCAGATGATTGGTTACCTGGTAGGGATAAATTCTGTCCCAGAAATGTAGAATCCAAAAATTAAAGAGGTGCTGAATTTTTCTTTCTTTCTACTATTTGTGTCGGAAGTGAATTAGATGCCAATGTTTTATTTCATGCCACTGTACCAATTGCAACTGTTCAGAACCAGGCAGAACAATATGATAAATGATGCTTCTACTAAAGGCAGCATTCTAGATCCGGTTCCTCCTCACTCATGACGTTGAACACTCAAGAGCTCTTCATGCATGGAGGGGCTACTGACAGAGTAGAGGAAGTGACAGTAGAGGATTCTTGCAGGCAGTACAACATGTGCAGGGAAGGAAGGAAAGGATTCCATGGGGAACCGGATTGTTCCCTTAACAGTGTAACTAAAAACAAGAACCATTGACTAAAACAGTGCATGGTAGCTGTAATTTTAAGATCATTATATACTGCCATTATAAATAAGTTGAATCCTTTTCGACAAATGTGCCTCAGACAATGTGTACACATTAAAAATAATAAAACAGTCATAAAATCAAGAATGTAGAAAGCAGAAATGGATTGACTTGAATATTTAAGGGCTTTTCAGGCTCACGTTGCCACATTGCTTTTTCCAAGGTGAAACCTCCTACATAGCTTGTTTCTATGCCAGACCTGGCATAGTAATTAACAAGCCTGAATGCCTGTCTAAGCTGAAATGCTTTGTAATATAAATGTAAGTCTGAAAAGTTAATTCCCCCTGTTGTAATCAATCTTCTCATTACTTTGAGGCAATTCTTGTTTCCCTCCTCCCATATAAAATTTATCTAAGAATTGTTTGCTGCATTTTCAATTTAGAGTCTTTATATTTAATGAAGTTCTCTTTGATCAAACAGCCATTATATATCAACATGATTGCCGCCATATCTCGAAACTATATCTCAGCACTTTTTTCAACACAAGAAAATCTAAAAGACTCATAGATCAGTACTCGCCTAGGCTTCAAGGTAATGTGGAAATTAAACGTAGTAGACATGCATTTCTCTGATGAAGCACTTTTTAAAGAAGTATATTTTTAATTATTTCAAGTTTTTTAAAGGTTTTTTTTTAAGTTCTACATCAATGCTTCTTATCTGGTGCTGTTGTATTCTGGGCAATGAAAGTCTTTTACTCCTCAGTTACCTTACTATTCTAATAGGTGGTGTATAACTAGCTTCGAAGAATCAGACAGCTGGAAGAATGTAGTATCACTACCAAAAGGATACACTCTTGTGTTTACATTACAATTGTTCTCATAGGTTTACACAAACACAGACCCAGAAATGAGATGCTCGATAAGTCAAGAAGTTTCAAGTGATATAAAAATATGCACTCCTGAAATGCAAACAGGAATTCTTGGACTGCAGCAATTGCACAACTATGAAACAACCCAGACAGAAAGCAAGATTAGGACAAAATATTATGTAAAAACACTGAACTAAAAGCATTTCTTTAAAAAAAAAATCTCACTTGAATCCTTTAACAATCGCAAAAGTAATATAGCAAGGGTAAGGTCTGCACTTGCCCAGCTTTCCATGACCCACCTGACATCAGGTTGCGGCCCACCAAGTGGGTCCCAACCCACAATTTGAGAAACAGTGGTCAAGTGGAAGGTAATAAGCGTCTGTTTTCCAATAGGGTGTCCCAAGAGTGTCCTTGACTTCATCAATGAAATGCTGAAAGTGCGAGTTCAAGAATTCAGAATCTATTTATGTATTTATTTAATAGATTTTTATCCCACCTTTCCTCTGCCAGGGCAGATACTCAAGGGGGCTCACAATTATTGGGAAAATATGCAGTACATAAAAATAATAAACAATAAAATAAATCACTGACATATATATAATCAGGGTACAATAAAAATCATTGAAGGAAGGTCGAAGTATTTACAATGCAGGTACTGCTACGGAGACACAAAGGGCAGACAAGTCAACACAAAACACCAGATGGAACAGAAAAGACTTGAGCCCTTGCTGAAATTCCATGCGGGAGGAGGTAGATCTTAGATGCCCTGGCAGGGGGTTCCATAGTTGTGGTACCGGTACTGAGAAGGTTGGTCCCCCCGCCACCAACCACTTGCAGGAACACCCCCCCTCAGAGGGTGCTCCTGAATATATAGGTGAAGGCAGTTCCTCAGGTGACCTGGATCTGAACTGTGAAGGGCTTCAAATGTCAAAACCAGCACCTTGAATTGGGACCCGGAAATAAATGGGAAGCCAGTGCAGTCACTGAAGCAGCAATCCAAAGGAATGAAACTGCTAGCTTCCATAACCACCTTGGCAGCCGCATTCAGCACTAATTGCATCTTCCAAACTGTCATTAAGGGCAGCCCCACATAGAGCGCATTACAGTAATCCAATCTTGAAGTCACTAGGGCAGCAATGTTCAAACTCTCATGTAGAGTTTGAACTGCGGTAAATGATTGCAGGGGTGACTGAACTGCTGCGACACGATCCCCAGAATTGCGTTGGCAGTGGGAAGAAAGGGGCTTTTTCTGATCTTACCTGAGGTCATGGCAGCCCTCCAAGGAGTGCTGGGAGCCTGTGGATCCCTCTGCAGTATTCCCCATGCCTCAGAATACTGATAAAACGCTATTGTGCCCCACTACCTGGTTGCGATCGCAAAATGGAAAGTGGGGCACAATTGCATCTTTTTCAATGTTCTGAGGCACAGGGAGCACTGCAGAGGGTTTCTGCAGGTTTTCCGCACCCCTTGAAGGGCTGGTATGACCCCAGGTAAGGTCAGAAAAAGCCCCTTTCTTCATGCTGCTAGCACGATCCTGGGGATCACGTTAAAGAAGTTCAGTCACCCCCAGCCCTTAAAAGCAACACAGCAGGGCTTTGCAGGATGGGGTATCACGGTGCCCCAGTTTGAAAATCTCTGCACTAGGGCATGGAGCACCATGGTCAGGTCTGATCAATTCAAGTAAGCTGGGCAAATGCACCCCTGGCCACCGCTGCCACCTTATTCTCCAGGGAGAGCTGTGAGTCCAGGAGCATTCCCACACTGCACCCGCTCCTGCAGGGAGAGTGGAACCTCATTAAGAGTGGGGAAATGACTCAGTACCTGCATAGAAGATTACCTGACCAGGAGGGCCTCTGTCTTTTCTGGATTCAATCTCAACCTATTGACCCTCATCCAGATCCCAACTGCACTCCAGGACTACCACAGACTTCCTGGAATAAGATGGCAAGGAGAGATAGAGCTGGGTGTCACTCCACTCCAAATCCCAGGATGATCTCCCCAGTGGTTTCATGTAGATGTTAAAAAGCAAGGGGGACAACATAGAATCCTGTGGCACCCTATACTGTAGCGGCCAGGAGCTGAACATGTGCCCCCAGTACCACTATCTGGGATCTGTCAGCCAAGAAGGAACAGAACCACCACAAAGCAGTGCCCCCAATCTAATCCCCAACTCTGCCAACTGACCCAGAAAGATACTAAGTTGACATAGTTTCCCTTCAAACATCCATAGATGTTTGTTCCATGTTCATTTCAGCATAAGGCTTCTGTGCTGTTGCTGAAAGCATATAAAATAAAGTAAAACAAAGCAAAAAGTTCATGCTTCATGAAAATAGTACTTATGGGGTTGTGGTTGCTTAGCAACCAGTAAGTAGAACAGTAGAGAAAAAGAACACACACAAATACAGCAACTTTTTCAACAAAAGAGAGTCATAATTGTGCAATGCCAAAACCATCATCAAAACCTACTCCCTACTTATGTCCAATCAATTCTACTGAAATCATCAAAGCAAGGACTAAGAGATCTCTCTGATGAACATCTATAAGCAGAACAAGGCCCAGATAGGACTAGGCCATAATAAAGGTACAGGGTGATTCATTAGAAACTGGTGGTGTCAAACTCTTTAGAATGAAGGCAATGAATGGTGACTACAGACATAGGAGATTATGTACTTTTTTGCATTCTCATTCACTGTTCCAGTTTATTTTCAATATTAGAACTCCCTGCATTTTTTTTTTAAAAGGCACCATTATGAACTAGGAAGAGGTTCAGGTTGCAATCCTATCCACATTTACCTGAGAGTAAGCCCCATTGACAATGATGGGATTTACTTCTGAGTAGATATGCATAGGATTGGCCTCACAGTCTTCTCCATGTTACCCTACAACTGTTTGTAGGCCCATTTTTCAGAATCATTTCACAAGCCTGTGAGTGGCTATCTCATCATGTCCCCCTACTGATCAGCCTTGCGACTGAGCACAGAAATAGCATTAAAGACTTTTGATCCTTAAAAACAACAACTAGAGCATGTTTTTCTTCACCACTATAAGTCCCAAAATATACACCAAGAAGATGGGGTCTTCTTCTCAGAAACAAGATAGAGTGTCATAGAGGCCAGCCGGCAAAGAACAGAATACAACCTTGAGGACCTGTCCAGGCTTGACTTGCGATTGCCTGCTGAGGCTTGATGGCAGGCAGCCAAAGGAGAGAACCACACTGGGAAGGCAACGTCTGGGCCTGAGGATTGGCAGATCACAAGAATACTAGCCTGCTCATGTCAGCCGCCTTGGGCATTTGCTTCGGCATGGGAAAGGCAGGGTATAAATTCTTCAAATAAATAAATATCCTCAGGGGACAATATATACATGACTAGGCTTATGAGTTGCTTGTCCATCAGGCCTTTCTCAAGGCAAAGTGGTATTTAAAAGACTACCAAATCACTGTTGGTGACTTAGGGAGGTTGCATTTATCTCCTTTCCGCTCAGCAGGGGCTAATATCTAGATAGGAATCCACAAAACATATTGGAGATCCCCATTCCTTAAGAAGAAATCTGCAGCAGATTCTGGCAACTCTCTGATCTTTCTTTCTTTATTGATAATAATTAAGTACTACTACCTTTCAAAGAACAACTCAATTCTAGGAGCATCCTAGCTTGAATTTCCCCCCCAAGAAGTTGGTTACTTCTATTGCTCTCATTCAGGGTGCATCCTAACCTGCACTGGAATAGCCAGGCCAGGTCACCTGGGCTGCATCCTAACAATGTTAGGAGGCAGCAGCAGCTCAACATGAGGCAAGGGGATGAAAGTCCTCTTGCCCCAGGGTAAGCCCCAGCCAGCCCAATGGGATTGCTCAGATCTGTGCCAGTAAAATAGCAGGCACAAATCCACGCAGCCAGGAGCAGCCTGAATCTGGGCCGTCCAGCCTGGGGACTGGGGTCTGGATACGGCCCAACAGCCTTCTCCCATCTCCGCCCACGGCACTGGTCCAGCACAAGAGCGCTGCACCGATGCAACTCCAGGTTAAGATTGTGCCCTCAGTTTTCTGAGCCAAAAACCCTATGAGTCATTCACATCTGGTTTATTTTCAAACAATGCTCAGTATGCTGCCAGTCACCAGTGAAAAAGGGAAGAAGTGGCACAAAAGCACAAAACGGGCAACTATATTTTAAAAAGAGACATCAGTAGTGATGGCAAGCATATCTTGGGGGTCATTTCCTTAAATTTCCTCAAAATTTCAAATGGTAGAATATGATCCTTATTTGGTTTCGAGCAAACTGTAAGCAACATTAACTGCTAAGTCTGTATCAAGCAAATTGGAAATCAGATGCACATTAAATTGAAGTCAAATTGAGATTAACGCATAGCTAGATTGCAGTGCAGATGAGCTGCAGTGCAGATGGCATGCAAAGTGTTATTTTGCAACTGAGGAGCTGGGAATCAGTGGTGGCCCAGACATGAGGCAAGTTGAACACTTTCGCTTTGAGTGGCAGGCTAGAGGAAATGGCAAGCTAGCAGGAGACAACCCTAGATGCCATAGCTACCTGCCACTGACCTGGTCAACCACCTGCCCAGAGGCGTACCAGGGTGAAACCGTGCCCATGGCACGCAACGTCATGACATTGTGACGTCATGATGTTGTGGGGTGTGGCTTCAAGCCCCGCCTCCTTGTTTTGCCCGAACAGCGGCCAAGGGAAGCCGCGCACCTCTCAGGCGGCTTCCCCTGGCTGCCGGTTGGGCACTTTAAAGTGCTTGCGCGGCAGCTAGGAGGAGGAGAGACACCAGTGCGCCTCCCGGCTTGGGGGGCGCGGCGGCGGCTTCCCTGCCCTGACTGCTGGTCGGGCACTTTAAAGTGCTCGCGCAATGGCCAGGAGGAGAGATGCCGGTGCGCCTCCCGGGGGCGCAAATTTGCGGGCAGGGGCGCCATGCTAATGGCGCCCCCACCTTATGGCGCCCAGGGCTTGTGCCCCCCATTGCCATACTTTAGAAATGCCTCTGCACCTGCCCCATAGCCCCATCCTCTTTTCATATGCTCAGAGAAGGATTTACTTCCTCCTGCTCCAATTCCATCATAGCTTCTTGCATTCAGTGGAGAGATTCAGGGATTTGTAGTCCCAGTTCAGTCGCCGGAAGGAAGACATCCTATAAATGCTTAGAGTGCTTGCCCCCCCCCTTCCATATCACGTTTCTGGGAGGGGTGCTTGAGGTACAGAAAGGGAAGGCATTGTTGGTGGCTTGCACAGCCCAGCTCGCAGCAGGCTAGAATCAGGGTTATGTTTGCCTTAATCCTGGGTAGGGGCGTTTCTTTTCTAGGGACCCCACTCAAATGCTCACAACGTCTTACAATATGTAACTACAATAAAACACCCTAACCAAATAAAAGGATTATTCAGAAATTTTTGCTGAGCATTGAATTATTCCTACTGCTAGAATAATTAACTATTTAAAAACTGAGAACAGGGTTATATCAATTGTTAGCACGATTATTTAAAATGCACTAATTCTAATAGAACAAGCTCAGCATTTGTAATTGCCTGACATGGCACACTACAGGATATCTCAATTATACCACATGAAGCCTTCGCTCCAAATTGCTTACAGCTAATTTCCCCTCTCTTACTGAATTTATCCTGTCCAATATACTATGCACACTACCTCCCCTCCCCTCCCCAAATTTCTACCTTTGGGTTAAACAAGGATAACTAAGATTACCCCCTCAGCCTCAGAATGTGAGGTTCTAGGTCAACCTTTAAAAACAACATCTCACAGATATACAACATGCAATAACACAACTGGCAACAAATATGGATGCAATCCTTCACATGGTAGGACTACCTAAATCCTATTGAGGTTGTCAGGTTCTAGCATCCTTAAAGTGGAATTTAAGCAGCTGGGGTGGATTATATCCACACACAGTCATAAACTGAGCAAAACCAACCTCCACAGAAAGCCACCAACACACTTGCAAAGGATTGTAACGGTAGACTGTGATGTTATGTTGCAGTGCAATATGACAAAATTTCAAGTGGTAGACTATGATCCTTATTTGGTTTTGAGCAAACTGGAAACAATCCTACCAAACCTTCCAGTGTCGGTGCAGCCGCAATGCAGTTCACAGGAAAGGGAACAAAACGTCCTTTGACCAGAGGAGGCCTCTCCGACTACACCCTTGCTGCAGGATGCAGTGCTTGTCCCGTTGGCACAGCTCCACCAATGCTGGAAAATTGGATAGGATTTGGGCCTTTGGATTTGGATCAAGCAAACTGGAGATCAGATGCACACTAAATTGGGATGACTGGGGCTTACGTGAGTGTAAGGGGAAACCTCCCCTTGGCCTGTCTGTTGCTGCTGCCGCCTCCTAATGGGCTTTAGGATTCAGCCCTGTTATGTTGGCCTTACTATTTCAGCCTTACTTAGGATTGGGCTGTCATTGGTGGGTCCTGCACCCACAGCTTGAGAACTGTTGCCCTAGAGTTCTTTCTGGGTGAACCAGGTATTCCTTTTTTGTATCCTTTCTTAATACAGCTACAATATTTAATTGGAAGCTATTTCTCTCAGGGCACAATCCTATGCATGTCTACTCAGAATTAAGTCCTGTTGTGTTAGATGTGGCTTACTCTCAGGAAAGTGTGGATAGCATTGCAGCCTCAGGGCCCACGCCAGAGTTCCTTGTGGCCAGCAGTACATGCGTACTGCCGGCTAAAAGTGTCGTGAAGGTGCCATAAAACACTGTGGGAGGAGGGAGAACTGGTGCTCCGCCAGCCCTAGTCAGTACCCAGCCTCAGCACTGCAAGGAAGTTGCCACGGGCTCTCCAGTGGTGCCAGTAACCAATAAGTAGATTCAGGACGGGGGAGTGGGCAGAACTGGGTGTAGGAGGGGAGGATTTGTTCCCATGAGAGGCCAGAGACAGCAGAACTTCTGCTGCTGCATCCTGAACCCTCTCCGGAGCAGAGCAGCCCAACACAGGCCTCTACAACTCTACGCCTGTTCAAACATGGGCACAGAGCCAAGAAGACCCATTGCCACAGGCTGCAGTCTCCCAGAGGGAAGGGAGCAAACTCTCCCTTTCCCCAAGAAGACTTTTGGTGGTATCCCAGCAGGGCCAGGATCTAGCAGTCACTATTTTGGCGCCAGTGGAACCATGGCCGCTGCTGAGCTCAGGATTGGGCCATCAGTCTCTTCTTAAGATCCTCCATTCCAAAACTATAGAGATGAGTGCTTCAAACTGGCTTCACTCTCTCGCTCCCAGAGAATTACAGTCAAAAGCTTTCCCCCTCCCCACGCTTTAAGGAGACATATAAATTAGTAATTCCCTTCACCAGCTCTTCGGTAACGTTTTGACAGGCAGCAGTGCAATCTAATCAGGAAATGATCTGGGTAAGGAAGCAGTGAACATGATGGAATGTATTTAAAGCCAGTTATTGGGATGTTCTGGGTTGAAGCCAAAAATTGAACTGGCATTACAATAAATAATACACATGTTGCATGAGGATCACCTTCATTCACCCCCCACCCTGGCACAAACCTAAATTCCATCTCAAGAGTAAAACTGTGGGAGAAACTGGAGGATACTTCCATTGACCATAGATTACTGTACCTGATCCGTGCTTTATACTCCTCAAGGTGGGATGCTCTATGAATGGGCATCATTCTAACTCTATCTTTACCTGTAAAGGGGTGAAACAAGGATGCGTCCTGGCTCCCACTCTGTTTCGTATTTATATTAACGGTTTGGTTCAATTTATGAATTCTTCTGACTTTCATCCTCCAACCTTAGCAAACCGCAAGGTACCTTTGCTTTTATATGCTGATGACACAGTCATTCTATCTAGAACCCCAGTGGGGCTTAGAAGAGCTATGTGCAGGTTTAGCCACTTCTGTGATAACAACCAGTTAGAGCTCAACTATCAAAAAACCAAGGTCCTGTCTTTTGGCAGGAGACCCCAAAAAAGAGTGTGGAGGATTAATGGTCACAGCATCGAACAGGTACCTGCTTATAAATACCTGGGGGGGTCATGCTGCATTCATCTGGGGCTCGGACAGTCTACCACGAACATGCAGCTTTGACGGGCCATCAATCAGCCCAAGCAGTTGCAAAGTTTTCATGAACCAGGGGTGGCTATTATATTCCTGCAGCTATTAAACTATATCTAGCCAAAACCCTGCCCCAACTTGTATACGGGACTTTCTTGGGGCCGCCATCCACCAGCTTTGCCCCATTGGAACGTGTACAATCAAAGTTTTTAAGGTCCATCTTCCAGGTATCCAGTTATGTATCTAATGGCAGTTTACGACTGGAGAAAGGGATGATTAAAGTTGAGGCTAGGGTGTTACTTTACTCCATTATCCTCTGGCATAAGCGTAATCATTCATCCCCAGATTTAGCACCTTTAACCATCCATGGCAATTTCCAATCTGCCTGGATTACAATGGTTCATACAAAGTTGAGACACTTGGGGTTTTCCCCAGAAGCAGTGCTAGCTATAGACACAACACAAGTGAGAGCAGCTATAAGACAAAGAGTGCTAGATATAGAGAGGCAAAGTGACATCAGTCAACATTCCAACTTCTTAGTCACAGAGGATAAAAAATATGTAACCATGCCAGCCACGTATCTTTCAACATTAGAGCTCCCACAGCACAGGAGGGCCTTCTTCTTAGCCAGATGGGGAGTCCTCCCCTCGGTAGTGCTTGAGGGTCGTTTCAAAAGAATCCCACTCTCAGAAAGGGTGTGTCCATGTGGCTCAGGGGAGATCAAGTTAACAGAACATGTCCTACTCCGCTGCTCCTTTTATTAGGGTATACGGGAGAAATTTATCTTACCTCTGTTCAGGAAAATGCCGGATTTTATGGAAGCTGAAAGGATTAAGTTACTTCTTGTTGGATCTAACCCACAGATTACAATGCAGTATGCCAGCTTTTTGGCAGCAGCATGTAAAACTCGCAAAGCCATAATGAGTAATGAGAAAAGACTCTAAGGTTTTTAGAACTAATTAGAGGTTCCTTTCTGGAACGTCAGATCTATGAATCAAGGCAAGCTAGATGTGGTCAAACGTGAGATGTCAAGGCTGAACATCGACATCCTGGGAGTTAGTGAACTAAAGTGGACAGGAATGGGAGAATTTAATTCAGATGACCATTATATTTGCTACTGTGGGCAGGAATCCCTTAGAAGAAATGGAGTAGCCTTCATCGTGAACAAGAGAGTGAGAACAGCAGTACTGGGGTATAACCTCAAAAATGATAGAATGATTTCCATTAGGATCCAAGGCAAACCTTTCAACATCACAGTAATCCAAGTCTACGCCCCAACCACTGGTGCTGATGAGGAAGAAGTTGACCGCTTCTATGAAGACCTAGAACAGCTTCTAGAATTAACACCCAAAAAAGATGTCCTTCTCATCATAGGGGATTGGAATGCTAAAGTAGGCAGTCAAGAGGTAAGAGGAATAACAGGCAAGTTTGGTCTTGGAGTACAAAATGAAGCAGGGCAAAGACTGATAGAGTTCTGTCAGGAGAACACATTAGTCATAGCAAACACCCTTTTCCAGCAACACAAACGGCGACTGTACACATGGACTTCACCAGATGGTCTACATCGAAATCAGATTGATTACATTCTTTGCAGCCAAAGATGGAAAAGTTCCATACAGGCAGTCAAAACAAGACCTGGAGCTGACTGTGGCTCAGATCATCAGCTTCTTCTTGCCAAATTCAGGCTTAAACTGAAAAAAGTAGGGAAAACCGCTAGGCCCTCCACGTATGACCTAAATCAGATCCCCTACGAATATACAGTGGAGGTGACAAATAGATTTAGGGGCTTAGATTTGGTAGACAGAGTGCCTGAAGAACTTTGGACGGAGGTCTGTAACATTGTACAGGAGGCAGCAACTAAAACCATCCCAAAGAGGAAGAAATGCAAGAAGGCAAAGTGGCTGTCTGACGAGGCTTTACAAATAGCTGAGGAAAGGAGAGAAGCCAAAAGCAAGGGAGAAAGGAAAAGATATACCCAACTGAATGCAGATTTCCAGAGAACAGCAAGGAGAGATAGGAAGGCCTTTCTAAATGAGCAATGCAAAGAAATAGAGGAAAACAACAGAATGGGGAGGACTAGAGATCTTTTCAAGAAAATTGGAGATGTCAAAGGACAATTTCATGCTAAGGTAGGCACAATAAAGGACAAAAATGGCAAGGACCTAACAGAAGCAGATGAGATTCAGAAGAGGTGGCAAGAATACACAGAGGAACTCTATAAGGCCGATCTAAATGTTCCTGATAACCACAGTGGTACAGTCACTGAGCTCGAACCTGACATCCTGGAGAGTGAAGTCAAGTGGGCTTTAGAAAGCCTCACTAACAACAAAGCTAGTGGAGGTGACAGCATTCCAGCGGAATTACTCAAAATCTTAAAAGATGATGCTGTCCAAGTGCTGCTCTCCATATGCCAGCAAATTTGGAAAACCCAACAGTGGCCACAAGATTGGAAAAGATCAGTCTACATTCCAATCCCAAAGAAGGGCAATGCCAAAGATTGCTCGAATTACCGCACCATTGCACTCATTTCACATGCTAGCAAGGTCATGCTCAAAATCCTACAAGCTCGGCTTCAGCAGTATGTGAATCGAGAACTACCAGATGTACAAGCTGGTTTCCGAAGAGGCAGAGGAACTAGAGATCAAATTGCCAACCTTCGTTGGATCATGGAGAAAGCAAGAGAGTTCCAGAAAAACATCTACCTCTGCTTCATTGACTATGCTAAAGCCTTTGATTGTGTGGATCACAACAAACTGTGGCAAGTTCTTGAAGAGATGGGAGTTCCAGACCACCTGATCTGCCTTCTGAGAAACCTTTATGCGGGTCAGGAAGCAACAGTTAGAACTGGACATGGAACAACCGACTGGTTTCAAATTGGGAAAGGAGTACGACAAGGCTGTATACTGTCACCCTGCTTATTTAACTTATATGCAGAGTACATCATGAGGAAGGCAGGGCTGGATGACTCACAAGCTGGAATCAAGATTGCTGGGAGAAACATCAACAACCTCAGATATGCAGACGATACCACTCTACTGGCAGAAAGTGAGGAAGACCTAAAGAACCTTTTGATGAGGGTGAAAGAGGAAAGTGCCAAAATTGGCTTGAAGCTCAACATTAAAAAGACTAAGATCATGGCAACCACTCCCATCACTTCCTGGCAAACAGAAGGGGAAGAAATGGAAGCAGTGACAGACTTTATTTTCCTGGGCTCCAAGATCACCGCAGTTGGTGACTGCAGCCATGAAATTAAAAGACGTCTACTTCTTGGGAAGAAAGCTATGGTGAACCTAGATAGCTTAATCAAAAGCCGAGACATCACCCTGCCAACAAAGGTTCGCATAGTCAAAGCGATGGTTTTCCCAGTAGCCATGTATGGCTGTGAGAGCTGGACCATAAGAAAGGCAGAGCGTCGAAGAATCGATGCTTTTGAATTATGGTGTTGGAGAAGACTCTTGAGAGTCCCCTGGACTGCAAAGAGATCCAATCGGTCAATTCTCCAGGAAGTCAAGCCTGATTGCTCCCTGGAAGGACAAATGCTGAAGCTGAAGCTCCAATACTTTGGCCACCTGATGAGAAGAGAGGACTCTTTAGAAAAGACCCTCATGCTGGGAAAGATTGAAGGCAAAAGGAGAAGGGGGCGACAGAGGATGAGATGGTTAGATAGTGTCACCGAAGCAATGAATATGAAATTGGGCGAACTCAGGAAGCTAGTGGAGGACAGGGAGGCCTGGCGTGCTGTGGTCCATGGGGTCGCGAAGAGTCAGACACGACTTAGCGACTGAACAACAACAACAAAAGAGGTTAGATTACAGTTCTTAGATTTTAAACCCATTTCAGTAGCTAGTTCTATTGTTTTGGACTATGGTAATGTGTACTGTACCTTTGCATATCTGTTTGGTTCTGCTGGTCTTTGACAGTAATAACATGATTGATTGATTGATTGGCACAAACCTAAAAGATTATTTTGAGATGCATATTTTGGGGGAAAATTGAAAAAAAACTGATATGCTTGCAATTTTTTAAAAATGTTTTTGTTTTACTGTCATAAAGACATAAAATTTATTTGCGTCATTCCCTTAAGAACTGAACTAACAATACTGTGGGCTACTAGGAGGGTAGACAGATTTCAAAAAACAACTGTATCTGAAATGACGGTGTACTCACAAACCAACATGACAATATAGGTAAGGGTCACTTTCCTGGAGGAACCTGGAAAACTGGAATTATATCTGCCAGCATTCATGAAACAGATACATATAAGGGGGAATAGACAATATAACTGACAGCAATATTCTTTATTGTTCATTTCACATGAAACTATCACACAGAAGTAACCCCCACCAGTGACATATCTCCAAGCAGTTGCTGCTAACAGAAAAGGACTGGGCAGCAGACCAGCTCAAAGAGACCGTGAAAATAAATGCTATTTAGGTTGACACCAGTTTTGCATGGGTCAGTGATGAGTAGAATGATCTTGCATATAATTGCAGTCCACAATCCCAATAATCCAGGCATTTTTAAGCAGAGATGTGTTTACATCTCTGTGCAAAACAACTAATTTTCTATTTCTTACCAGTTTTCCTTTTTGAGATTGATTTGTAATGCATGCAAACAATATGGCAGCCCAACCCTATCCAGGATTGGGCTGCCGGGGGTGGGTGGATGGAAGGGATTAGTGACAACAGAATAGGCTTCCATTGTTACAAAATAGCTGCTAACGGGAATTTTGAAAGCACTGCTGCGTGTTCATAGTTTAAGCAAACTTCCTCCTATTTCTGCCCCTCCTCTTCCGATCCTTTGCTGAAAACTATCTGTGGATTCCTCAAAACCGTGTCAAAAATAAACAAAATGGTGTTATTTTTGTGAAATTGATCTAAATTTGTTTCAAACTGTGTCAAAAATAAGCAAAAGCGGTGTTATTTCGCGATTTGATCTCAATGTCATTTTATGTAGCGTTTTGAGTAGAAATTCTCATTATTTCGCATTCTGTGTTGATCCCCCCCCCAAAAACCCACCCCTAGTCATCCCAGATCAGGATGCATGACAATGCTGAAGTCTTATTCCCATGTGAAATCTGTTCTGTTTACTCCTAGATGTTGCTGAATGCTCCTGTAAAATTCAAGGTTTTGTTTTTATATATAATACTAGACTTTCTGTAAAATAACTAACAAAGAGCAGTTCATTGGAGATCCTAAATGCATCAGCCAAAGCAAAAGAGATGATTCTGACTGGCTGCATAGGGGGCATAAACAAGCTCAGCAGAAAACAATAAAGAGGTTGTAAAATGTCAGCATTCGTTCATGTTGCATGATCAGATTGCTCTGTATCATGCTGTCCTGCATATAAGCTAACTGGCATCACTTTATTACATAGTCTACAGACAGAGAGACACATTTAAAATGTGTACCCACTGTAAACCAACCATGCTTCTAGAACAAGGGCTGAAGTTGATTTTCAAAGAAGCTTGGCACCACAGTTAGAAAACCTCTTTTCTTTTTTACTCTTTTTTTACTCTGCCAGTATGTCAATGACATAATAATTCAAATACGACCATGTTCTTAATTTTGATGCATCAGGACAATTTATTTCTTTAGAATTGCACATAGCCTATTTCATAGAGTATATATGTATTCCATGTGTTTTCTTGCTGCTCTTTAATCATTTACACATTATCCATGGCAGTATGGTGATTAATATATACATTGTATTTTCCTTGACTCAGAGCCCAATCCTCAGGAATTTATTGTGGCAGTACTTCTGGTACTTGTAACACCCAGGGCCCAGAGCTGAGGAGACCCATTTCAGTTGGCTGCAGTCTCCCTGGTGTAAGGGAGCAAATGCTCCCTTACCCTGAGGAGACCTCCAGCTGTGTCTTGGTGCCCAGAGGATCCAGTGGTAGTCACTGGATCACTTTTGGCACCACTGGAGCTGTGGGCAGTAGGAAGCATAGGACTAGGCAGTCCATCACTACAGGAGAATTGCATTGTGTATTTCTCTGTGGCAAAAAACTGGGTTTTGAAACCAGTGCTACATATATTTAAGACATCTGAACATGCAAAGAAGACATACACATCTGCCAGATCATCGAAGCTTATTAGCCACATTCCTGACAGCTGATTACGTATGAATTAAAAATAATTGCTTCTTATGTTATGTGCCACATTAATCATATAAGACAGCATGCCACATAGCAATCTGATCATGTAACATGAATGAAAGTTGACATTTTATGATCTCTTTATAGTTTTGTGCTAAGCTTACTTATGCCTGTTAGAAGCATCTCTTCTGCTTTGGCAGAAGAATTTGGGGTCAACAACAAACTGACCCTTGTTGGTTATTTTACAGACAAATAGTCATTTTAAGGTTCACTTTTGGAAGGATGCAAATCTCTTTCCCATAAAATCAACTTACTCTTCTCCTTGATCTCTAGGATCGATGGACTCTTTTCCAGGAATCTGAATAGCTGAGTATTCATTTAAAACAAGTTAACAAATCAGATTACTGATACTACTTCACCAACTGCAGGGTTTTTCATTGAATACATCCTTAGAAGGTTGTTATTGATCTGTCACACTGAAATGTCTCTGTGCCATTGGTCTGTCATAAGCGATGATATTAGAATGGCACTGAAGTGAAATTACTCCAGTATTGCAGGGAAAATATACAGGAATGCCCTGGTATCACTGGGGGTTCCATTCCAGCCCCCACCACAGATACCAGAGAGCTCAGATACCAAAGACGCCTTTTACAAACAAAGGGGAACTGTTAGAATTTTTTTTACCTTACTGCAGTGAAAACACCGCATCTCCAGGGTTGCAGAGCGAACAGGTATATCTGTAACTCATGCTTCTCATGACCATAAGGTATATATAAGCGTGTTCATTTTTGTTAAAAACATATAAAAACACAAAACACCATCTTTTTGGTATTACAATATCTGAATAAAAACACAAAACATCCACTTTGGTGTTTAAGATATTTTCCAAACACTAAAACAGATTATTTTTTCCAATTAGAAACAATACTTTGGCTGCATCTGCTGACTATATCACCTACCTAGCACACTTTAAAAGCACTTAACATTACTAAAAATGAGAACTTGGAATGAGAACCTAGAATAAAAACACATAGCATCACTTTCTGCCTTTCACATCACAAAATCTGCAAAAAATAAAAATCCACCAACAACACAATTTTCAAACATCTCTAGGTATATGTTCTTTTTTCACACATTATAGGTTGTTATCCATTCATACATAATATTTTCACCATGAGCTACTTTAAAAAGTAGCCCTCTGTATCTCATCTATTCTATCTCTGAGTGGGGGGGGGAAGGAGAGGTGCTTCTGGGTTGAATTCATTAAATCGACTGTGTGCTGGGGTAAGATCTAAGGATAATCTGATGAAATGGGGAATCCTCTTAAAAGAGATGCTGTGTGAATGTGGAGAAGAACAAACCATCTCACATATATTACAGTGCATACAGTGCCCCTCAACATGTACAATTAAATGGAAGATCTTATGTTGGCAAGGGAGAACGCTGTTGAAATGGCCCAGCATTGGGCGAATGATATCTAGTTTTAACCTTTTATTTTATTCTAAAAGTATATTTTGATATATGTATAAAATCATATTAATGTAGGTGCTTCTGATATGAATAAAGATATATTCTGTCCTGGATTTTCCAGATTTCTATGTATGTTCTGTTATAATTTGTGGAATATATTTGTGTTATTCTGTGTATTGTCTTTGGTTAAGACCCACGGTACTACTATGCTATTTATCAAATCTGTCTCTTTTTAATAGCATTACTCTTAGGAGAGTTGAAGTGTTTTCTTTTTTTTCATCTTCTCCTTAATTGGCTTCCTCAGTAAAATTTTGTTACCATAGCAAGAACCAGTGATTAATCATATGCACAAACATGCACCTATATTTATTCATGATTGTAAAAGGACATTGTTATAAATTTGGATATCGCTCTCATAGTTACTGCACTGCCTATCAAAAGTCTATTTCGAAGTCTGACTTCTTTCCCCATATGCTTTTTTAGCTTCATGTTCAGCATTCCAATGTTTCTGAGGACTACTTTAATTAACATAAGAACATAAGAAGAACCCTGCTGGATCAGGCCAAAGGCCCATCTAGTCCAGCTTCCTGTATCTCACAGCGGCCCCACCAGGTGCCCCAGGGAGGCATGAGACAACAAGATGCTTGGATCGTGTTGCCACTCCCTTGCACCCAGTACTCTGAAGTAGCCTACTACTAATGTAAGGAAGTTACAACTCATCATTGCCTATAGCACACGATGAACTTTTCTTCCAGAAATCCGTCCAATCCCCTCTTAAAGGCATCTAGACCAGATGCCATCACCACCTCTTGTGGCAAAGAGTTCCACAGATTAAGTACCCGCTGGGTAAAAAAGTACTTCCTTTTATCTGTTTTAACTCTCCCAACCCTCAGTTTTAGCAGATGCCCCCTGGTTCTGGTGTTTTGAGAGAGGGAAAAGAACATCCCTCTATCGACTCTATCCCTTCCATGCATAATTTTGTATGTCTCAATCATGTCCCCTCTCAGGCACCTTTTTTCTAGACTGAAGAGCCCCAAACGCTGCAGTCTTTCTTCATAAGACAGGTGCCCCAGCCCCATAATCATTTTCCTCGCTCTCTTCTGCACCTTTTCCAACTCCACTATGTCCTTTTTGAGGTGCGGCAACCAGAACTGTACACAATATTCCAGGTGCGGCCTTACCATCGATTTGTACAATGGCATGATAATATTGGCTGTTTTATTCTCAACCCCTTTTTTAATGACCCCAAGCATGGAATTGGCCTTCTTAATTGCTGCCGCACACTAGGTCGATACCTTCATTGAATTGTCCACCAGCACCCCGAGATCTCTCTCTTGAGCTGTCACAAACAGCTCAGAACCCATAAGCCTCTAGGTGAAGTTTTGGTTTTTGGCCCCAATGTGCATCACTTTACACTTGTCTACACTTGTCTACGTTGAAACACATCTGCCATTTTGCTGCCCATCCCCCCAACTTGGAGAGATCCTTCTGAAGCAAAAGGTAGAAAATAAGAAACATAGCACACCTTCCATCTTACAGTCCTTTGATTACCAACCTCCGACTTACAAACAGCCTTAATCAGGGTTTGGAAGCAGGTAAAGGCATCTAAAGAACAAACAATGGACGCAGTTTGGAGACAACCAGAGCAGCTCAGTAAATTTGAAAATAGAGATGCCCTTGCTGTGGCAATGGGAAAACAACAACTTAATTTCTTCCCACTGAAGTGGTACCTATTTATCTACTTGCATTTTTACATGCTTTTGAACTGCTAGGTTGGCGGGAGCTGGGACAAGCGACAGGAGCTCACTCCGTTGCATGGTCTTGAACTGCCAACCTTCCGGTCAGCAGCTCAGTGGTTTAATCCATAGTGCCACCACGTCCCAAGTACCAACATACACCACAGAAATATAGCACAAACTTTAATGGACTCCCATCCCCCTCTTAATGTGCTGGATTAAATATCTCAAAACCAGCAGATTACAGGAAACACCTGAGCATTTTCTGAGGGTCTCCTGACCCTCAGAAATCTGTAAGGCCTTCAGAGGGCCTAAAAACATCACTTCTGGGTCTTAGGGAAAACCAGGAAGTGATTATTTTTGGAATTCCAGAAGCATTCTGTGGCCTACCTGGCCCTCAAAATACCCTCTGCATGCAACAACTTGGAGGGTGCAGCTTGTGCCAGCACGATCAGGAGGGCCAGAAGTACTTAGGGGCTTATCGCAGGCCAGATAGAGGCTCTCTGAGGGCCACATCTGGCCCCTGGGCCGGGGTTTGGAGATCCCTGATCTACTCCATAAAACATTAGTCAGCTGCTTACATACAGATAATTGTAACTGAAGAAATGCTTTGCAATGGACTATAAAAATGCATTCTTATATTTCATTTCAGAAATATATCTGTGTATTCAAAAGGATTATGTCACCATTCGATTCCCACTAAATGTTTTTAAAAGGGTGGACATATCTGCTTCTTCAGCCAAGAAAAAGAATGAGCAATGTTTTTATACTGCTGCAAATTTCACTTATTCTAATGCAGTCATGAAAATAAATAACATTTAACAAAAAGGGGGGGGATCTCAAACCTGGGAAGCAATTCATCACAGCTCACTCTTTAGAAATCGCATAATTACAAATCAATTTTTAATCATCTCGACACTCAAACCTGTGTTGATACTTTCTCCCAATTAGAAAAAAAAATCCTTCAGTGCTTTGTGCTAACAACTTCATTTTGTAACTGCTCCTAACAGACACTCTTAAACTATTTTTTATGAAGAAACTCCAACTATATTGCACAGGTCCTGGTTTGTACCTGAAAGACACACCATTCTTAAAAATTAGGCAATGGTTAAAAAAAAGGATTTTAATAAATCTGTTCTTTACCCTTTCCCTCCTCTAGAATGTTCTTCGAAGTTTCAGTCTTACAAATGAGCAAGTCATTTACAATATTGACTAATGACTTCAGAAGCAATTGATTACTCTTTTCTGCTGTTTAATTGTAAAACTGTTGAAAGCCATTCTACCAAGGGAGCTCAGAATATTGAACCACCCTGCTCAAATAAAATGTATGAGATCAAAAACAGGCAGCTCAATCCTAACTTGCACTGGAAAGGAGGTCCTAGGCTTCTTCCATTTATGGCCCCTCCAGCCCTTTGGGTGGTGGAAACTGTATTAAGAATTGTGTCTGCAACCCCCATAAATCACTCCATTCTTTTAGCTAAAAAATGTAAAATAAAGGAGGTTTTTGGTATTTGGCAACACACTTTCAATGTCATCAAAACAGAGATGATACAATGTTCCAAGCTGCTTGCAAAGGTAGTTCTACGCAGCTAATAAACAACAAATGATCAAACACACATTCATCAATGCTCATTAGTAACTTCCAAAAACAATGTTGCATCCTGACCAGCATTCTTGCTATAATCCACGGCAGATGTCCAAATTGAATATTGTCTTTGTGCCCACTTCTGTGCAACTATATTATATGCATTACATGCTGTGTGTCTGTCTAGCAAGGTGTGTACTAGCAAAATACAACTACAGCTTTGGCTACATCTTGTGAATTTGAACTCAACATCTAAACAGAAATAGTTTTATAAACATTATACTGGAGCGGGTGGTCTAAGGAGCATTAGCAATATCAAAAAATCAACACTGCTGACCATGTCGATTGAAAATAGATGTGGTACACCAAAGAAAATGGCACACTAAGGTATTCAAAAAGTTTCTTTGGATTGACACCTTTGGGCGCATATCCCCCCCCCCCCGGGTTTAGAAAGTCCAGTGATTCTTTTTAACTCCCATGCAAATTGAATGGGCAGCCCTTGTGCCAAATCAGTTTCACAAGAAATTTGTCATAAGGTATGGGACCCACTGTCAAAGAAATGCAATCTCCCTGGAATACTGTACAGTATATGGAACTGGTTGTATGGGCGAACAAATCCAGGATACTCCATCTCCTTCCCTATTGCGTACAATGGGTGTAACTGCACAAGATAGATCCTTCCTAGCTCCCCTATTGTAATCATAACCTTTTGAAATTCAGTAGAAATATTCTTCATTAATTGTACAAATGTGAGATCAGTACCAAAATATTCTGCTTTATATTCTTGAAATAATATATTTTAGCTCTGATTAATTTAGTTGTCAACATTTCTTTCACATTCATGCAAAAAGTACAATAGCAATTAAAAGCATGCTAATGAGCTTATGGTAGTTTCAAATGAAAAAAGCTGGAAAACGTTTAAAAAATTTTTTATGGAGAATGACATCAAACAGTCTGTTCACTCTCAGCATGCAATAACCTGGAGTTAGGCCGGCACAGTTAAGCCAGCAAAGTTTGGCCGGCACAAGGGATACCATAAAATGTGTGCGTGGACCACTCTTGGAGTCAGAGAGGCCAGCACGCAAACGTGCGCCATCTTCCCTGACTCTGAGAGTGGTCCAAACATATTTTACTGTGTTCCTTGTGCCGGCCAAACTTTGCTGGCCTAACTTGCGCTGGCCTAACTCCAGGTTAGGATTGCACCCTCAGTAGCATTATTGGTGCATTTGACATTAAGAAAGTATAGCTCTGATTTCTCCTCAGGTTGTTTGAAATGGTATCTGCATTACTCACCCAGTAAAACAAATAAATACACCTAGATCCCCTTCTGCATGTGAAAGACTGTATACGGACCATAAAACATCTGGCAGCTAGCAGCTAAGAGGCTCCAAACCATGGGCTTACCCTGAGACAAAGGAACAAATGTGCCCTTACCCCAAGGAGACTTCTGGATCCCAAAACTCCCCCACGGGATACAATTGGCATCTCCTGATTGCCATGCGGAGAGTTAGGAATGGGCTGCCTATTACACATGAAAGCATGGCGCTACACATGGTCTGATATTGCATCCAACAGCTTCTTCCATAAGATAAATGTCCCATGTTCTGCAGCAACCAGCACCATAGGAATGGTGATATTTCTAAAATGTACATGCCATAGAAAATTGGCACACAAATCTTGTAAGTGAATACATTAATACAATAAGTTAACACATATACAGGTGCATATCTTACCTGTAGCACTCCATGGTGCAAGCCATGGGGCACCAGGCAGCAGCGGGGCGCCACTGCGTGCGGTCCAGGAGAGACCGCGTGGTTTTCGGCCCGCCCGCCCACCCGCCCACGCTTCCCTTACGCTCAGAAATAGAGCGTTTCCGGGGTCAGGGAGGCATGTCTGAGTGATGCACTGGGCGGGGTGACGTCCAGGGGCGCGGTTTCAGCACCTGGCATGGGGCTCAGTCAGGCCTCCGGGCGCACCTGCACATATATTTCCTACAAATTGTTTAACAGTACCAATCACCTCCTTGGGGTTTTGTACTGACTCCAAGTCGATAGCACTGAGTTGGCTAGATTTTTTGCAGCTGGGGCAGTTTATTCATTTTAATTAGGATATTATATGAAAATAACAGAAAGGTAAGAGTACATTATTAGGCAAAACTATGAATCTTTGTCTGAAAAAAAGAACTCAATGAGTAAAGGAGGCCAAGTGAAGCTGATATGGTATTACATCAAGGTAGAATTGTAAAGAACATATTTCGTGCATGTTATCGTACATCACTTTTGTATAGCAATTGTTATACCATATTTGAAAGCATATCATCTTGCTTCTATGTGTCATAGAAGAGAAAAATTGATTTTTGTTTAAACCTTTGAAATAACACCATTACAACCATTGTAGCCATTTTAACCTAGCAATTGATATAGATTTTTGTTACTACACAAAACTTGAAATCGTAAGGGAAGAGAATAGGAAAGGGATTGATTCAGCTCAATATGTTTTATTGCCTCTTAGAAAGGTACAATAGTACAAAGTAACCAACTGTATTGCACAAATAAGCAATTGGGCAGTGTAAAGGAGTCCTGTTGAGATGTTTTACAGTTCTTTACTCTGACCTGAGATAATGTTCATGGCCAACCCATTAACAAATTATGGTAACTTATCTTCATGCATTTTCAGGTTTCAATTGTGATGATTTTTTTTTTTGTTACCTTCCTGTTGCTGTGGATAAAATATCATTGGTATTTTTGTTGCGCACTTACAATGAATACAACACCATATCATATTAATGGCCCGAAAATAAAATAAAAACAACAACAAACCACTGCTATTACTGGAGGAAATTTATTCTTCCTTTGGGTATTTGAGAGGAGATCACTTATAACCAACAACCATTGATTTCTTGTCCCCGTGCCATTAAAATATCATAAATACAACATGAACAAACTCATATTCCTAGAAAATGTTTAATGAAAAGATAATGCTTTGGTATATATTAGGAAATATAGTCAAGTTATTATCATAGGTAATGCTGACTGTATAGTTAGACCAGGCCTGTTAGGAATCTCCTATTTTTGTAATGCAGCAAAATTACAGGGAGGTTTATTGTACAAAGTGCTCTACATTGCTTTCAACTTGGTGGATCACAGATACACGTCGGTATAGTTCAGGTAGTTGTTGCTTGCAGGTGCAAAATGTTTACTGCATGCAGCAGTGTCCCAAGAGGGAGTGGTAACTATGTTTTGCAGGGTGCCTTAATGCACTGTTAGCTGCCCCTTCCCCTCATTGTTGGAGCCATTCCAGGCAGCGAGAGCAATGCAAAGGAGGCAGCTCACATGGCGTGTTGAGGCACCCTGCAAAACTTAGTGCCCTGCCCCCTCTCGGGATGCTATTGATTGCATAAAGTTGCAATGACATGGGTGTAGGGTAGCTGGTTTTGTTCCCATATCTGAACTAGAAGGAATATGGAGGCAGAGACAATAGCAAACAATAGCACTGACAAATACAAAACACATCTATGCTCCCAAATAGAAGAATCCACTGCTACTAAGCATGCATACGACATAATTTCCATTAGATCAGTGGATCCCAACCTTGAGGAGCTCGCAGACCACTGAGGTAAAAATTGGAATTGTCACGGACTACATGTAACCCCCCTACCTTCCTGCATACAAAAAAATGCAATTAAATTTGAAATTATACATGTTTTATTAAAGATTTATTATTTATAGAGATTTGTGGTTTGCTGCTTTTGTTGCCTGCTGTGGCTGTGGGTAGTTCATTTCTGCCTTCTTTTGGTCTGTGGGGAAGTATCTCCCAAGCAAGCATTCCCCCACAGAGTACCAGAGAGGGCAGAGAGTGGACGGCCCACTGCCATAGCTGACGTTTCAGTGGTCCCTGCGCGCAGTCTGTTCTTCACCTCTCTCATGGCCCATGGCGAAGTGCTCACTCAGCGAGCCGCTGGAAGTGATCAAAGGCTACCCTTTTTCCTGAGACCTCGCAGATCACTTCTCAGGGTCTCACGGACCATGCGTTGGGAACATTAGATGGAATAGAAGATTTTATTTATTCATTTATTCATTGTATAACCCGTTTTTCTTTTGAAGGCAGCTAACAAGGCTTTAAAATAGATAAAAACAATTAAAACCATAAAACTATTAAAAATATACAGTAAAATATGCAGTAAAAGCAAACAGCAGCGATAAAACAATCAAAATAGTAAACAATTATTTAAAATCAGCCATCACCTCCTTATAAGGCATTAAAAGCTTTCTGAAAATAAAAATATATTTAGGCCTCACTGGAACGTTAACAATGAAGAAGTTGCTAATGTCACTGTAAGAGTTGCTTGCAACAACACAACTGCTAGGCTTTGGGACTGCAAAATTAATCCTACAAAAATGTGACATCATGTCACTATGACAGTGATATTCTTCCAGTACTGAATCAGAAGACAGTCTTCTATAACTAGTTAAGACTGAGAAAGGGACCAAAAATACTTCTGTATGTTTCGCTTTGTATCGTTTTATTCATGTATTCGTGCATTAAAGCAAAGGTCTTCTGGTCATTCAAGAAGTCCTTCAGCTGTAGCCATCACTACCATTTTATTCCCAGTAATAGCATATTTTTATGCAAACAGTTAAGCACACTTACTTTTTTTTTTTAGTTTATTACATTTATATCCACTTTTCTTCCATGACAGAATTCATGGTGGCAGGGCCTGGATTCCTAGGCAGTCTACAAGCTGGGCTCTGACCTGACTCAGCTCTGCTTAATGTCACAGCGGTTGCTGCAGGACATGGTCTGAAGGCATCTATGATCACACCATTAATGACCTGTTTTCAGACCACATCCTGGTAACCTGGGCTAAGCACTAAATTCAATAGCAGATAGTCATATCTCACACTGGCCATTACAGTACAAAGCCTCCTCACAATAACACTATAAATCCAATTGGTAGTATTGTGATTGTACTGGTGTTTGAACAAATACCATCATTGCTAGTTAAAGGGCAATTGCAGCAATGCTGAAGGTTGATCTTCACCTTTCATTTTGGCTGCAACCCTGCATACAGTTCTACACAATGGGACACAAACATGTACAAGATTGCATTATTAGCCTTTCGAACGGCCTTTTTATTATTGATGGTTGTATTTCCTAGATATGGGAGCACAGCATGTTTCTGTCACACATTGTACCAATTGGGGATACCATCTCTCCACCAAGATAAAACAAACAAAAGGTGTCATTAGTACAGTGGTAGGCAATTGACAATAGTTGACTCTCTCTCTCTCTCTCTCTCTCTCTCTCTCTCTCTCTCAATTCCAGTTCAGTTTTCTCACCATTCTATGAATGTAGATCTCAATCTGCGGAGATACAAAATGCTCATTTGTGCATCCCCCTAAAGAGCATTCGAATGAGCTAGGATCCCATCCAGGGAACAGCTTCACCACCACCCCATACCTTACCAAAGCCACAGGCAGGAGATCCATGTCCTTAAGGAGGCGTCCAGCAGCAGAGCACAGCATAGTCAGAGCACAGCATATGATCCAGCATGCAAGAGGGGGAGAGCAGAGCGCGGGCCCCTTAAATTCCCTCAAGCTCCACCCACTGCTCTCCCGTTTCTCTTCCCTTCAATAGGGGAAGGGGATCTCATGTGCTCATGGGTATAACCAAACAATGTTCGATTCTCCAGCTATTCGCATTGGATCGCATTAATCTCTGCTTGTATTGCCTGGGTGTAATCATCTGCGCTGAATGGTTAATTTCTATTTTTTTTTATGAAGTACTGTACTGCTTTTCTTCAATTAACTGCCATCTCTGCTATCCTTGACCTAGTGTACTATGACAAAACCAGATACAGAGGAAATTTTCCACTGAGCAGTTATAAAAGCCAATTGATTTCTTGTGCCTGACAGTTTTATATGCTGTGCACTTCTTCAAGTATTTTGGCCTTAAGACTTCCAGTTGAGTAATGTAAAACGAAGTGGGGGGGGGAACACACACACACACACACACACACACACACACACAGAACGAGTGAATTAAAACCTACAATTATACTCACAGAACCCCATGCAGTTAGTAAAGACAGCTAAAAAAAATAGCAGTACAGCAATTCCGCAAAGGGATGGTTGCAATGATAACAATATTTTTGGTAGATCATAAATGCTTTTAATGAACTCTAACTGGGCACTCCAACCCATGAATAATATCTTAAGGCTCATTAGCTGATCTTGGCTCAACTAGATAGGTTGCAATTACATACAAGTTGCTCTCAAGCAGGTTTTATGGTGAGTCAGAGACCCTCTAATCAGCTACTGGAGTGTAATGTGGATCTGTAAATATTCACTCATTAATCAGAAACCCAGCTTGTCCCTAAACTATCAGCAGAGCACAGGTATCCTCCCAAGTGCTTGGCTCACAAACCATGAATTTCCAGGCATCTTGTCACAAGGTAAAATTTATTTATTCAGAAAAAGCAAAGACAGCATAAGCTCCAAGGATTTCAGTGGTTTGCACCTCTTTCACACGCTGTCAAAGTCAATACTGCATGGGAAGCACGAGGCTTATATGGGTGAATAAATATTGCTTAACGGTAAAAGGAATAGCAGGATTAAATCCCTTAATATGGCTCAAGGAAATAGGACGAAAGGTACACTGCACAAATACATATACATATTTGTGTATGTATTTGTATACATGCAATACATACACCAAAGAATACATATAATGTAGAATTCTTATTTTCCTTTTGCCAGTTTCTACTAAGGTTGCTATTAGTTGTTTTTCCTAGAATTGCTCCTGTGCCTATATCAACTGTTAGACCAGCAGAAATTCAAGGGCTTAACCTTCCTTATTGCTGAAATCCTTACCTATTATGTAGGTGTTAAATGCGCAGGAACCCCAAGCCGAAATTTTTTTTTTTAAATGCTACTCTCTAAATATCAACATTAGCTAAATACCTGAATAATTTTGATTTTCTTTTTTTTTAAGGAAACAATGATTCAGAGAAAATCCAAGGGACTAAATAATAATATATTTGGTATTTAATATTTGGTATTTATATACCGCCTTTCTTGGTCATCAGATTGCTCCTTTGACTTTAATTCAAGGCGGTTTACATAGACAGGCATTTTTCTAAACCGCAAGGGTTTTTACAAATCACAAACAAGGTTCTAATCTTACAAGAACAACTACATGCAGATGACACTTTTGCTTCTTTCCTCTCACCAAAGAACAGCTGGCCGCCCAGCACAACTCCCCTCTCACAAAGAAATCTATAAATAGATTTATATTTGATAATAGCATGTAAGTCAGAAGATCAGTAGTGGGTTTTGTTTTTTTTTTAAGAGGGGTGGATCTGTAACAGGAACCCCTTAGCTTTTTTACCAAACTACAATTCCTGGAACTGTTAGGTCCCCTGTGGGGTCAGCCCAGAGCCAGTGCTATGATTAGGCCAACAAGGCAACTGCCTAGGGTGCAGACCTCAGAAGGAAAAAGCAATGACCTTTGAGGGGCTTGGTTTTATACTTATTCTTGTGATTTACAATACATTTTGCAGTTTCCAGCTTTGTGCTTTTAATTTTTTTCTACAAGACATCTTTGAAAATTGAAGGTTATTTTTGAGAGGGATACAAGCAGTGAGACTTACCTAGGGCATAAAATAGCCTAGCACTGGCCCTGGGTCAGCCATGACGGTTAAAAGTGGCATGCAGTGGCATTTCTACAGGGATGGCAAAGCTCTAAGTTTTGCAAGAAGCCTTACCTTGCAGCGGAGATTACTCCTCTCCTGCACCGTTTTAGCCAGTGTAGTCATGCACCCGGTTCTCACCGATTCCCGAGAACCGGTTTCTAAATGAGCTGGCCCCGCCCATGGCAGCTGGCCCGCCAGTGCTGTCATACAGCTGGAACGGCGTTCCGGTTGTTACAATTAGTGGACTCCGCCCACTTAACTCATTGCTGGCTCCTTGTTTTTTTTGCTTCGGGTTTTTTTTTGCTCCGTTTTTTTTTGCTTTGCACTTTGTGTTGGTGTGTTTTTTTTTTGCTTTGCACTTCGTGGGTTTTTTGTGTGTGGCTCCGTTTGTTAATTGGACCAGAAAACAGGGCAATTTCCCGCCCATTTGAATTTGAATTTCAATTGCAAGCAGAGGCAAATCTAAGGGAGGGCAAAGCTCTTAAGTTTTGAAAGAAGCCTTACCTTGCAGTGGAATCACTCCTCTCCTGCACCATTTTAGCCAATCCTCACAGGGAAAAGCAACATCTTGGCGTTGCTTACTGGCTACAGCAGCAAGGGAGAGGAGCAGTGGTGACATGGAGGGGAAAGGCACCAGAACGTGCATTCCAGAACCTAACCTTAGGGCTGGCTCCGCTCACTCATCGCTGGCTTTGTTTTTTGTTGTTGTTTGCTCCGTCCCCCAGCCTCTCTGTTAAGTGCTCCTAGAAATGCAGACCTCTCTCCCCCCCTTGCAGGATCGCCCCCCCCAGCCTCTCTGTTAAGTGCTCCTAGAAATGCAGACCTCCCTCTCCCCCTTGCAGGATTGCCCCCCAGCCTCTCCTTTAAGTGCTCCTAGAAATGCAGACCTCCCTCTCCCCCTTGCAGGATCGCCCCCAGCCTCGCCTTTAAGTGCTCCTACAAATGCCTTTCCTTTCAGACTTCCCTTGCAGGATCGTTGTGCATGAAGAGATTTTGTGTGAGCATTTTAGCATTGCTGCACTTCCTTGTAGCCTGCAATTCACTATATTATATCGATCTTTGTGGAAGTTGATTTTCCCTGTGTTTGGAACTGTGAGTTCTCTAGAAAAGTGTAAAGGGAAGATGTATACGTAGTTGTTGTTCTTTGTGGGTGTCATGAAATTGTGGTCTTATGTGAACCTGGTTAGTTGGGAGAGAACTACTCAAGTGTAAATGGCTCAGGTGGGGGTGATTAGTTCATTGATATAAAGTTAAAAGCCTCAGGGAACAGACCCCTTTGGCTGCTCTCAGGGAAGGTTAGCCTCACTATGTGCTGTGGAAGCTGGTTGTAGTCAGTCAGTAAGGTAAAAATCCTATAGGATTTTTTGTTGTTGTTTTTGTCCTTTGAGTTCCTCTCAGTTAAGTTATAAACAAAGGGGTTGATTATTGTCATTTTAATATTCAGGTTTTATGGTACAGAGCCTCTGTAGTTTATTTATAACTCTTAATATATGTCAATAAAATTGGGTTTTTTACTTCTGTTATTTGGCTTTCTTTTAAGAGGGATTTTTGCCCAGGAGCTCCCTTTGTTGTGTTGAGCCTGGGCTGGTGGCAGCAGCAGCTACACCTGAGGAGGGGAGTTACACCCCCCCCTCAATAGGTTAACTAGATTTCCTCCCACAAGGTTTGTTGCTTTTATTGCTGGAATCTTAAATGATGTGGGTACTACTTTAAAGCAACATTATTTGACATAGTGAAGCACGAGATTTCTCCTGTCTCTCCTGAGAAGCAAGAAATTTCTTGTGAATATGAGACATAGTCTGTGACCATTCATAGGTCTACTAAAATGACATGCAGCATCCTGTTGGTCTGGATGGCATAAAATGAAGCTTGAACTGGGGATACTGTGGACTAGTAACTTGCAAAGTGGATCACTATATGATGTAAATCCAAGTAGGAATCATAGTTCAGTATGATGGTTTCTGTGAATTAAGCTGTTGTTAAAGGCTGGTTTTCCCTCCTGCCAACTCTAAAGTTTGCACAGCATTGATTACCCAGCGCAGTTATTTACAGGTGATAATTATTATTAATTGGGCATGATCCAGTGTAATTTAAGTGCTTTTACATTGCATTGATTTTGAGTAGTCAAACATGTGCTTAACTCTCCCTCCAGTTGAAATCCCTAAGACATAAAGACTGATCTAAACTGTTTACTCAGAAGTCAGCCCCATTATTTTCAGTTGGATCTTCCAAAAAGACAGGCTTATACTTGCAGACTTATGCATATATTGCTGAATGGCTTACTCTTTAGAAAGTGTGTTTAGAATTGCAGCCTTGAGAACTATTGGCTGAATTCTGCCCATAATTGTAAAGATTATCCTATTTTCCTGTGTCATTGCATTCCTCCTACCTCCAAATCACTGACAGTATGATGGGTTTAGAAGACCTTGTGTACATTCTGAGAACTCTTTAGAGCAGTGGTCAGGGAACAGGGGTAAATTACCCCAAATGGGGTAAAATTGAAATTCCTGGGGGTAATGGACAGATAGGAGTATGCCCCGCCCCCTTTTCCTTCATCCTTCCTTCATGACCAATGTTCTCTCTTCTGACCAATGGGAAGTTCCTCTCACACTAGATGGATTTCCCTTGCTTCCAACAGGAGATTAGAAGCGGCAAGGTACTTGGCCCCAATAGGCAGCGTTCCCCTCCCTTCCCAGGCGGCGAAGAAGGCCGTGGTTATCAATCCCGCTGCTGGTAGAGGGAGAAGAGGACTTCTGTGGACGTGCCTCTTTGCTTGTGAGCAGCTAGGGCTCTCCCTGGGTTTGCCTTGTCTTGCTGTCCCAAGGAGTGGGGCGGGCGGGCGGGCGAGCGAGCGGGGGGAGGGGTGGGGTGCCTGATGGGTGCCTGATGGACTGCCCAAGGAGTCAGGAACACAAAGAGAGGCAGGAGGCAAGGCGAACAGCAGAAAACAAAAACAAAATCAGAACTGCTGCAGCCAGCCAGCCAGCCGCAATCTGAATTCATTATAGAGAGAAATCTTAAGTCCAAGCACCTAAACCTGTTGTCAAAAAGGTAAGCTAGTTGTAACCCAGAAGGGTTGAATTATATTCTCTCAAGGTCTGCAGGTGTACCCAAACTCTTTACAACTTCATATTTACATAACATTAATTAAGCTCATTAATTAATCAAATAAAAAGCAATGGGTTCCAATATGTAATTTTTTTTCTTTTGTTCTGGCCGGGGGGGGGGGCATGTAACATCAAGGGGGTAACGTTGGCATATCTAAATATATTTAGGGGTAAAAGGTAAAAAAGTTCCCTGACCCCTGCTTTAGAGTATGGTCAGGCACACACAGCCCAAAAGAATTAGATTGGGAAGAGCTGACGTCCCCCTTCTCAGGCCTTCTTAACATGCTCTGAGAGTGATCTGGAATAGTTTGGGAATTGTTGGGTCTGCTTGATGACATCACTTCCTGCCATGACATCACTTCCGGTGGGCGGACCCCAACAAGTGCCAATCAAAAGTGAGAACCTGTTTCTAAATCATTTGAATGACACCACTGGTTTTAGCCAATCGTGGCGTTGCTTACTGGCTACACAGCAAGGGAGAGGAGGGATTTGCACGACAGGGTAAGGCTTCTTGCAACACTTAGAGCTTTGCCATCCCTGTAGAAACACCTCTGGTGGCATGTTCAGTGAAGTGAGGTGTTTCGGGAAACAATAAAAGTCAAAATTCTGAATCTATTTCTCCTAAAACTAGCCCAAACTGCCTGAGGGCTTTGGACCCACAGCCAAATAGTTACAAAATTATATAGCTCTAGGTTTGCTTCCTGTACTAATATTTTTATGTGCCATGTCTTCAGGAAGCCCTGAGTCACATTTTGCTCCAGTCTGCTGGCTTTTGTGGAAAAGAGGTACATGCAGAAAAGGAGGCTCACAACTGTATGTTTACAATGACAATTTAACATTTCTGTTGATTGGTTTTAATCTCCTTCCTGGGAGATTTTAACCATGTAGATGAAAAGACTGGGAGCACAACCCTAAATTGCACTGGACTGGCGAGGCTGGTGGGCCTGTGACAAATCCAGAGCACCTTCGGTGCATTGGGGACCCTCCCCGGGGCAAGGGCACACATGTCCCCTTGCCCCAGGGGAGGCGCTGGCCTTCCTGTAGAGTTCCTCAGATCTGCATCTGATATTTAGCAGGCACAGAACCAAGGAAGCTGCACTGCCCAAATGTGGGGCCTTGGATGTGGGGTTAGGCCTTGAATATCTGAGCGGCCAAACCCGAACCCCCTCCTGGGCCAGCCCACACACTGGCCTGTCCACTCCCACCCACCCGCTACTGCCCGCTACTGGTAGCATCAGCCCAAGAGCTCTAGCACCAACTCGGGGTGCTGTTCGGTGCTCCCGCGTCAGCGTTAGTGGCATAGCTACATCAAGGGCGAGATTGTGCCCCGAGTTAAGTAATCAAGGCTGCAGTCATCAGTTGGCTGATGGCATCCAACTCTGTCTCTTGTTCACCCTGAATCCTAAGGAGGAGGTGGAAACTCTGAACCAATGTTTGCTGGCTATGTGGGACTGGATGGGTGAGGAAAAGAGAGTTCAGACCAGGCAGAAATATTGTTGGTTGGTGGGACTTCTGATTTGGGATTAAATTTTAGGATTAAATTTGGGATTTGGGATTAAATTTTACTTATTGTGGTTACATTGTACTTTTTTGTTCCTTGTAAACTGCTCTGGGCATTTGCTTCGGCATGAGAAAGGTGGGGTATAAATTCTTCATAGAAAATAAATAAATAAATCAGTTGCAATACATTCTGCAGTGAACCTGGGAAGAGATAGGAAAGAGGAACTTCCGCATGACCTGGATGTGGGTCTTTTAGTCTGAAAAAGGCTGGGATATGATGTGGTTTGGCTGTACGAAGGTAGGAAATGTTATTTTTGTATGCATTTTGGGTTTTTTTAAGCCCTTTAAATTTGGACCCTGGTATCTGTGGATTCTGGTATCTGTGGGGGATTCCGGAACAGAACCCCTGTGGATACCAAGGTCGCACCTGTATATCTCTCAGGAAGTTTGGACCACTCTCTGAGTCAACGAGGATGGCGCACTCTCTGATTCCAAGAGTGGTCCAAACACACTTTATGGTGTGCCAGCCAAACTTTGCTGGCCTAACTGCTGGCCTAACTCCAGGTTAGGATTGCGCCCTCATTCTGCTGTGAGAGTGTTCCTTGATCTAGGGCTGCTTTTGGAAGCTGAGATGTAGAGGTGTTTTTTTCTTCTAGGTGAAGAATGTCGGCTGTAAGAAGGGAGGCAACCTATTACATGTTTGTGGAAAGAGGAGGACCCCACAGTTTTGCAGTTCTTCAGAAAACATATGGTTTTATTTCCTTTTTTTTATGCCAATCCTTCTAAGATATTTTTTCAGAGTACCACTGGATTCTCTAAGACCTTTAACCTTGTAGTATGCATCTGCAAGGTGTACCTTGTAGACAGGCACTAAAATGTGGCCCTCAGTGTCCTTATTATTTTGTTCTCCTGGTGTCTCAGCTACCATTTCTGTAAATCTGCCTCAACATGGTGTGGTTTAGGCAGTAAATCCGATTCAAACTGAAAAAAAGGGGGAAAGAAGCCTGGCATATGTCATACGTAATGAAGAACAACAACTTGGTTTGTTCTGTTGGCCATATTTTTACCCCCTCACAGGACATTCTCAGAAAGTCCTATATCAGGAGACCAGAGATGATAAACATCTTCATGGCACAAATGAAGGTTTAAAAGTGTTCAGTACTGAATGGGTTCATGTGACATGAGGTTTATATGTTTTTAGAAAGCCAATTCACAATGACAATCCATTAGGTGAAATGAATTCAATGTAGTATACATTTTCCCCTGGGCTCTGTGGGACTTCATCAGTCAAAATTTGCAGCAATATCAGTGCAGTGACAATTATCTCTCTCTAAACATTAAAATTCAATTTAAATTCAATAGGGAAAGAAGATACTCAATTGCTGGCACATAGGAAAAAAACTCAATATGGAGCGAAAAAGTGCCTCCATGTTAACGGGTAGCCCCAATCAGCAATATTGACTGGCCTGAACTTTTGCAGACAAGAACCAGGGATGACCCCAAAACTGCGTTGCTAGCTTCATGCGTTGTACAAAAGAAGGCTAATTAAATAGCAGAAAACATGGCATTGAGTATCATCAATAAAAATCAATAAATGCTTTAACATCATTTTTGCAATGATGCAATAATTGCAATCATCTGCAAATAACATTCTGAAAAAAAAACTAATTCCATTAAAGCATAACATCTCTTTATTTATTTATTTTATTTTAAGGATTTTTACCCCGCCTTTCTGCCTAAAAAGGCATTCAAGGCGGCATTACAAAAACAATTAAAAACAGAATAACATCATAATTTAAAAACAGTGATTAAAAAACAATATAAAAATACAATATACAATACAACGATTATCCCATGGATCAGGTACAGAAAATAAAAGAATACAAAGACCAGCCAGCCTGTCAGCAACTAAAAGCCTGTTTAAACAAGAAGGTCTTCAGTCCCCGCCGAAATACCGCCAACGAGGGAGCAGTTCTTAACTCTAAGGGGAGGGTATTCCAAAGTTGGGGTGCCACCACCGAGAAGGCTCTCCTGCTGGCCGCCACCCCTCTCACCTCTCCTGGTGGCGGCACAGTCAAAAGGGCCCCCCCCAGATGACCTCAGAGTACGGGTAGGGTTATATGGAAGGAGGCGGTCCCTCAAATACCCTGGGCCCGAGCCGTAAAGGGCTTTAAAGGTCAGAACCAGCACTTTGAATTGGGCCCGGAACAGAACCGGCAGCCAGTGTAGTCGCCGAAGCAACGGCTCGACAGAGTCAAACCAATATGCCCCAGCAACCACCCGAGCAGCCGCGTTCTGCACTAGTTGTAATTTCCGGACCGTCTTCAAAGGCAGCCCCACGTAGAGCGCATTGCAATAATCTAATCTAGATGTCACTAGGGCATGGGTCAGTGTGGCCAGGTTCCAACCATTAGTATTCCATAAGTCTTCACTGACTTATTTTAAATGACAATGGTTTTTCTATTTGTTACTAGCACAGACAGCTGCTTAATAAAAAAAAGATTACTGAAAATTCTGTATTATTTTGGGCTATCTAAACTTTGATCAGCAGCAGTCCCTGTAATTTTTTTTGAACCACTGCAAAAGATTTTTTTTGCCTAAATAGACACTGCTAAAAGATGAAATTGCTTAAAGAAAATTCAAATACAGAAGAGGGATTTAGAACCATTTAACTTAAAGCTTACTATTTCACATTTGACTAGATCTTTATCATGATGCTATGTACAATAGAATCCCAAGAAATAAAGTCTTTGTTTTGAATGATTGCAAGTTGTTCTGATTAGCCAACCTAAGAGTAGTCCCACCTAAAATATTGAGTGTAAAGTACAAATACACATAGGCTGCAATCCTATATAGTGAAAAATATAGGGAGGGAAGAAACACATGTGAAACGAGAGGTGGTGCTTTTGTTGTTGTTTTACATTTTCTACACTGTGGCCACAAAGTTCCTGTTTATGAGACTGTGGGACTGAAGCCATTTTAGTTGAATAGGGACTGAATAGCAAATAACCATCAGAACAGCTGAGCCAGGATTAGCTTACAGCAGTGGTATTCAAACTTTTTAGACTGGAACCCACCTTTTAGAATGGCACTAGTGTCAGGACCCACTGGAAGTGATGTCATTAACCAGGATGCAGCACATGCCCCACTGGCACAGCTAGATCAGTGCTGGAAAGTTGGTTAGGATTGCATGGTTTGTTTTTTTCTGTTTGTCATACTTATTCCACATGACACACTACCCAATGTTGTGTAGAATAGATTCCTCAATGTTAAGGTTCTTAGGCTTAAGGTTCAATGTTAAGGTTCTTAGGCTGCAATCCTATGCACACTTTCCTATGAGTAAGCCCCACTGAACACAAAACCCTCTGATGGCTCTGAAGGATCCTGCAAAACGTACCATTCCCCCCCCCAACACTGCAATGATGATGGTGTATGCCAGATCCTATCACTTTTTTCACATCCTGCCTGCCCCTTTCTTCTTCTCAGATGCAGGTTTGAGGAGAACCATTGTATTGTGGAGCTGGAGGCTTATGGAGGGATAAGAGGAAATAATTCCCTCTTCCCCTCTGAAATCTGTTCCCACTCCTTGTTGGATACAGCACATTCATTTTTGGTGCAGCTGCCTCAGCAGGAAGGAAAGATAGGATTGGGCTCTTACTGAATCACCCTATTTTCATTAAGCATAATAAAATATTGTGACTGAAATCCATTTCAGTTCTAATCCCTTTTCCCTGGGAGTAAATTCGATACAAATCGATAGGATTTACTTCCAAGTACAAGTGTTTATGATTAGGGTGTGTGTGGCTGCAAACCTATGCACAGTTACTTCAGAGTAGGACCACTGAATTTGGCAGAAACAGAGATCTACAGTTCACAGTGATGTCATGCAGGGGGTACGCGAGTACCGGTTTCTAGGATTACAGCTGGCCCCACCCATTCGCCCGCCCACTCATCAACTCTGCCCTCTGCAACGTTTGAATGTCCTGCATGTTTGAGTTGCCTGCATGTTCTCAGAGCCAGGCAGGCAGGCAGCGAGCAGAGCCTTTCCTTTCCTTGCCACTGAAAAATGAGTTGCTCTGGGGTTTTAACATGATGCCAGGCCTCCTTAACATGTTCTGGGGGTGCTGTGGAATACTGTTGCAACTGTTGCGTCAGTTTAAAATCATCTGAGGCCTCAAAAAGGGCTTTTCTCATGTCACTTCCTGCCATGACATCACTTCTGGCTTATGATGTCACTTCCGGTGGGCGGGTCCCGACACGTGCCAATCAAAAGTGAGTACCTGTTATTAAATCATTTAGATGACACCACTGACAGTTCATATTCTTTTCATGTTTCTTTATCTTGTATTGCAACAAACTCCTAGTAAATCACCTGACAGCATTCCCCTCAGCTAACATCTAATGTTGAATTCCACCTTATAACAGTTAATAGAAGTATTTCTGTCATGCAGTATTGAAGGTATATATTTAATGAGAGATACAGAAGAGAAAATGGGAAATCATTTTTTCCTTAGCAAAGGCAGCACACATGGTTTGGAAACATTGCCTTTAAAGAATCCAATACACTCTTGCTCCAATTCAACATAGGGTGCTCAGAGCAGCTATAGCTGCAGGCACGAAAGCTAAGGTTTTGTTGAACTATTTGGCAGTGAAAGTGAACCAGTACGAACTGAATCAGGAAAAATAATGCTGCATGCAGCACTCATGTTCAGTTCCTATGAAGTTAGGGCACACGTTCCTAAACTAGGGTGTGTATTGGAAAAGGCAGGAGCTACCCCGAGGAGTGAGGGAATGGTATCAGCAATGAATGGCCCCTTGTCCAGGTAAACCAGGGATTATGGGGTTAATCCCAGAACTCCTGCAGCAGGAACACAGCTGCAGGCTGATGAGCTCTCCAGCTATCCCTAAATTTTCACAGGTGCAGATGGGTGTGGATGATGAATTAAAGCCTGCCCACTGATTGGCTGGCCTCAGTATAAAGTTGGAGGCAGCTGCAGTAAAGCACTTGGGAAGGTGCTGGAGGAGGGTATCAGGTAGGGGCTGGCTGGCGGACTGCTGGATGGCCAGATGGATTGATAGACTGGCTAAGGTAAGCTCATTGTGGGGAACAGTTGTATGGCTGCCATGCCCCTGGAGCCACCATAGTCCAGTTCCTTACCAGCGCACTTACCATATCAAATCAAAAGAATTCAAACGAAAGCCCTCTCAACTGGATTCGACAGTACTAGGTGTGCATATTGCCAGGATGAAACCCCGGGAAACTCCGAGTACCAGAAGTGGGCCATTTACAAGATGCCATTCTGAGAATAGGCCAAAATGCATTGAAAAGTCCTATACGTAAACTGCGCCAGTCCCAAGCTCGGACACAGTCCAACCACAGGTATGACTGCAGTTTTTCTCAGAGCTGGGTGTGCACATTGCAGGAAAGACAGTCCGGGAACTTTGGAGTACCCGGGGTGGGCCATTTCCACCAGGTCCCAATCTGTAAATGGGCCAAAATGCATGCAAAATCCTAAAACCTCAGACTGGAACCTGGTGGAAATGGCCCACCCCGGGTACTCCAAAGTTCCCGGACTGCCTTTCCTGCAATGTGCACACCCAGCTCTGAGAAAAACTGCAGTCATACCTGTGGTTGGACTGTGTCCGAGCTTGGGACTGGCGCAGTTTACGTATAGGACTTTTCAATGCATTTTGGCCTATTCTCAGAATGGCATCTTGTAAATGGCCCACTTCTGGTACTCGGAGTTTCCCGGGGTTTCATCCTGGCAATATGCACACCTAGTACTGTCGAATCCAGTTGAGAGGGCTTTCGTTTGAATTCTTTTGATTTGATATGGTAAGTGCGCTGGACTACCAAGTGGAGGAAGCAGTTGTAGGTCAGGCAAGTTGACGGCCTATTGTTTGTTGGTGCAGTTTGTTGGTGTTAGACTTAGGGTAGTTTGGAGCTAAACCAGTGATGAGGGCAATCTGGAGGAGGCTGACCAGCCAGTGATCCCAAGCGAAGCTGCTGGAAGAGAGGAGGCCCAGTGGGTGAAAGAACCCCTTCCCTCTTGCCTATCTCTGAGCTGCTCTGGAGGGGAAACTAGTTAGCCTGTTGTGGGCATTGAGGCCCTTGGGTAGGCCTAGCACGGAATTTGGTGTTGCGATGCCTCAGCCAGGGAAGCCCTGTCTCTGACAAAATGCTACATTTGTTGGCAGATGGGCCCTCTCATCCCCCTAGGAGTGAACAAATGGTGACCCAGAAACACTGTTTGGCAGTGTACAATTATGTCATCCCATCAACACTGAACTTCTTGGTGCCACACATCATTTCAGGTGAGTAAGGGATGTCATGCAGTGTGGAGGGAGAGACATGCTGGCAATATCACTGAGGGTCCCAAAAAACAAATCCCTAAATTTTCCCATGTTCATCAATATTATGGCATTCATTGATAAAAAGTTGGGAAAACCATGTGCAAAAACAGCTCTCATCAACAAAGTGGAAGGTTAAGCAATAGCCATTCTGCCAGCATGAGTGCAATTCATGCATATTCCTTTGTGCCCAGTTACGTGGCAGAAATTAAGGGGTATCGGTAGTGATTTATGTCATTTGTTAATTAAAGAGACATGTTATGTGAAGGACAAATACTAAAGGGATGACACTTTAAGCTGCGCTAGCAGCAGCAAACGATCATATGGGTCCCTACTGGTTTGACAGAATGCAATGTGGCATTTGTATTTCTTGTTAACTGCTCAAACATGTTCAGGAGCCAAAAGAATTTAGAAATGCATTGCTAATTATCCTATATGCTCATGTATATGTCTAAAAATTTATGCCTGAAAATTGACCCTGAAAACATGGGTCAACTTATACATGGGTCAATATGGTCAACAAAGCTTCTAACAGCAGCTGGGGGCTGGGCTAAGAAGCATAAAGCGGGGGGGGGCGGTGTAGAAAAAAAGCAATTTTACTTACCAGCAATTGTTCTCAGGCATCAACAGACAGCAAGCAAAAAACCAGTAGCCTTTTTCCTTCTTCTCCAAACAAGCAGAGAGATGGAGGTGCTTATGGGAATGGTAGTCATTGTGAGGGCTGCTGCTATGGAAGTGCTGTACTGTATTCCTCGTAAAGCCCATAACTCCCACAAGCACCTTCATCTCTCTTCCATCTTGTTTGGAGAATAGCTCCATTTTTATGCCACCTCAGAAAAAGGTGGAATGGCTCCATTTTTTGGTTGGCTGTCAGTTGCTGCCTCAGAACAATTACTGGTAAGTCATTTGACTTTCATTAAAAAAATCCTTGTTTTACCCTTGACTTAACCATGGGTCATAGCAAATAAAACTATTATTGTGGGCTTAAACCGTGCCCTTGACTTATCCATTAGATTGACTTATACACGAGTATATACAGTATGTACACTAGGTAGAAAACATCTGATGCAAGACTTTGCCCCCCCCCCCCAAGCAGATTGCAATATGTGATCTGGTGGCATGTCAGTATTGGATGGGGGAGACACGGGTAGGACTGAGCAGTTAGTATGGTAATGATAAGGACAGGAGGTCTGGAAACTCACAGTGCAACACCACTACACTATGGGAGTAATCTATATTGTGTGTGGGGGGGGTGTCATTTTAAGGCGGGGTACAAATCTAATAATAAATAAATCTAATAATAAATAAAATAGTAAGCAGCTACAAGAAGTGTGGCCTGGTTCTAGCAATAGCGTGTAACCTCACAGCTTCTGTACACAATAAGCTTAACTGTTTACAAAAGGTATATGTTGATTAAAAAAGATGCAACTGGAAATTACACATAGTGCTTTCTTTGTTTCTGCTGAGGGACAGTGAATATTCCATTTAGAATTGATAGGGGAAACCCATTTATTTGCACTGTATACACGTGGAGATAAAGCCAGCAAATCTAAAATTGAAATAAAAATGATGAATCTTTTTTTGGTTGGGAAATAAAGTGTAAGATACGGGTGTAATTATTAAACTGTTGAGTTTGGTTTCCTATGTACAGCATAAAAAAGAGCCTAGTGTGGCCATAATTTAGACAGCCAATTGTTTTATATTTCATTGTCCATACCAGGGGAAAAATTACATTTAAAGCTAAATACTTGTTATATTACTTGCATTTTGAGTGTTCATTTGTTCTGCATTTATTATGGGAATGTACAAAAAAAGTAGATTAATTATAAGATAGAATGTTCTAGTTTAACCAAAACATTAGGCAAAGTTCCAATGTAGTATGCAAAGAAACCTCCCAAGTCATTAAAAAAGTGCAGCAATTGCAAGCACATGCAAGCATAATGAAGTTTTGTCTACACCATAAAAACACTTTAAACTTAAGTTTTGGTTCCAGTTATGAACTTTTTTTGAACCAGATTGCTGGGTCACAGCTTGCCATCACATCAGTCATCATTAAAAAGTGGCTCTTTCATAAAGATGGTAGAACATCTGTGATCTTCTTTGTGACAGGCTACTGCAGTCCTGCTACCTGGATCATGCAGTGATTTTGTCCACAGCCTCTTTGGCTCTTTCCACATCCAACTGAGCAAATAACTTTATTCTATCTCTATTCACAGCTGGAGCTTGCAACAGGCAGTGCAATCCACCACCACCCTGAGCCAGCACAAGTCCCTTGTGCCAGTTCCTGAGGGTTGCAAATGTGCTGTAAAGCACGTTTGGCGCTACTTGGAAGGAAGCCGAGCCAACACATGTATCTGTGGTGGCTCAGCAGCACCAGACATGTGCCTGGAACAGGTAGGTTTGTGCCTGGAACAGGCAGGACAGCACAGAGGGGCGTGAGAGGGGGGTGAGATGGCAAAACAGAGACAGTTTTAGGCAGGGGGAAGGCAGTCTGGACACCTATCGAGCTTGGGAGGTGGGTGGGACTGGCCTGGGTGACCTAGGCCAGATCCTTACCCCCAGTCCAACCACTGTTACACTGACCCGTTGGATTTGTGCCTGCAAAATTGTGGGCACAGATCCAAGTAGCACCATAGGGCAGGCTGGCTCGCACCGCAGGATAAGGGGAATAAAATTGCTCTACTCCAAGTTGCGCTCAAGCCTCCTCCTACCCTGTGCTGGGTATGATGAAAGCCAGTCGGCCTGCCTATTCCAGTCTATTTAGGACTGCACCAAAAATCGACAGTCTCTTGGATTCCCTTTGGGGGAAGCAGACATCTAGGCCCGCTTCCCCCACAGATTAGAGCCAGATGGGGTTATTGCTATTTTAGGTTTTCGCTGCTGCAGATCTATGGTTAATAAAAAGTTATATCCTATGCCTCTGTCTTGAATGGTGTGTGTGTGTGTGGTGATGGGGTTGCAAGTGTAATGGCTATTCCACCAGTCTTTTGGATTCCTTCTATTTTTCACCTTTTTTTCTTGCAAACTTGCTCTGGAAGAAGATATATGGGCTTTAGCCCAGAATCCTCATGAACCCATTATAATGTTCATTGGTGACCTCCTCTCTCTCTCTCTCTCTCCCTCCCTCCCTCCCTCTCCCTGCTTTCCACCTTCATCAACTGTGCACTAGAATGTATCTTGGAACATGTTTCTGCTCTAGTCTATTTTGTTTTTTAAATGTTGAAACCGTAACGCTGGCAGTTGTCATTATGCTCCAAGGAATGGGAGCAGCCTAGAGCAGAAGTTCTCAAACTGGGGAGTTGTGAAGCCCCAGCCTGAGACACTCTGTCCCTTTAAGGAGTGGAGAGAGGGAAAGGCAGCAGAACGATCCCCAGAATTGCGGGAGGGGACGTTTTCCACTTCTGAGTGAACCCAGCTGCCTGGGAGTGTGGGGACCCCTGCAGACAAGCTCCCCTAAAAACGTTTTTAAAAATTATTGGAACCCACTACTTGGTTTGCGATCCAAAATCTTTTTTTTAGTTTTTTAGAGATTTGGGGACTCCTGAGGAGCCATCTCCAGGGCTCACCACACACCCCAGGAGTCCAGGGCTTGCTCAGGTAAGTGAAAAACACCCCCTCTTGTCCTTGGCAGTAGCATGGTCCTGGGGATAGTGCTGCTGCTTTGCCCTACTCTCGCGCACACTTACCTCGGTTCTCAAACTCCCGAGGCATTTGAAAAGCAAGAGCCTAGAGAACCAGAGCAGAACATAATAGGGCTCATAACAGGAGGTGGACATGACTCCAACTCAGTAATATAAAATATCTCCTTCCAGCAAGCCTCTCAACATAAGTTGGCCACTGAAAGTTCTCTTGCTCCTGCATACGATTGCACTTAAGTAATCAGGACTACAGTTCTGAGCACACTTACTTTGGAGAGTGTTCCATTTTGATTAATTAGTCTTCAAGTATTAGTGAAGCACAAAGGGGTTGAGCCATTCCCTTTAATTACTGACGGGATCAATTTTCGAAGACAAAAGTGACACTTTGAATAATAGTTTTTACATGCATGAAGTGTAGAAAAGCCAATCATAAGAACATAAGAAAAAGCCTTGCTGGGTCAAGCCAAACGCCCATCTAGTCCAGCTTCCTGTATCTGACAGTGGCCCACCAGATGCCTCAGGAAGCATGCAAGATACCTGTATCCTGCTGCCACTCCCCTGCATCTGGCATTTTAAAGTAGACTATTACCCTTGCACCACTCCCAAGGAAGACACCAGTCTGAGATTGGGGTTTAACTTTATTAAGCACAAATGTAAATCATGTAACCTACTGAATACCCATCCCTCCCTCGTCAGTCTGGGGTAGGCAAAAAAGCTGTCATCCATGGCCAATTTGGATGACAGAAAAAAATTTCTACCCGGCCCTCATGATGAGCAACCAGCTAATCTCAGACTGACATGAGCTAATCTCATCAAAACTTGTAACCTGTAATGGAGTTTTCCTCCATAAATCTGTCCAATCCCCTTTTAAAGGCATACAGGCCATCACCACATCTCGCGGCAAGGAGTTCCACATTCTAATTACACGTTGGGTAAAGAAATATTTTCTTTTGTTTGTTCCAACTCTCCTAACACTCAGTTTTAGAGGATGTCCCCTGGTTCTGGTATTGTGTGAGAGGGAAAAGAGATTCCCTTTATCTACTCTATCCACTCCATGCATAATTTTGTTTGTCTCAATCATGTCCCCCCTCAGGCGCCTTCTTTCTAGACTGAAGAGCTGCAAACGCTGTAACCTTTCCTCATAAGGGAGGTGCCCCAGCCCAGTAATCATTTTGGTTGCTCTTTTATGTACTTTTTCTAATTCCACTATGTCCTTTTTGAGATGTGGAGACCAAAACTACGCAATACTCTAGGTGTGGCCTTATTGCCTTGTACAATGGCAATAAAATATTGGCTGTTTTATTCTCAATCCCTTTTCTAATTATCCTTAACATGGAATTTGCCTTCTTCACTGCCGCTGCATACTGGGTTGACATTTTCATTAAGCTACCCACCAGCACCCCAAGATCTCTCTCCTGGTCTGTCACTGACAGCTCAGAACCCATTAACCTATATGTGAATTTTTGATTTTTTTGATATGCATTACTTTGCAATAATCTACATTGAAATGCATCTGCCATTTTATTGCCCATTCTCCCAGTTGTGAGAGATCCTTCTGGAGCTCTTCACAATCCTTTCTAGTTTTTACCACCCGGAAAAGTTTAGTGTCATCTGCAAATTTGGCCACCTCACTGCTTATACCTGTCTCCAGATCATGTATGAATAAGTTAAAAAGCACTGGTCCCAGGACAGATCCCTGGAGCACACCACTCTTCACCTCTCTCCACTATGAAAACTGCCCATTAATCCCTACTCTCTGTTTCCTGGTCCTCAACCAATTCTCAATCCATAAGAGGACCTGACCTCTTGTTCCCTGACTGTAAAGGTTCTTTTTAGCAGCCTTTGGTAAGGGACTGTATCAAATGCTTCCTGAAAATCCAGATATATAATATCTACTGGTTCACCAACATCCACATGCTGGTTCTACTGGTTCACCAACATCCACATCCACTGTTGACTTTTTTGAAGAATTCCAAAAGGTTTGTGAGGCAAGACTTACCATTACAGAAGCCACACTGATTCTCCCCCTGCAAGGTTTGGTCTTCTACATGTTTTAGGATTTTGTCTTTGATGAGACTTTCCACCATCTTACCTGGAATGGACTTGAGGTTGACTGGCCTATAGTTTCCTGGGTCCCCCCTCCTACCTTTTTTAAAGATTGGTGTGACATTTGCTATCCTCCAATCCTCTGGTACCGTGGCAGTTTTAAGGGACAAGTTGCTTATTATAGTCAAGAGATCAGCAACTTCATTCTTTAGCTCCTTAATAACTCTTGGGTGAATGCCATCTGGGCCCGGTGACTTACTTATCTTTAATTTCTCAATTAAATCTAATCCATAGCAGTCATATCTGGCCGCACAATTATACAGTACTTAAACACACTTTCTGTACAATCCAAACATTGTACTTGGCCAGCATACGTTTTGGCCCAGTGCATTGCAAATGTGCTTCTCATAAACACAATCTTCCTTTGTACTGTGCCAATTTTTTTTCTAAAGTTTGGATAATTTTTTGGAAAAAATGTTAGGTATTTTTGTAGGATTAAGTGTACACACACACTCAATTTTGAGATATTCCAAATCTCACATGTTTTACACACACATGCATGCATATGCTCCACATGTGCACACTTGGAGACAGGCCATTTTGGGGCACTGTCTGTCCAAAATAAAAAGATATGGGTTTTTAAGTTTTTGTATTAACAGCATTATGCACTGTTTTCCTGGTTATAAAGACCCAGGTTAGAACATACATAGATGCTTAGCATGTATACAAAGTAATAAATTAACAACTGCAAGTACCTAGTACAGTACTGATGCAAGTAGGTGAGCCTTCTGTTGTCTGGTTGATAAGATCAAACCTTGCTCAAGGTATGTTATTCAGTTCATAGAACTGGGAGAGGGGTTGAATTGAGCTATGGCTGGATGTGCTAATTTTAGAACATGAATTACTTAATGAATGTGATAATCATGCTCTTCGCAGTACAGTTATTAAGAAATAATGTCTCTGGGGGCCAGTGCATTGTTTTAGCAAGCAGGGCATATGGCTGTCATTATTTTTACACAAAGGAAAAGATGTTCATGATGGCAAAAAAATGGATCTGCTACTATTTATTATTTAAGTGGTACAGCAAGAATATTCTCAATCTAAATGTGCAGGTTTAAGGAGGATTTTCATATGCACACACAGCTTAGATGCAAGAGCCATAACTGGCTCAAAGCATACCAGGGGTGGGGCAATGTCACAGCAGCCTTAGCACCACCGCCCCACCCTGCCCTCTCCGGTTACACACCCCAGCGCCCGGAAATGCTCCTTTTAGGATCATGGACGTAAGGTATGCTTGCCAAAAAGCAAGTCGCCCTCCTCCCCTCATGGCACCATACATATGCCTCTACTTAGATGATACTTTGATATCACTTGGTATCTTTTTATGTATTAGTATTTTCTAACATGCAGAACACCCACTCCAAAGCGTGGACCAGGTACAAGTCCAAGTTATTTCATTGTGGCTTACTTCCCAAGAGGTATGGTTTGGCTTAAAATCCCAGGAAAAGAAGATTCAGTTCTGTTAACATCCAAATGGCTTGTATGATAATTACTGTATTGTATAACTGTATTGATATAGCTGGCTACGAACACACTGACATATCAAACCTTTTTCTTCAAATAAACCTTTGCCTGAAGTGTTGTAGTTGGTTACAGTTCTGCATATGAGTGTGCGGGTGTGAGAAATATCCCCTTGCCCTGTAGTGGGCACCAGCGCAGATCTAACCTGCACTTGGATGCAGCGCAGGCCTGCTGGTCTGCCTGCTCCTGTGCAAATTAGGATTGTTCCGAGACACCAATTATGCCAACTATGTCTTTTATTGGACCATTCACTTGTAATGCAGAGAGAAGAGTGCAGTACTCATTTGGCACAAGAGATGGCTATAATGGGCTATATTTGCAGGATGATGCTCAGTGATGGTCAGTGGCGGAGGGAGGGTATGGCACCATAGGGCACGAGCCCTGGGGTGCCATAAGGCGGGGGGCGCAGTTGGCGTGCCCCCCGTGCCCTCCCGCCAAGCCGGCGCGTGCCCTTTCTGCACGGGCCGCTCTGGGCGCCGCGCCAGCTCTCCGTGCTCTGGGGAAGTCGCCCAGAGCATGGAGAGCTCGTGCGGCGCCCAGAGCAGCCCCTGCAGAAATGGCACGCTCTGCACGGGCCGCTCTGGGCGCCGCGCCAGCTCTCTGTGCTCTGGGGAAGTCGCGGCCCATGCAGAAAGGGCGCGCGCCGGCTTTTCGTGGGGCGGTGCACGGCGTGGGGCGCAACGGCGTCCCTTGCCCTGGGCACGGGCAAGGCACGCTACGCCACTGGTGACGGCACCATGCCAGTCACTCAAGCCTGTGAGGCTATACTGGTGATTAGGAACCCCAAGTAGCAGGTTGTTTAACCCTTCATGCACATAGCCTAAGCTGCCCTGCCAGTTTTGCAAGCCACCAAAAATTGGGTCGTGACCCAGCCACAGTTTAGGAATTGCTTCACTCCTATAGTCATGTAACGTCAAATATCAATTTAACATTTATCCAAAAGCACCTTCTCCGAACCTAGCACCTCCTGGGTTCACTTATTCAGCCCACTATTCAACTCTTTCTTAAACCAAGGACTTGCAGTGTCTCAACTATCTAGCCCTACAGCTCCAACCTTACTTGAATAAAATTGTCATCAGTTTTGCAGACCTGGACAATTCTCCACCCTAGGGCTAGCTCTGCAGATTGCTGCCCCTACCGCCACTTCCCCACCCCCTGCACTGCCACGCTACACTGCCCACTGTCCAAGAATGCTCCATTTTGGAGCTGTATTGACACAGGGGCAGGCGAGAGGGCCGAACTGGCTTGCACAGATCACCTCTGTGAGAGTTGATCTGCCTTTCCACCTTGCCCTTGCCGCACCGGCATGGTGCTGGGGGCATTTGCCCTGCCCCACAATAATGGTAGGACTGCCACTGACTGTCATGGCAGAAGCAAATAGACAATCTTGGACATTGCCTACTTCAGTATCTTGTGCTTTTTCCTGTGCAACCAAACTGGTGATGTGATTAATGCCTCTATCCCTTCATTCTCTGTTTGTGCGTAGTACGTTTTAAGAACATAGGAAAAATTTCAGTAGAAGAGAAATTCTCCCTATAACAAGAATACTTTGATACCAAAGTATCAAAGGTACTTAAATCAATTTCATCTACCAGGTACTTAAATCAATTTCATCTTCCATTTGAAACAAACCTTTCCATTTCCCTGTAGGATGAATAGAACCAAACACACAGCCACATAAAATTACCGGGCTGCATTTCTTCTAGCTGGTACACAGGGGAAGATTTTTCTCTTTCTAACTTCTGAAACTACTAATTTGTATCATTCCACGGAAGAGGAAGATTCATCTCACTTGACCTAGCTCACCAAGTACAAAAAGTTTCTGCTAACAAGATGATACCACAATCTTTAGTCCTTTGCAACAGCAATAGGTATCAACATGCAGGATGACTTTTTTATTGTAGCTGTTTCCTAATAGCAGCAAATGAACAAAGAAGCAAATGCTGCGGTAGCTTTTTGCCTTACTCCATCCAGGAAGATCTAGATGTCCACCTGTATTCTGATGAGCATTCAAGCCTTAATGTTGTGACATTGAGTGACATCTTTAGACAGAGATGTGGATGTGCATCTCCATTTAGAGTCTAAGAGTGCAAGTTGGTATGTGTGATTACAACTGCATGGGGCCCTCGTATTTTTGTGCTTACAGATTGTTTACATATTGACAAAATCAACTTTAAATACATAATAAAATCAGTGAACAGATTTTAAGATACTTCTGAAAGGGCAAACATTGTTGAGAGAGACAGGTGAAAATTCTTAAAAAAAAGATTCTGATTTTAAAAAATTCATTTGGAAAAAAACCCACGGTTGCATAATTCAATTTTGCAGATATATTTCTGGCCATCAGAAAGCCCTATAAGGGCATAAATAATGTTTTTTGCCCAAAACGGGAATTCTGAGGCCACAGGTAGTCATTGGTGGCCTCTGCAGACCTCTAGTTTTCTGAGCTATACTCCAGTTATGTTCAGAGGGTGAGGGTAGCCCAATCTTTTTGAATATCCACAGATTTTGGTATCCATGGGGGTTCCTGAATGGAACATCTGCGAATAACAAGGGCCACCTTGTTCTGCTTTGGAATATTTGGAATGAATAGGTCAACAAGCGCTTCATATAGAATGTATGCATGTTCACACTGTTCATAATTTCTCCTGTACATGTTAATTAAATTAGTTACATCATGGAAAAAAGATACCAAGAGCTTTTCTAATAACCAATTCCCATAAATTCCCTGGATTATTAGATGCAACACACCTCTGCCATTCTAAGTGTTTTGCTCCAAGGTTTCCTCATCTCAATTCTAAGCAGTTTTTTCTAAAAATATACTGTAAGTCATACTGTACAAAATACAGTCATACTGCACATATACTGTACAAAATATACTAGGTAATCTACATATGCCTATAGTTAACAATCCGCGTTCTTTCAGAAACACACAGCGCAATCCTAAACCCTGCGCAGCGTCACAGCAATGGGGTTGCGCTGATGCTGCGCCCTTAGCACCAACGCAGGAGCGCTGATTGGCACCCCCACGTTGGTGCTAAGACAACAGGACCGGCGCTGCAGGCTGCGGTGACCCTGCTGCGCCCGCGCTGTGCCTCTCTTGTGCCAACCGAAGCCAGTCGGAGCAAGGGAGGCTCTGTGCCGAGGCAGCAGGGGGATTGGAGGGAGGGAGGCGGGGGCAGGACTTGGGCATGAAGTTGGCAGGCTTGGGAGGTGGCCCTACAGCCACATCCTAATCCCATCAGTGAGGCCGCGCGGCCCCAATACAGGCCATGTGGTCTCCTCAGATCTGCGCCTGCTCTTTAGCGGGTGCAGATCCAAGGAGCACATAGGGGAGGCTGGAGCCTCCCCTACGGTAAGGAAGCGCACGCTCCCTTGCCTCAGGGAGGCTCCAGCCTCCACCTACCCAGTGCTAGACAGGGCACTGGCTGGCCGGTGCTCCTACTCCAGCACTGGGTAGGATTGCGCCCACAGTCATGTCACTACCTTTGAATTCATTTGTGTGTGAGTTTGTTAAAAGAGAGGACTGCTTTATCATGGACTCAAATCGGAGGTGTAAGAGATCACCAAGTCACTAATACATAACATAATTATGCCCTAATTCATCCATAGCCCTGGATAAGGCTTAGAACAAACCCAGATAGTTACTCTTTTGAACTACCAGTGCACATGAGGACATGAACTACATCATTCTCCTTTGAAGACAAAGGATGAAAATGTGCAATACATTTCTTTAGCTATTTTTCTCCTCTTTTCTGCCTCATTTCTACTCTTCAGACTCATGCAAATTTTATTTAGATAAAAACATCAGTGCATCTTTGGGAGTTGGCTGGGCTGGCACAGAGGCACAAGGCAGGCTTGGGAAGTTGGGATCTAGCCCCTGTGCCAGCCAAATGGGGTAGCACATGGCAGCACATGGGGTAG